>CM072527.1:20978276-21220776 GCA_036898135.1 Oncomelania hupensis | reverse complement strand
CAGATAAAGGAGCGAGAGGTTAAGAGGACGAAGGGAGGGAAGATGGGGTTGGAGAGAGGGGAGGGTTTGCAGGGAAGAGAGGTTCACTATATTTGCATGTCTATGGTCAAGACATGTGCGAGGGATGATTTTCTTCTTTGTCTACGTATTGATCCTAGCAGCTGCGTCCCATAATGAAGTTCAAATGTTCTGTTTCTTCCAAGGGAATTGAGATGGCAGGATGACAGAAAGATTGGATGGAAGGAAGGAAGCGAAATGGGAAACGAGGGAGAGAAGGAGGGAAAGGAGGAAGGAAGGAAGGAGAGAGGTAAAGAGGTGGTGGGGGTTGGGGGAATGGCATGCATTTTGTTTTGCATGTGAAAATAAGAAGAAAATGTAGGGATTTTAGAAGACGTGAAGGACGGAGAATGAGATGGAGGTGAGCAGAGACGGCTGAGAGATACAGGTAGAGGGGGAGCATGTGAAAAGAGAGAGAGAGAAGAGAGAGAGAGAGAGAGAGAGAGAGAGAGAGAGAGAGACAGAGAGAGAGAGAGACAGAGAGAGAGACAGAGAGAGACAGAGAGAGAGACAGAGAGTTCAGTGGTGTAACTAATGAAACAAACAAATTAAATGCAACAGAATCCTTGACAGGAAATGGCGTCAAATGCGCAGAATGACATAATCTGCTCGGCAGGTAACTGCACTGAAAATATATTTGTACTTTAGCGAAAGTCTGGGCTTAACTAGTGAGGAGCGGACGGCACAACAGATGATGGTAAA
Source organism: Oncomelania hupensis (assembly GCA_036898135.1). NCBI lineage: Eukaryota > Metazoa > Mollusca > Gastropoda > Littorinimorpha > Pomatiopsidae > Oncomelania > Oncomelania hupensis. Next base: position 21,220,017 of record CM072527.1, on the reverse strand, counting down.
ACTAGGCCCCATGTGTGCCCCACCGGAAAAAATAAAATTTAGACCTCCCCCCTCTTACCCCCCCACAACACACACACAAAACAATAATAATACTAAAATTATAAAAGTAGTAGTAGGCAGGCACGGTGGTCTAATGGTAGAGCTTTGGCTTGCGGATCTGAAGGTCCCGGGTTCGAGCCCTGTGTTGTGTCCATGGGAAAGACACTTTACTCCCGTTTCTTACTCCTTCGGATGAGAGTATAAACCGAGGTCTAGTCTGTGCGTCGCATACATTCCATCATAACGGACTTTAAAGATCCTGACGCTCATGTCCTAGACGGGTGAGTGCCGGTGACAAGAACATACCTAGCATGCACTTGATCCTTCTCCCCCATCCCTGGCTGCCCAGGATTGGGCTCAGTTGTCCGGGCATCAGACCATGCGCCCAAAGGCTGCGGGTGGAGGTCTCGGGCGATTTGAGTGAGATCCTGTATCGGCCAGCGCTTTGAGCGGCTCTTGAGTTGGTAAAGCGCTATATAAAAAGTGATTAAATTAAATTAAAGTACGTCTTTGATATAAGTCGATCATTCGTTTATATGCCTAATGTAGTATTATTAACAACATCAAGGTGGATTCTAAAATTATTTTTATTAACTAAAAATATGTGTTCCCTCATTCACACTTTTCTCTGCCCTTTTTCCATCTTGGCCAATTACTTTTGCTAGAGGGTTCATAATGCTGGGAAAAAATGTCCTCATAGAATTCACACCGCGCTCTTTTCGGTGTGTGTGTGTGTGTGTGTGTGTGTAAGCGCGCGCATGTACGCGTATGCAGGTGTGTGTGTATGTGTGTGTGTGTGCGTGTTTATGGTTTTCAATTATGTATTTTAAGCTGGGGGTTGCCTTTGAATCAGCTCGCAAGAAATGAGAATAATTCTCAGCAGGCGTTGAATTTGTTTTTAAATGTGCTGCATGTGCCTAGAAGAATCGGCTTACTGGTGACGACGACAAATACACCAGTAACAAGGACATTGATAATAATAGCGGTGTACCGACATTATATTGAAACACGAAAGATCGAAACGTCTTAAAATCAAACCGACATATGTTCAAACGTCTTAAAATCGAGCCGACATATGATCGAAACGAAAATTGATCGAAATGTCAAGCATCCAATGATGCAAATATCGAATGAACAACTTATCGATTGGACAAAAATTGGAAACGTCATTTAATGGAATGTTTTCAATATTTTGTCGTTTCCATATGTTTGTAAAATTTTCAATCAATGGAGCCAGTTATAATAGATGGTTGAAACAAGGTATTTTGATGAACTATTGATGAATTAGCACTCACTTGGACACTTCTGGTTTTCAGAAAGTCTAATAGCTCTTGCTTGAAGATCATTTATGGTATTGTAAGATGGAAATCGTAAAAGGTTGGACACGAAAAGGCAAGCCTCTTCTATACTTAAACGAGCTGACATAGATTGTTGTCACAAAGAAAGGGGTTGGGGGAATGGAGGGTAAGCTCTTAATCTCTAGCGCTGTATTACCTCCTTTGTTAGGCTAATGATGCGATGACATTCAAGAGATTAAGGCTAGGGCTACTAATTAAATGAGAGACAGTCAAAGGGTAGACGAGAAAGATGGTATACTACACTAGTTGAGAAATTCGAAAACAAAGGCCAGTCTGGGTAAGTGCAATTTCTAACTAGGAGGTTTATTAAATCGAATTGGGTCGTCTATATTGAGTAATGCTAATAGTGAGTCACGGGATAGCGTCTGTATCAGTAGGGAGTAGCTCGGAGATATTCTGGGTGGATGATTTCGGGGGTACTAGTGCTACTGTGGACTGATATCATCACAGGGCGAGAGTGTATCTGGATAGTCTCTGGCCAGATGATCTTCGAGTGGTGATGCTCGTGGGTCAATAACTTAGCTGGTTATTGAAGGGCGGCGGTTGTTCCAAAATAGTCTGGTTGGTCAGTTGACCAGGCTTAGCGTGGCGTCACTTGGAATGCAGGTCAGTCGGTCACTCTTCTTGCGCAATGACCGAGGATGCCAATCTTGGTTGAGGTACAGGCGTAGATTTCAGCTTACGTTGCTAGCTGTCTGGGGAGATGAAATTCGGGGGGAACGCTTCTCGTTGACTCCCTGGGTTGTCAGGGGCCTGCAGCGGGTCAGCGACTTAGAGATGATACAAGGCTGGGGTATGAGCCCTGCACAGGAGCCGTCTTGACTAAGACGGGGTGAAGCACACGAGTACTGCCGTAGCTCAGAGGTCGCCAGTCGATGGAGACGTGTCTTCGGACAAGTTGTTGTGGCTTGAAGGCTGGAGGGCTTGCAACTGACCCCTAGTCTGGTTGTGTGTCAGGCTTTAACGTGATGCCCGAGGGGCGGGGCTTAAGCGAATGAGCCAGCGCGCGTCCAAGGGGCGACTGGATGTGTAGAGGGGGTAACTGGATGGTTGGGAGAGATGAGTGGGTGCTGTCTGACTCAGGGCTTGATTGTACGCCTCGTCACAGAGGCCCCCCCAAGGAAAAAGGCGAGGTCCTAGGCCTCGACTGAGATGCGGCCAATCAGCTCTGAGGTCAGATGCGGGATGCGAAGATGGTTGCGGTGATCCGGGAGATGCGGGACAATGCGGGGTTCCTGGTAGTCGATGGCGGATGCCCAAGGCTGGGGTCCGCGGAGCTGCCGGGTCTCGGCTACGGTTAGTGGGCGGCGGCGGGTATGAAGGCTGGGGCGTCGGCCCTCAGTGGGGACTCGATGGAGTCTGTTGCGGGGTGGCGGCTGAGGAAGTCTGCGCCGTGGTTGTCTTTTCCTGGGATGTGCTCCAGCTGGAAAGAGTATGCTTGGAGCAGCAGAGCCCACCTCATCAGCCGGGCGTTGAGCGATTTAGATGTCGCCAGGAAAGAGAGCGGCTGATGATCCACTTGGACAGTAAAGTGTGAGCCGTAGAGGTACAGCTGGAACTTCTGGACTGCCCAGACGAGGGCGAGACACTCCTTCTCCGACGTGGCGTAGTTCAGTTCAGCCGGCTTTAGCTTCCGGCTGGCGTACGCGACGGGGAAGAGCGTCGGGGCGTCCGAGGAGTCCCGTTGGAGTAGAACGGCTCCGAGGCCTACGTCGCTGGCGTCCGTGCGCAGGACGAAGGGCTGTCCGTGGTTGGGGAGTCGCAGGACTGGCTGTGACGTCAGTTTCTCCTTGAGCTCCTGGAAGGCAGCTTCACATTGCGGGGTCCAGAGGACTCGGTCTGGTGCGGTCTTCCGGGTTAGGCTGGATAGTGGCGCGGCAATCCCGTTGTATCCGGGTACAAACTTTTGATAAAAACCACTCAGTCCCAGGAAGGACTGGACATCTTTCTTGGTCTTGGGGCGGGGCGCGTCTCGAAGGCGCTGGACAGTCTTTTCCAGGGGCCGGAGCTGTCCATGGCTGATGGTGTGGCCAAGGAATTCCAGCTCTTGGTACCCGAACTGGCATTTGGTCGGCCGGGCAGTGAGGCCAGCTTCTTTGAGGCGGCGTAAGAGTTGGCGCACCACTCGCAGGTGCTCCTCCCATGTCTCCGTGGCGACGAGTATGTCGTCCATAAAAGAGTGTAGGGACGGACAGTGGAGGGGGTCCAACAGCTTCCGCATCATCGTGCTGAATATGCTTGGGGCATTGTGTAGACCAAACGGCAGAACGTTAAACTCATAGTGGCCGTCCATCGTGCTGAAGGCCAGGTACTGGCGGGATGAAGGGTGCACGGGGATCTGGTAAAAGCCCTTGCTCAGATCCACTCTGGAGAAATATCTGGCGGACTGTAGCTTTGCAAACAAGTCCGTCGGGTCGGACAGGGGTCCGGGTACGAACTGTGTTACGAGATTCAACTGCCGGAAGTCGATACAGAGGCGATGTTCTCCGCTGGGCTTCCGTGATAGCACTATACCTGCGCTGTAGGGGGAACGGGAGGGAGCGATGACTCCGGCTTGTAGCAGAGCCTCTACTTCTGTCCTTACTACCTGCTGCTGGGATAGCGGGACGGGGTACGGTTTCTGGCGGACGGGAGTGGGGTCCGTCAGGGTTAGTTGGACTTCTTCTAGGTCCGTCCTCCCAGGAATGTCGGTGAGGACTTCCCTGTATTCTGCTACGATGGCGCGTAGTTGGCGTTGCTGGCCGGCGGGGAGTGAGGGGTCCAGAGATACGTCCCGGAAGGATTCCTTCCCTTTTAGCGGAAATTCGGCGACGCCGGTCTCGGTACCATCCACTTCGACGGCCAGCGCGACCGTGAGTAGCGAGTGGGTGTCTGGGGCGGGAGCGGGTTGCTCCAGGTACCGCTTGAGCAAGTTGATGTGGTGGGTCCTGGGCTTTCCGCCTACCTCGATGCGATAAGTGGTACGGGAGAGTTTCTCCAGCACCGGGTAGGGTCCTTGCCAAGCTATGTCTAGCTTGTTCGTGCCGCTGGGGAGGAGTAGTAGGACCTGGTCTCCTACCTGCAGTTCTCGGTCCCGGGCGCGGCGATTATGATAGCGGGCTTGTCTCTCTCTCGCCTTCTTCAGGTTGGCGGAGGCGGCTTTCCATGTGGCCTTGAGAGTTTCCTGGAGCTTGGTGACGTATTTCGTGGCGTCGACCGGTGCCTCGTCCAGTTTGGCGTCGGTCCAGCTACGTCGTAGGGCGGCTAGAGGTCCGGAAAGGGGTCTCCCAAAAAGCAGCGTGGAAGGCGTGTATCCGGTGGAGGTGTGCGGGGTCTCTCGACACGCGAAGAGCGCTGACGCGACGTAGGTGTCCCACGCTTCGGGTTGTTCGTCGGCGATCTTGCGGATAATCGAGATGAGAGTCCCGTTCAGGCGCTCGACCTGTCCGTTGCTGGCGGGGTGGTAGGGTGGAGTTCGGATATGGCGAATGCGAAGTAGTTGGAAAACTTCCTGCATGAGTTTTCCGGTGAACTGGGACCCGTTGTCGGTCAAGATGTTGTCCGGGAATCCGACTCGTGTGAACATGGTGACGAGCGCGTCGGCGACTCGGGCGGCGTCAATCTTCGGTAGTGGAACGGCCTCACACCACATAGAGCAAGCGTCGACAAGGGTAAGCAGATACTGGTCCCGCTTCTTGGTCCGCGGAAGGGGTCCTACTATGTCGACGGCCACTCGTTGGAAGGGCGTTCCGACGACTACGGTGGGGCTGATAGTGACCGGTACGGTGTGATGGCGGGGCGAGTATCGTTGGCACTGGCGACAGGACTTGACGTAGCGCTTCACGTCTTCTGTCATCCCGGGCCAGTGGTACTGAGCGCTGATGCGTAGAGTGGTGGCTCCTATGCCCATATGTCCACTTAGGGGCATGCTATGGCCAAGTTCCAGGACTTGGGGGCGAAGGGTCGCAGGTACGACGAGTTGCGAATGGTCGTCCTTCTGACGGAAGAGAAGTCCGTCCTCGACGAAAAAGTCCCCGGACTTGGGTGGAGTGCGTGCGGCGGGAAGTTTTCCGTAGCACTTGCGGAGGGTGACGTCGTCTTCTTGGGCCTTCCGGATCTGTTCCGGCATCTGGTTGGGGATCGGGGGTGGTGTCGCGGCTGTTTTCGCCTGGGCGCGCGTCTGGACGGCGGCCATCGACTCCACAGGCTGGGGCGGCATACCCAAGAATACGTAGCGGCATCCTAGGATCAAGTCATACAGGGGCCGGTCCATCACGGCCGCTTGAATGGTCCCCGTGACGTATCGGCTGGTGACTTGGATCCGGGCTATAGGGAGCGTGGTGCTGGGCTGAGACGCGTCGGCCAACTTCAGGGTGATCGTTTCGCCGGTCAGGTCCTGTTCCCTGATGAGCGAGCGGCGGACGACGGCGTCAAAGGTGAGTCCCGTGTCGTATAGACAGTGGGCCGGGCGATCGTTGACAGTCACTTGCTCAGTGACGGCCGGTCGATCGGTGGGAGTGGCGACGGGGGTTACCGGGTTCCCGTCGGGAGTAACTTGGCGTAGGGCCAATACCGTGCCTTGTTTGCGACGCTGGTCGCTGATGCGGCGGAAACATTTCTCGCGGGTGTGTCCTCGCCGCTGGCAGTAGCCGCAGTAGAGCTCTGTGCTCCGCTTCCCAGGCTCTGCTCCGGGGTTTGGGCGTCCTTTAGGCGGGGGTGGACGGTGATTCGCTGGCGGGACGGGCCGGCGAGGCTGGTGGCGGGTATCTGGTGACGAGGGTGCGGGCGGGTCCCGGCGAGGCTGTCTGTCGTCGGGGTGCGCGGTGAGGTAGCGGTCCGCGACCATGATGAGGTCTTCTAGTCGGGCGGCTCCCTGTTCGGCGGCGAAAGTCCGAAGCTCCGCTGGCATTGTCCCTCGGAGTTGCTCGGCTAGCATCAATTCGAGCAGTCCGTCGTACGTTTTTGGTTCGTCCGTTTGCTCTATCCATTTGTCCCGTAGAGTGGCTAGCCGGTCGGCGAATTGCGTAAACTTCTCCCCTTTCTCTCTCCGGGAGTTCCGGAAATTCTTGCGGTAGTGCTCACCTGAGAGCTCAAATCCGTGCAGTAGAGCTCTCTTGAGGGCGGGGTAGTCGCCCTCCTCGGAAGTCGGCGTCTTTGCCAGAATTTCATAGGCCTTCCCCTTAAGGCCATGACTAAGCTTGCGATACCAGTACTGGGGGTCAAGGCTGTTTTCTCCCGCGACTCTCTCGAATCGGGCGAGATAAACTTCAATCGATTCGTCCCGTTCGACGAATGGGTCCAGGGGAAAGTTCATCCCCGGAATCGGCGGGGGGATTGCGGATATTCCGGCGCGGGCGGCGAAGCTGGGGGCGATGAGCGAGAAGTCTTCGCTCGCGGGCGATGCGATGCCTAGATCGCGGCGATCGCGCTCAAGCTGGCGCCGTTCCAGTTCCTTGTCCCTCCTCTTCTCCTCAAGTGCCGCGACCCTCTCGTCCTCCTCCTTCCTCCGTGCGGCGGCCCTCTCCTCCTCTGCTATCCTCTCCTTCGCCTCCTCTCTTCTCCGCTCGGCGGCTCTCTCCTCCTCTGCTATTTTCCGGGCGGCAGCTTTCTCTTCCTCTGCCATCTTCCGGGCGGCGGCCCGTTCCTCCGCAGCGATGCGCTCTTTCTCCTCCTCTTTCTTCGCCTCTCGCTCTTTAGCCCTCTCTTCCCTCTTCAACTTTTCCTCGGCCACGTCCGCATCTACGTTGGCCAGGACGTAGTCCTTGAGTTCAGTGCCGGCGAGCCCTAAGCTCTCGCCAATACTCTTGTACTTGAGCGCAAGCTCTCCCCGGTCGGCCATGGTAAGGGAGGTGACTTACCCTGAAAAGTCCTAACCGGAATGAGGGGCGCACACAAGGGGTACACTGACGGAAAACAAGGGGGTGGGCTGGATGAGCTACGATGAAACTGCACAGGGGCGTATACAACACAACACAACCACAAAGACAAAATGCAATCAATCAAAATACAAAAATGAATGCAAAAAAAAACCTTTTCGAGACACCACCATTCGGGAAAGCCAGTAAGGGACCTATGGGGCTATGCTATCTACTACCTAGGCTTAGGGGGTTGGGTCCTATCTCTACTGGGCTGGGGTGGAAATTAAGCTAAGTCCTTAGTCTCGTCAAGTTGGGATGGGAACCTAAGTCTTTAGTCTCGTCGGGGTCGCCAAAGTTAATGTCACAAAGAAAGGGGTTGGGGGAATGGAGGGTAAGCTCTTAATCTCTAGCGCTGTATTACCTCCTTTGTTAGGCTAATGATGCGATGACATTCAAGAGATTAAGGCTAGGGCTACTAATTAAATGAGAGACAGTCAAAGGGTAGACGAGAAAGATGGTATACTACACTAGTTGAGAAATTCGAAAACAAAGGCCAGTCTGGGTAAGTGCAATTTCTAACTAGGATGTTTATTAAATCGAGTTGGGTCGTCTATATTGAGTAATGCTAATAGTGAGTCACGGGATAGCGTCTGTATCAGTAGGTAGTAGCTCGGAGATATTCTGGGTGGATGATTTCGGGGGTACTAGTGCTACTGTGGACTGATATCATCACAGGGCGAGAGTGTATCTGGATAGTCTCTGGCCAGATGATCTTCGAGTGGTGATGCTCGTGGGTCAATAACTTAGCTGGTTATTGAAGGGCGGCGGTTGTTCCAAAATAGTCTGGTTGGTCAGTTGACCAGGCTTAGCGTGGCGTCACTTGGAATGCAGGTCAGTCGGTCACTCTTCTTGCGCAATGACCGAGGATGCCAATCTTGGTTGAGGTACAGGCGTAGATTTCAGCTTACGTTGCTAGCTGTCTGGGGAGATGAAATTCGGGGGGAACGCTTCTCGTTGACTCCCTGGGTTGTCAGGGGCCTGCAGCGGGTCAGCGACTTAGAGATGATACAAGGCTGGGGTATGAGCCCTGCACAGGAGCCGTCTTGACTAAGACGGGGTGAAGCACACGAGTACTGCCGTAGCTCAGAGGTCGCCAGTCGATGGAGACGTGTCTTCGGACAAGTTGTTGTGGCTTGAAGGCTGGAGGGCTTGCAACTGACCCCTAGTCTGGTTGTGTGTCAGGCTTTAACGTGATGCCCGAGGGGCGGGGCTTAAGCGAATGAGCCAGCGCGCGTCCAAGGGGCGACTGGATGTGTAGAGGGGGTAACTGGATGGTTGGGAGAGATGAGTGGGTGCTGTCTGACTCAGGGCTTGATTGTACGCCTCGTCACAATTGTGGATCGCATGGATGCACATTACACATAAGTACAGACACTCCTACACATGCACTCAAACGCACACAACTCCATTGTTTCTCGCACCCCAAAAAATAATTCTGAGACCAAATTATTTTTCGCTATTTTTTTCAATTCGATATTATCCGATATTCGATATTATGTTCCGACAATATGACGTTCTATCTATTGTCTTCTTTTTGATCATGTAACTTTCGATCAAGTGTCATATTGATCTTCTGTTGTTCGATATCTCGTCTTTGGAGTCAATGACACTTCGATTTTGAGACGTTTCGATCATGTGTCCGTTCGATTTAAAGACACATCGATCTTGTGTCGTTTCCACTTAAGACGTTTCGATCATATATATGTTGCTTTTATCTATAGACGTTTCGATCATATTTTTTCGTTCAACCGTCGATCGATCTTCGGTCTTTTGATATGACGTCATACAATCATAATAGCATGACCACTGGAGGCTGTCTACTGTATTGTTCTTGGGCAAAAATGATACCCGAGTCCTTTAACATACAGAGCTGTTGAAGCGACAGGCGGGGTAGTCACCACAAAAAGTATCTGCATCCGCCAGGAAACATTCGGAAACGGTCTTTCTCATTCGCCGGTCCTATCGTTTGGAATTCCCTGCCTGTCTCCATTGGAAGGTTCGTGGATGTTCACAAACATAATTTTCAAGGTTCCCAGATCCCAAACCTATGTTCCGAGATCCTCTTTTGTCCAAAAGGTTCAGCAACCTAGGTTCAGGATCTGAGATCCTAGAAAAAAGCAGTGTGTACAGGTGCACAATGTGTGTGTTAGCGCATCGGCTCTTAATTGGAAATGTCTAATATCACCTAAATGTGTGAACAGACATTAAATTAAAGATTGATTGATTGCTCTTAATTGGAAGCTTCGTGGAGGTTCACGAACCTTTTTTTCGAGGTTTTCAGATCTCGAACCTAGGGTCCTGAACCTTTTGGACCAAATAAAAGGTTCAGGAATCTCAGACCTGAGAATCTGAAAAAAAAAATGTTGGTAAATGTTGGTTACTCAGGATGCACAAGAGGAGCAATAGACGGGTATACGGTTTTCGCAGACATCTCAATTTCCGTTTCATTGTACCTAGCCATTTGTCTGTAGAGCTCTTTCAGTTTTATACTACAGAGACGGTCTTTAACCTAGGGAACTGGAATGTGGACATATGTATTCCATATTAATACTGGTAAATCGATTATTATCTCTATCAACACTTTTTACTGTTCTACAACGTATAAGGTAATGTCCTCCTTCAGATGAGAGTATAACGAGGTCTAGTCTGTGCACGCCTAATAGACTTTACAGATAATGAGCTCATGTCATAGACGGATGAGGGTCGGCTACACAAATAAACCCAGCACGCACTAGGTTCCTTCTCCTCATCCCTGGTCGCCCAGGATTGTGTTTAGCCGTCTGGGCGTCAGATTATGCGCCCAAAGGTTGCAGGTGGACGTCTCGGGCGGTTTGAGTTAAATCCTGTATCGACCAAACCAGCACCTTGACCAGCTCTTGTTAATGATAACATTAAATAAATACATAATGTCAAATATATCATTAAATATGTTTCACAAAACGTACAATGTAAATCATAGCTGGACTGTTTAAATCGCTCCTGCTTGCTCTCTTTTTGATACAGCAAGTTTAATCTACTGTAGTCCAAACTGTTAACAGTAATATGATATTTAGTGCTGTAAATGTTCATCGGGTACTTCCTCATTATTGCAGAATAACCCTGTTTGATGCTGGCCAAGAACAGGATCTACACCACGCCGTCCCGGGCGCCAATTCGATGCTTGGTGGTTTAACGTCCCAAACAACGGGGCAATCCTGAACTACCAGCGGGACATGGGATCTCAATGTTTGCTGGGCGTGTTTAAGTAGCTGGCATTAAAACATGAGCGTCACAATCTTTACAACGTGTACGAATAAATGCCGGCGTGTACAGACTAGACCTCGGTTTGTACTCTTGGATATACATACTAACGCCACATCATATGGGCTTTGATACTCAAAATGTAGATCGTCGCTGGGCCAGCATTGCTTCCATTTTTCTGGGCACGTGTGGTCCGGACGCCGTCAATAATCCATAGATCAGCCCACTCGATCAAAAAAGGTGCAGGGTTAGCCATGGTCTCTGGGTTGCTGGAGAAGAAGGCGTTATGGACTTATTTTTTTGTCATGGTCAGCTTTCTGTTCAGGCACGTGCGGCTTGGACACTGTCAATAATTGTGGGAACATTCCCCTCACTACAGCCTCACGTTCTTAACCTAAGTGGGATCTACAGGGTGTTCCCTCTGTAGGAAATTCTTTCTTTTTATCGTTAGTCCTTTCGTTGCATTTGTTTCCTCTTTCTTTTTTTTTGTTTTGAAAATGTCGGTTTTATTTGTTTTTCTCACATTCTTGGCGTTTACACAACTTTTATTATTTATTAAAAATCTCATTCTTTATTGTTTTCTTTTTTTAATTTCTTCTTTCATTCGTTCTCTTTTGTTTTTTCTTTCCTCTTCTTTTGTTTTTCCTTCTTGACTTTCTCTTCTATTTGCAGTTCTCTTTTTCTGTCATTCTTTCTCTATCTTTAATTACTTCTCATTTTCCCCTTTTCTTCATGTTTTTGTTTTTCATTAAGACTATAACCTATCATTTAACATTTTAATTAAAATGTGTTCAAACCGTTTTTCACCACGCCCTACCCCAACCCCAGGGAAATGAGAGGCAACTCGTCAAAAATCTAAAAGCCCTCATACTTATTCTATAAAAAGGGACCATGCCCAACCCACACCCCGCTCTCCCCTCACCTATTCGAGAGATGCATTTAATATTTACAGTGATTGTCGTCCCACTGACAAAAATTACCTTGCAACAAAAAATATATTTTGAACAGTTATTTTTGTAATCAGTAAATTCCGTCGGATATGTGTGCCTATTAATAGCAACCGATAGCTACGTTTCAAGAGCTAAAAATATCATGTAGTAGATCGTAGAGAAAATTGATGTACCGTAAACACAAGGGAAATCATTCCCAGTCAGAACAAAAATGGAAAATTCAAACGTTAGCGGTTGGTTTCAAAGCCCACTTTATCACTTTTTAATGTAACAATGCGAATTTTAGGGTAAACCCGTTTTCACCAAATGTAAACAAAGCCTTCCATTTAGGGTCCCTTTAAGGGAGGCAACTCGTCTTGTTCCCAAACACTCGATGCAAGGGAAGCAGTCGTGTCGGTTCAAAAAAATCGCAATGTAAGGGAAGCAACTCGTGCTAGCTTCACACACTCGATGCAAGGGAAGCAATCACTCCAGCACTCGATGTAAGGGAAGCAACTCGTTTCGGACCCAAACACTCGTTAGCCAAAACACACAGTGAACAGATGAGGACTATCGATCAGTTTAAGAGAACGGCGCTATCTCTCTTGTCGTTCTTTGTGAACTTCTTCTTCTTCTTCTTCTTCTTCTTCTTCTTCTTCTTCTTCTTCTTCTTCTTCTTCTTCTTCTTCTTCGTCGTCGTCGTTGTCGTTGTAATCGTCATCATCATCGTTGTCGTTATCATCGTCATCTTCGTCGTCATCAGCAGCAGTTGCAGCAGCAACAGCATCAACAGCATCATCCTTCTTCTTTATTGTAAAGGTTGAAAGTTCTATTTTTTATATAAGCTCATAGCATTATATGAAATGATGCACATGTCTAATATATAAAAAGGACAAACAAATTCTATGTTTCAAAAATGCATCCGACTTTTGATAAGACACAGCAGGAGGCGAGAAGGAAGATCAATAAACCACCACATAGTTCAACACGTCAGTCATTTAACAAAAGTAGAAAATAACTACTATTTCATTTATTCCTCTAAAACATTCATTTCATTAAATTAATAAGTAGATTGCAAAATGCTACCTTCCCCAAACAACCATTATAATCTATCCCCTTATGATTATTCTACGTTACGAAATATGAAAAAGTTTAGACTTACATCAAAATTCTTCTATACAAACTCAATTAATACTACACGAGAATATTTGGAGCTCATAAACGTGTTACAGACGAAACCAACACAAAACCAACTTGACAGAGATTTTGAGACAAAACAAGGAGAAAGAAATACTTAGAAATTAATAGAAGACATCTTCCTCAAGGCCACACGGATCTTGCCACTGGTTTCTTGAGGCACATCCATGGAAGTTGACAGAACCATTTACCTCCTCCTCCTGCCAATTCTTCTTTAATACTCTTCTTCTTCTTCTTCTACTTCTTGTGCTTCCTACTCGCTCTCTTCTTCTTTTCGTCAGAATAAATCTCAACATAATAGTAGGTTGGTCCTTCTACATTTAGATGAACAAGGTAATTATAACTATTAAATATTCAGTCAAATGAATCGTGATATTATACTGCAGAATTGATTAAAACCTTGAGCCAGCTCAAACACTCAAACAAGCAATTATAAATCAAAGTTGATAAAATCAATAACAGGTAATATCTGCACCAGTTGGCTTAAATAAATAAATAAATAAATAAATAAATAAATAAATAAATAAATAAATAAAATAAATAAATCGTGGTTTAAAGATACAGTATCATACAAATATTGGCGCAGTTCACATTAATAAAGTATCTTTGTAATGCTGCAGTCAATATCTCAGCCCAGAATAGTGACATAAGGGATGCTAATGTTCCAGAAATCGAAGGGTCGTGTTTTCTGAACCAGCTTTAATTTAAGCGTTGGACATTATTATTATTATTATTATTATTATTATTATTATTATTATTATTATTATTATTATTATTATTACTGTGAAGCGGCTGACAAGTGTTAAACAGCCCAAGGTCTCCACGATCCAAAGCAAGTCTGGCATATGCCTTACAGAAGATCAATAAGTCTTGGACAGATGGACAGAGTACTGCTGTAACCTTTACAACCACACACCACACGGAGACCCATCAGTTCTAGCATGTCCCGAGAACAGAGAAGAAGAAATCCTCCCAATTCTCCGAGAAGAAGTTGAGGCAGCAGTGCAATCGCTAAAGAAAGGGAAGTCAGCGGGAGTGGACAACATACCCGCGGAACTGCTTCAAGCAGGAGGAGAAGCGATGATAGACGCACTCACCATTATCTGTAACAAGAGCTGGCAGAGTGGGGAGTGGCTTGCACCATGGACTCAGTCGCTTGTCATCACTTTTCCAAAGAAAGGTAACCTTCAGGAGTGTTAAAATTACCGCACCATCAGCCATCCCAGCAAGGTCTTCCTGAAAATAATACTCTACAGGTTGAAACCCCAAGCTGAACAAATCATAGCTGAAGAACAAGCAGGATTCAGGGAAGGGCGAAGTACCACTGAACAGATTTTCAACCTCAGAATAATCTGTGAGAAATACCTACAGCACCAACAACACCTATATCATGTGTTCGTAAACTTTAAGAAGGCGTTTTACCGAGTCTGACATGCAGCTCTGTGGGCAACCACGAGAATGTACAACATCAGCCTTAAAACTATTGAAGTCATCAAAAGCCTGTATAACAAGGCTACCAGTGCCGTCCTCTATAACAGCGCCATCTGAAACTGGTTCAGGACAACAATCGGTGTGCGTCAAGGATGCCTACTCTCTCCAACACTCTTCAACATCTTCCTAGAGCGCATCATGTCAGATGCCCTTGCAGACCACGAAGGCATAGTCAGCATAGGGGGAAGAGCAATCTCCAACCTCCGTTTTGCCGATGACATTGATGGATTGGCTGGAGAGGAACAAGAACTTGAACAGCTGGTACAAAGGCTTGACACCACCTCCAGAACCTATGGAATGGAAATAGGTGCAGAGAAGACCAAATTGATAACCAACAACACCAATGGCATCAACACGGACATCAAAGTCCAATGCCAATCCCTCAACATAGTGCACAGCTTCAAATATTTAGGAGCCATTGTATCAGACAATGGGTCTCGACAGGAAGTCCTCTCCAGGATCGCACAAATAACTGCTGTCCTCGCAAGGTTTAAACCCATTTGGAAAGACAGGACCATCAGTCTACATTCCAAGGTAAGACTGCTGCGCTCCCTTGTCATCTCCATCTTCTTATACGCTTGCGAAACATTGACCCTCACAGCAGATCTACAACGAAGAATACAAAGCATGGAGATGAGGTGCTACAGAAGACTTCTGGGCATTTCCTATACCCAGCACATCATCAAAGACGACGTCCGAAGGACCATCTCACAAGCCATTGGACAACACGAGGACCTGATCACAGTTGTGAAAAAACGGAAGCTCCGATGATATGGCCACGTCACCAGATCATCAGGCCTTGCAAAGACTATCCCGCAAGGCACGGTGCAAGGAGGTAGAAGAGAGGAGACCCAAAAAGAGATGGGAGGACAACATTCGAGAATGGACTAGTTTAACACTGAGCGAAGCCATGATAGTAGTACGCTGGTTAAACGATCATCTGTGGTGCCCCGGCCCTAGGACCTCGGAGTTACGGGATATGATAGGATATTATTATTCTTATTCTTATTCTTATTATTCTTATTGTTATTCTTCTTCTTCTTCTTCTTCTTCTTCTTCTTCTTCTTCTTCTTCTTCTTCTTCTTCTTCTTCTTCTTCTTCTTATTATTATTATTATTATTAAGTGTTGAGCCTATTTGGCCATCATTCTTCGACCATCTATCGGTGCATGGATTTCTTGGCATCAAGGGAAGTAGCACCTCTCAAATACCGATAATGGATCTGCAGATCAAAGCTTTTCTCGATTCTTTCCCTTGGCTCGGATGATCATTTGGGATACAAAGTTATAATACTGTTTTGGGTATGTAGTATATAATTAGCACATACATGTGGTATATTCTCATTATTTTTTTTTTTTATCCATCGTGGATCAATTCAAGAAACGCAAACAGGCAATAAACGACATGAGCAAGCAAAGCACCCTTTGGATTAGTTTATATTCTGTATCTCTGTCTTTCTGTCTCTCTCCTTGGAGTGCCGGGGGTTTCAGTATAAATAGTATCCCCACTTTCTGGAAATTTAGTGCTTTAAATTCCCACTGTCGCTGTCTTCCTCATTTGCTCTTTCCCATTCCCGATCTGTCCTACCACTCTGCTATACTATATTCTTCTTCGCTAGATCAATGACCTACCTTTTTTCTTGAAAACTCTTCCTGGACAAGACTCCTTGTTTGTGTATGAGGTCTGTTGGATCAGCTTGGGAATGTTGGACGCTTTCTGCCGGGTGGTCACTAGGGCTTCCTATGAATGTACTATTTAGCACTATAGGCATTTTATATCTATGTTTTTTTGTTGATGATTTATAATGATGTTTGTATTCTATTTTGTTTTTGTAATCGGGGAGTTCGCGTAGTTGGGGTCAACCCTCAGCCGTCCCTCGCGTGGGATGTCTTTATTGTAAAGTGACTGGCCGGTGGAGGGCATTCAATTTTCCCACTGGGGTTGTTTCAACAGATCTTTTATGCGGATCGGGGGTTGTCCGGTCCTGATTTGGCTCGGAAGAGTCCGCTGGACCTAAAGCAATAATAAATCAATCAATCAATCAATCAACTCTCTCTCTCTCTCTCTCTCTCTCTCTCTCTCTCTCTCCTCTCTCTCTCTCTCTCTCTCTCTCGCTCTCTCTCTCCTCGATCTGCTGATTGCATGATTATGATCATTTAGCACAAAAATAGCGGCAATTTGCCGCAAGCGAGGAAGTAACGGTTAATTTGGAGTGTCGTCCTGCATAAACATCCATAACTGCTTCCCAAAATATTCAGCCAATAGTTCAAAATGAAATAAACATTATTTATTACAAGTGCAGCCTGCAGAATCGGAAGAAAATTAAAAGACTGAAAAATAAGTGAAATTCTAATGCCTACAACTAAGCTCCAATAATTGATCTGACGTGTTTGTGTGTGCGTGTTGGTCGTGTGTGTGTGTGTGTGTGTGTGTGCGTGTGTGTGTTTGTGTGTGTGTGTGTATATGTGTTGTTTACTTTATTTTTCCTATAATGACAATAATTAAAACAATTTACATTACTTGCGCTTTCTGTATTGCAGGATTTCTCGATAATAGTCGAGAATAAGAAAGATCGGCTTGTCCGTTGGATGCAATATCTCAAAGAACCACTGAACGGATTTTGACCAAACATCACAGAAATATTATTAGGCCAGTCTCGCGTGCCATCATGAATGACTAGACCGATTTGATTTATTTTTACTATGAACATACTTTAACCAACACTCAGTCATTTTTGTCCTGTTGCTGTCAAAGGTCAAGGTCGCTGAGGTCTATCATATTATAGACTCAAAAATTTCCTCTTTATCTCAAAATTGGCTGAAATGACTTTGATAATATTTTATGCTTGCATATAGTTCCTATATTGATACATCATTCCATCTTTTATTTTGCTTCTTTAGGATAATGCCGAGCTACACCACCACCGGAACACACTTTTGAACTGATTTTGATGTGTGTGCCAGGAATAAAAATACATTTGAATGGCTTGCTATCTTGTTGAAATATTAATTTTATCCTCTCTCTCTCTCTCTCTCTCTCTCTCTCTCTCTCTCTCTCTCTCTCTCTCTCTCTCTCTCTCATTCTTTAGGATAATGTTTAACGAAACAGAAGGAAATGCATTGTGTACATACTGCAATGTTGTGGAAAGCGAAGATCATTTGTATGATGACTTAAGAGTAAAGTATCTGACGTTTTTTTGTCCAGTCTTATCAACATGTATTGCAGAGAGGATCACAATTTTGTATGTGGCGATTAAGCATTTTCGTTTTTCATGCACTAAAGTTAGGAACCGAATTTTACGAGAGGATGACATAATAGGATACACCATTATAACAATGACAGAATTATATGTCTATTGAACCTTTACCTACCACGTGACCAACCACTTCTTCTATGGGCTGGTGGCCAGAAGAAGTTTGTGTTTATAATGTTTATAACGTCTTCTCCGTCAGGGCCGTTACAAAAGAAAATCTAATGGTTTCCGCTCTTTTGCTGTCCACGGCCCTCACCTATGGAATTCTCTCCCCTTTCATGTTAGACATTCTACCTCCTGCGAATCGTTCAAATCCAACCTTAAAACGTATCTTTTCTCAAAAGTCTTTCAGCAGTATTTGTAGTTGTAAAAGGGGTTTGGAGGAGTGGGGAGTTAAGTAGTAATTTAGTATGTTTTTGTCATATTGATTTACACAGCAGTAGTATGTACGCGTGAAAGAGTAACTTGTCTTATAATTATAGTATATGTATAGTGTGTATATGTATTTGCGTAAGAAAGTGTGCGTGTATAGCGCTTAGATCCTTAGGGTAGGCGCTTTATAAATGCTAGTTATTATTATTATTATTATTATTATTATTATTATTATTATTATTATTATTATTATTATTATTATTATTATTATTATTATTATTAAATATGACTAATGAAAAGTAAACGGACGATGTCCAAATCTCTCTCTCTCTCTCTCTCTCTCTCTCTCTCTCTCTCTCCCTTTCTCTCTCTTTCTCTCTCTCTCCCTCTACCCTTTCTCTTTCTCTCTCTCTCCCTCTCTCTCTCTCTTTCGCTCTCTCTCTCCCTTTCTCTCTCTTTCTCTCTCTCTCCCTCTACCCTTTCTCTCTTTCTCTCTCTCTCTCCCTCTCTCTCTTTCTCCCTCTCTCTCTCTCTCTTAGTATGGTGTGCGTGATATTATGTGGGCACGTTCGCATGCTGCTCTGTTTCCTTACTTATTCAAAGTCGTCCCACACGAAAACAGCAGAAAAAACAATGTGGAGGTTGGGAAATGGTAGGAAATTACTCGGCGGTGGAACGTCCCAGATTGCAAATACCATTGATTTGTAAATATGTGGAGATAGCCTCTCACCTTTCGCCCTTGATGCAAAGTTATCCCCATCTATATACTCCTTAGCTGTTGAGATATGACAATGCTATTATTGGTATTATTAGGCGAAAAGAGATGAGTTTTTAGAGCAGATTTGAAGACAGAGAGTGTAGGCTTGCTGCGAAGAGAGAGATGGGCATTTGGTTCCAGATTCTCATCGTTTATCAACCCATATCATATTCATTTAAAGATTCTCAATTGCCTATCCCTGTGCGAAACGGCTTAAGGGCAAAACTGCGGGTGTCAACGATCAGGCATGGAAAGTCGATGACGAGCCTATTCAACGATGAAACGTGTCTCGATACCCGCAAAGGAATCCACGCAGCCCAGTTCAACAGCGTTGAAGGTAACAGACTTAGTATCGTGGATCACATATAGTCTTTTAATCTTCTCTGATGTATTATGAAGAGAAAGATGAGAACACAGAACCCCTATCAGATGATCATTCTTACACAAATGCGGCTATTTCATATGAAGAATTTGTTGTAGCCTTACGTTCATTTTCTAAAAATAAAACTTCTGTGGGGATTGATGGCATTTCTTACCAACTATTGCTTCATTTACCAGACGTTTGGAAACGGTTACTTCACACATTTTTCCAAAAATGTTGGTTAAGTGGAACTCTTCCAGATGCCTGGAAGCAGTCGATAGTAATCCCGATTCTAAAACAAGGTAAAGTAAGATCCTCATTAGATAGTTATAGACCTATTGCTTTAACCTCACACATAGGAAAATTGTTTGAAAAAATAATATTAAATAGATTGTTATATTTCAGTGAAAATACAGATACCATTCCAACAAATCAGGCTGGTTTCAGAAAATGTAGATGTACAACAGATCATTTAGTAAAGTTAACTACACACATTAAAAAACAATTTGCTCGGAAAAATCTGTTTTAGCTACTTTTTTCGATGTTCGTAAAGCATACGACAGTGTATGGCATTCCCGACTATTATTCAAACTTAAACACATTGGTATATCAGGTGCTTTGTATCACTACATTAAAAATTATTTAACTGACAGAAAAATATGTACACGTGTTGGTAAAGTCTACTCATCTTTTAAACAAATAGATATGGGCATTCCTCAGGGGTCAATTATAGCACCTATACTTTTTTCAATTCTAATTTATGACTTGCCCAAACATATGTCTAAACATAGTAATGTGGTTCAATATGCTGACGACATTGCTTTATGGATTAACACAAATCTAAGAAAAAATACGCCGAAACGAGTTGTTAATTATGTTCAAAGTTTATATCAGTTAGAACTGAACAAACTTAGTACATACATGATAGAAAATGGGCTTCAACTCTCATTCGAAAAAAAAACATGTTTGTTGTTGTTTAATAATGGAGCAAACCCCACTGCTCTTCCATTGTTGGTACTTGAGGGTAATGTTTTAAAATATACTCAACAGGTAACATTTTTGGGTGTATTTTTAACGTCTAAATTAATCTGGAATTGCCATATACAATATTTAATCAAGAAAGCATCCAAAAGATTGAATTTTCTAAAATTGTTATGTTTTCAGCCATGGAGTCAAGATACATATACATTAATTCACTTAGCAATGTCGTTGGTTAGAACGGTACTTACATATGGTCATGAAGTGTATTTTTCAGCTCCAGCAACATTGTTAAGGAAAATACAAAGCTTAGATAGCAGAGCATTTAAATTAGCCTTAGGTGTACCTGTACACTTTAATACACTAAAATCATATAGGAAAGCTCGTCAACTATCTTTTATAGAAAATCAAAAATTAAGTGTTGCTAGATATGTTATACGGAGTTTGGCCGTTCCTAATTCTGTTCATGATGAGATTTTTGTCGATAGCAATGTAGATTATCCAAAACGAGCAAAATCTATACCGTATCTACAACCCATTAAAAACTATGTTAGTGCCACTTTAGACAAGTGCAACATTGACATTTCTTATATTCCTGTTTTACCAAGTATACCGAAAATCCCACAATGGGAACATTTAAGTGCTAATTTTGATATTGATTACACCTCGGTTAAGAAAGGTGAAAATGTAAATGTCTTAACAACTGAGGTTCGAGAACATTTGGAAAGAACGTATGGTAATCATTTAAAAATTTATACAGACGGATATGTGTCTGAAACTTTACTTGCTGGTGCCGGTTTTACCATTCCTGATCTAAAAATAAAAAAATCGTATTATGTTGGTAAGAATGTATCAATTTTCACAGCAGAATTGTGTGCCATTTTAATGGCTTTGGACACTATTAGCAACACCTCTATTGCCTTTAATAACATAGTTTTATGTGTTGATTCTAAAGCTGTTCTCAAAGCCCTTCAAAATTGGTATTGTAAAACTAGATCAGATATTATTTTCGATATTAGATTATTAATTCATGCTATTATGTCAAATGGTGTAGGATTATCTTTTTGTTGGGTTCCTTCACATTGTGGCATTTATTTTAATGAAGTTGTGGATACTTTAGCAAAGGAAGGGTCATTCTCTGTAAGTGACAACAACATTGTTAGACCATCTGCATCAGAACTCATTTCTTTGGTAGAAAGATCAATGTACTCCACCTTATCACAAAGTACTGGAATAGATCATTACTCATGTTCTAGAAACTTGTGTAGAATAATCAATAAGCTAAGAGTCAACTCATGGAATACTAAATTTTTAGCTAATGCTATGTGTCCATGTTCTCAACCAATTTCCGTTGAACATCTGTTAAAAACTTGCCCCATATTAACTTCACAATATTTAAACAAACATATTAAAGCAAGTGAACATTCCACTGTTGAACTGCTGCAGTATCCAACAGTTATTACCATAGCACAAATTATTAGCCAGTCTCCAGTGAGCACATTTTTGTGATTATTTTGTCTGATCCTTGGATGTGCTTTTTGTATTTTGCGTGTGATTGTGTGTATGCTTGCGTGTATGGTCTAATATCACAATCTGTGAATAGACGTTAAATAAAATTATTGAATTGAATTGAATTGAATTGATGTATTATGGCCATAAAGAGCGCAAGGAGAGACGGTTGTTAGGGCATGCAGAACACATCTCAACGGAATTGTAACTATCAGGGTCGTTCCTCTTCAAGCAAGCAATACTTAATGTGAACAAGGATAGAGAAGTCCAGTCCATATCTTCACATCAGATGTACACATCAAAGCTATTTTGTTCTATTCTGGATCCCATTTCTCCCATACATCGCCCTATTGTGCATGGCATTTGCATTGTTCAAAGCCGTAAATTTCGATTGATGCATCGTCCATCTGTCCTCTGCAATCCCTCAATCTCTCTCTTCCCTCCCCACCCCTACCTCCCTTTCACGTGTCCAGCATGGCCTATGAACTACACACCTCGCGCTAGCGTCCATGTATAATCGCAGAGGCTTTTTCATAGTTCAAAGCGGCCAATTTCGATTGATGCATCTTCCATCTGTCTTCTTAAATTCTTTTATCCTCTCATTTCCCACGTCACTGGATCCACCACAAACCTTGAATCCGCCCTATACTACTCCTCACCACGGGCTTAAGGGAACCATATACACCTCTATTTCAGCTTACGTACATTGCCAGAATAGCAAACAATGTATATTTACATACATTATTTGCTATTCTGGATCTGATCCCCCCCCCCCCCCCAACACCTCCCTCCTCCCCAAACCATTAATTTACGATTGATGAGTCTACTATTTGTGAAATAGAAACGTTCACTGGCACCACCCTCTTTCCTAAAATAATTTCGACGTCCTTGCGCCCACAGGCGCATAAAATACGCTCGCCCACATATTCGTAAAGGCATGCACACCAACGCAACTTACGCGCTCACCCACGCTCACACATTCAGTACACAGGTACTTGTTGCTTGTTAATATTTAAAACGGACCGCTCTCACTTCAGCTGTTTAATTTGGATAATTGTTGTTGTTGATTTTAATTCGCTTTACCGTAAACCATGCGCAAGGTGTGTGGCAAGACACAGAAGCACAACCCACACAAACAAAATGCACATAGTCGTTGCGTACATTTCCTACACCCACCCACCCTATCCTATTCTATCCTATCCCGTAACTCGGAGGTCGTTGGGGCACCACATATGATCGTTTAACCAGCGTACTCCATCTTTCTCTGTTCTCAGCAACCCTGATGGCTTCGCTCTGTGTCAAACCAGTCCATTCTCGAATGTTGTCCTCCCACCTCTTATTCTGTCTCTCTCTTCTTCTACCTCCTTGCACTGTGCCTTGTAGGATGGGTTTTACAAGGCTTGATGATCTGGTGACGTGGCCATACCATCGGAGTTTCCGTTTCTTCACCACTGTGAGCAGGTCATCGTGTTGTCCAATGGCTTGTGTGATGGTCTGTCGGACTTCATTGTTGGTGATGTTCTGGGTATAGGAAATGTCCAGAAGTCTTTTTCACCTCATCTCTATGCTTTGTATTCTTCGTTGTAGATCTGCTGTTATGGTCCATGTTTCGCAAGCGTATGGGAAGATGGAGATGACAAGGGATCGCAGCAGCCTTACCTTGAAATGTATACTGATGGTCTTGTCTTTCCAAATCTACACACCCAAGAACGCCCACATACAACCACTCGCCACCTCCCACCCACACAAACAAACGCACATATGTGTAACCATGCACACACATACGCACACGGACACGCACACCTCTACTCCACCTCCATCCCCCATCGCGCGCTCGCACACACACACACACACTCACACACACACACACACACACACACACACACACACACACACACACACAAACTGATCCCTCCACACACAAGAAATGCACCTACACCTACAGGTGACAAGTATATTCAGCCACATTATATGTTCCTTTTCTAATATTCTGGAGCAAACAAATCACCAGCGAGAGTGGGGGAGGGCTTAGTCATGAAAACCTATTTTCCAAAATAACTACAAAATAACCCGAAAAAAACATTGTTCCCCAAAGGTTTGGAAGCAATTCAATATTTATCCCATTGATAAATATTTTTCTCTATTGGAAAACCGCACCATCAGCCTCATCAGCCATCCCAGCAAGGTCCTCCTGAAAATAATACTCAACAGGTTGAAACCCCAAGCTGAACAAATCATAGCTGAAGAACAAGCAGGATTCAGGGCAGGGCGAAGTACCACTGAGCAGATTTTCAACCTCAGAATAATCTGTGAGAAATACCTACAGCACCAACAACATCTATATCATGTGTTCATAGACTTCAAGAAGGCGTTTGACCGAGTCTGGCATGCAGCTCTATGGGCAACAATGAAAGTGTACAACATCAGCCCAAAAATTATTGAAGTCATCAAAAGCCTGTATGACAAGGCTACCAGTGCAGTCCTCCACAACAGAGCCATCGGGAATTGGTTCAGAACAACAATCGGTGTGCGTCAAGGATGCCTACTCTCTCCAACACTCTTCAACATCTTCCTAGAGCGCATCATGTCGGATGCTCTTGCAGACCATGAAGGCACAGTCAGCATAGGGGGTAGAGCAATCTCCAATCTTCGTTTTGCAGATGACATTGATGGATTGGCTGGAGAGGAACAAGAACTTGAACAGCTGGTACAGAGGCTTGACACCACCTCCAAAGCCTATGGAATGGAAATAAGTGCAGAGAAGACCAAACTGATGACCAACAACACCAATGGCATCAATACGGACATCAAAGTCCAAGGCCAATCCCTCGACACAGTGCATAGCTTCTAATATTTAGGAGCCATTGTATCAGACAATGGGTCCCGACAGGAAGTCCTCTCCAGGATCGCACAAACAACTGCTGCCCTGACAAGGTTGAAGCCCATTTGGAAAGACAGGACCATCAGTCTACATTCCAAAGTAAGACTGCTGCGCTCCCTTGTCATCTCCATCTTCCTATATGCTTGCGAAGCATGGACCCTCACAGCAGATCTCCAACGAAGAATACAAAGCATGGAGATGAGGTGCTACAGAAGACTTCTGGGCATTTCCTATACCCAACACATCACCAACGACGAAGTCCGACAGACCATCACACAAGCTATTGGACAACATGATGACCTGCTAACAGTGGTGAAGAAACGGAAACTTCGGTGGTATGGCCACGTCACCAGATCATCAGGCCTTGCAAAGACTATTCTGCAAGGCACAGTGCAAGGAGGTAGAAGAAAAGGGAGACCGAAAAAGAGGTGGGAGGACAACATTCGAGAATGGACTGGTTTGACACTGAGCGAAGCCATGAGGGCTGCTGAGGACAGAGAAAGATGGAGTATGCTGGTTAAACGATCATCTGTGGTGCCCCTACGACCTTCGGGTTACGGGACAGGATAGGATAGGAGGGATAGGATTGGAAAACAAAGTTATTTGGAAATGGCTGGATATTACTATCCTAGGTCCCGCCACTACCCACATCTCTACTCCATACCTACCCCTCCCTCCAACCCCAAACAAAACAACAACAATAACACACGCGCACACACACAGTGACACCCACGCACACACACACACACACACACACACGCACACAAAACACAAACAAAACAATTGTTAGAAGTCTGGATGCAATGCCATATTAATCAAATTCATCAATATATTCCAGTTTTAAGAATACCACTACCCATCTTTCCCCTCCACCCACCCAAAAAGAAATTAGGTCGGATTGTAAAAAAAAGTACTTATCATTTTCATAATAATGTTTTGACTGTTGAGAAAGGAAAGTTATTTCGAAATGACTCGATCCCCCCACTCCCACCCCCGTCACTTAATGTGCAGTCACCACCACCTTCCTCCTCTCCGCCAAAACCAACAAAATATATAAATAGATCTTAAAAGTTCTCTACGCGATTTAAATGTTTTTTTTTTTTATTATTGAACAGCAAGTATTTTTGTTCCTAATGACCTTTCGAAACGATTCGCTACACACAATGCGAATAACAACTGAAAGTACATTGAGCAATCAGTCATTTCTTTTACATATACAATTTAGTAGTAGTAGTAGTAGTAGTAGTAGTAGTAGTAGTAGTAGTAGTAGTAGTAGCAGCAGCGCCAGTAGTAGTAGTAGTGGTAGTAGTAGTAGTAGTAGTAGTAGTAGTAGTAGTAGTAGTAGCATAAATGTTATTATGGCTGTTCGCAGTAGCAGTAGTAGTAGTAGTACTGTTGTTGTTGATGTTGTTGTGACAAAATCATAAACATTACCTTATTCGGGCTTGATGATAATATCAAATAAGAGGAGTGACAAACACGGATGCTATCAAGCATGAGCAGAAGATTGCATGGTTGTTTTGTGAAAACTCTGCCTCTGTAAAAGCTTCAATAAGCCGATTTTGAGATCGTGGGAAACTTAAAAGTTTTTATGGAATAAAAGTACCTATCACAATGACATGGCATGTTGGAAGTAGTGAGCAGAAATCACATGATGGACAGCTGAATTTAAAATCATGTGTGTTTATATGCGTATATGTGTGCGTTTGTGTGTGTAAGAGAGAGAGAGTGTAGGTGTGTGTGTGGGTGGGTGTGTGGGTGTGTGTGTGCGTGTGTGTGTGTATATGTGTGTGATAACAGCTTTTGGTGCTGTGTTGCTACTTATCAACGTCATATAAGGACAGAGGAAAAAAAAAAAAAAAGAGAGAGAGAGAGAGAGAGAGAGAGAGAGAGAGAGAGAGAGAGAGAGAGAGAGATGCACATTTACACACATGTTCTGGCTATAGCATGAGTATGATACGTTATTTCCTTTGACCTTCAAAGATTTTTAAGACGCCATTCTGTGAAGTATGTTTACCTTTAAAAGAAGGCGTTTTGTCCGTGGGCATTGGCGGGTTTGGTACACAATTGAAAAGGCACTTAACTTGGTTGGTTGGTTGGTTGTTTTATAAAAGTCTTTTTTCATCGAGATGATAAAGACCATACATACAGATTCACGCATTTAAACAGACACATATAAACACATACATACACACAGGGACTATTTTATATCTAACAGAACAATAACAATTTCAGTTAAATAAAACGAGGGACAGGAGAATTGATTAAAACTAATCCATTGTGCCAATACCACACTTAATTCATTGCTAATGTTTTTAACTGATGTTATAGTATTCACTTCAAGAGGCAAAAGAGGATGAATCTGAATACAATCAAATAATATATGTTTTAGAGTTAGAGGTTCATCACAAATGCACTTTACATTTTTACAATGTTTGATTTTAATTGAATTTAATAATATTCTGTTTGCCATAGATGAAACTGATCTGGGAAATCCACGAAGATTTTTATAGTTTGTATAGAACTGAAGTTTCTTTACAATATTATTTTCAATATTGTTTTGAATTTCTTTGGAAGACAGATTTAATTTAATTGGTAGGGAATTAATATTTAATGCACCTAATTTTGCAGCATGATCAGCCCAATCATTAAATAGAAATCCACAATGTGATGGAATCCAACAAAAGGTCACTTCAGTACCACTAATTATCAATCCATGAATAACGTTCTTAATCTCAAAAATAATCTCTTTTCGTTCACAGTTAATAGTAGCTTTTAGAGCATCTAAAACAGATAGAGAATCAACGCATAGAACTATACTAAATATATTCAGACATAAACTATAAATTTCATTAAGCCATTAGTATAGCAATTAATTCCGCAGTAAAGATAGAATAACCTTTTCCTATTTAAAACAATTATGATATTTTCAAATTTGAGATAACAAAAGCAGCTCCTGTTTCCCCTGTCAGTGTATACTTTAAATTTTCCTGAATATTTCTCACATACATGATTCCGAACTTCAACTGCAAGAAGATTCAAATTTTGACTCTTTTTTCATTACAATAATGTACATGTATATCATAATGTGCTGTTTCAAGTTCCCATGGAGGTACTGGTGATATTATATCCTTACGTAAATTATTAATATGTGTCATATCTAACTGGATAAGATCTTTAGTATATGTTGCTATTGTTTGAAAAGAGTGCACCTTTTGGGCATGTTTTGGAAAATCTACATCCGATTTAATAAAAATCTCTTCATCTGTACTATTGTTTACAGCTTTTGCTCTGATTATATATTTCGCACAAGATAATCTCCTATAATCATCTATGTTCATAATTCCTGCAAGTTTATATGCTTCTGTTGTTTTTGTATGAATAGACACTCTTAAAGCTAATTTTGTTGCCTTATTGTCTACGCTTTGTAACTTTTTGAGGTAACTATTTGGAGAAGAAAAATATGATTCCTGTCCATATGTTAACTTTGATCTCACTAGGGCACTATATCTCACTAGGGCACTAGCTAAATGAAGTAATGTTTTTTCATCTTGTCCCCAAGATTGTTTGCTTATAATTTTCAATAGGTTATAACTTCTAACAGCCTTTTGTATTACATACTCTATGGGTCTTTTTTTAATGTAACTTGCATGTTAAATATACTCAAAAAGTTTTTACTTCTTTAACATAGTTCAGTTCTTCATTGTCGATTACTAATTTTGGAAGTTGTCTTGGTTCCTGACCATTACTAAAAAGTACCAAATTTGTTTTTTCTGTTGATAGTTCGAGACCATTTTGATTCATAAACTGAGTGATATTGTTTATTTATTTTTGATATAATTTTTCAATCTGTTTTATTTCATACAAAGAGGTTTTCTTTTTTAAATTGACATTCATCCATATAGCTAGATCATCTACATATTGAGCAAGCGTTAATCTATTACCAAAAACTGTTGGCAAGTCACAAATTAATATATTAAATAAATTGGAGATATTATAGAACCTTGTGGAATTCCCATATCAGTTGCAAAACCAGAAGAATAATTATGAGTTCCCCACCTTAACCTTTATAATTCTTTTTGTCAAAAAAGTTCTAATATAGTTATATATACGACCAGGCAACACAATTTGTTTTAATTTATACATCAGTCTAGCATGCCAAACTCGGTCGTATGGTTTTGTTACGTCAAAAAATGTAGCCAAAACACTTTTTCTCTTTGCAAATTGTCTTTTCATATGTGTGGTAATTTTAACAATATGATCTGTTGTCGATCTCCCTTTCTGAAACCCTGCCTGTTTTAGAGGTATAATATTTTGTTTAATACAATAATATGAAATCCTTTGTAACATAATTTTTTTTCCATTAATTTACAACTGTGAGATGTTAAAGAAATGGGTCTATAACTGGACGAAACTGCCAGTTATCCAACATTGGTTAATTAAGTTTTATCTGCCGTTACAAGATTGTACTCGTCATCTCATGCACGTTTGTGGATTTCAGGTGTGATATTATTTTTAAGAACAATAGTAATCAGTAAACTTGGTCTTTAAATGTCAAAACACAAGTTCGCAATGTGATGTGTTTAATATTGGTAGGACGTGTCTCTTTTAGTTTAATGTGAAGGGGTAATCAATGTTGAATTTGGCGTCAAGCTTTAAGAACTATGTTTTTACACCCCAGCACTGAAAATAAACAAAACCACCAACGTGTGCGAGCGCAATGCCGACAGCTCTTCAAACGAAAGAGAAGAGAATCGTGGAGAGGTTTCTGCTCCACGCTTAATTCGAAAGCGAAACTGTCGAAGGTGTGGAAAGTAGTCCGCAAACTCAAAAATAGAGGTAACAAACAGGTGAGCCCATGCCTTACTGTGCAGGGTGACGTAATCGGAGATAAAAAATTAGTAGCTGATCTTTTGGCTTCTTCTTTTGCTGCAAATTCTTCCTCTGAAAATTATTCTGTCCCTTTTCAAACAGTTAAAACCCGTAAAGAAAAACAACAGTTAAATTTTACCTCCGATAATTCTGAAGATTACAACATTCCGTTTTCATTAGTCGAGCTTGACGATGCAATTAACAAAAGTGCAGATTCAGCAGTTGGACCGGATGATATACATTATCAATTTCTCAGACATTTAACAAGGTACTCACGGTCTCAACTGCTGGACATCTTCAATCAGCTCTGGATCACTGGCACCTTTCCTCCCTCCTGGAGAAAGGCCATTATTGTACCCATCCCTAAACCTGGCAAAGACCATACTAACCCGACAAACTATAGACCAATAGCCTTAACGTCTTGCTTATGCAAGACGCTGGAAAGAATGGTTTATTCTCGTTTACTGTGGTATCTAGAAACCAATAATATCTTATCCAACACTCAGTGTGGCTTTCGAAGTGGTCGAAGTACTGTTGACCACCTGGTGCGACTGGAAACTTTTATCCGTAATGCGTTCGTCCAGGGTGAACATGTCGTTGCCATCATGTTTGATTTGGAAAAAGCCTATGATACCACATGGAAATATGGCATTCTTTCAGATTTACAAGAAATGGGTTTGAAGGGACATTTACCTCTGTTTATATCCAATTTTCTAACAGACAGAATTTTTCAGGTTAAGGTTGGGGGATCTTTGTCAGATACGAGAGAACAGGAGATGGGAGTGCCTCAGGGTAGCATCTTGTCTCCCTTGCTGTTTAATATTAAAATAAATAACATTGTTCGTTCCGTTAAACGGGGAATTGACAATTCTTTATTTGTCGACGATTTTGCATTGGTAGCCAAAGGTAAAACTTTGGCATCTGCAGAACGTCAGCTACAGTTATGTGTCAAGGCCGTTGAAGACTGGGTTTTACAAAATGGTTTTAAATTTTCTGAAGCAAAAACTGAATGTATTCACTTTTCCCAGCACCGGGGAATTATTCAAGACCCTACTATTCTCCTCAATAAAACTCCAATAAAGGCGGTCAAACAAGTCAAATTTTTGGGTGTTATTTTTGATCAAAAGCTATCATTCATTCCTCATCTGAAAATTTTGAAAACTAAATGTCAACAGGCCTGCAATTTGCTCAAGGTTATCAGTGGTACAGACTGGGGTGCTGACAAGAAAACTTTATTGCTGTTATATCGTTCTTTAATTAGATCCAAGTTAGACTATGGTTGCATTGTCTATGGTTCTGCTAGAAAATCTTATCTTAAGATGCTAGATCCAGTTGCCCATCAGGCACTACGCATTGCTTTGGGTGCGTTTCGCACTTCCCCTTGTGAAAGCCTTTACGTGGAAGCTAACGAACCCCCGCTGGAGCTGAGACGTACAAAATTGTCAATGAATTACTATTTAAAATTAAAAACTGATCCTATGAACCCTGCTTATGACTGTGTTTTCAACCCAGATTTTGTTCAGAAATTTGAAGCCAAACCTAACACAATTCCTCCGTTTGGCATCAGAATGCAAGCTCATTTGGTAAAAGCAGGCATTGATGTTGCTTCCATCAACGACGATGAACTTCGGACTGAAGCTCCCCCATGGAAATTATGTATCCCAAACATTAATTGGCAGTTGTCCGCTTTCCTTAAAAACAATACATCCGAAACCGTATATAACCAACTTTATTTAGAACAGTGTGCTTTATACCCAGGATATGAACAACTTTTTACAGACGGGTCAAAGAAAGGAGATTCAGTTGCTGCTGCATCGGTCTCTGGGAGACACTTAGACCAGCCTTTGCAACAGCGTTTACCTGATTTTTGTTCTGTTTATACAGCTGAGCTCAAGGCAATTCATTTAGCTCTGAAACAAGTTTATCAATCCAAAAGAACCTCATTTTTAATCATGTCTGATTCATTGTCAGCACTTCAGGCTCTTTCCACGAGAAAGATATCACACCCTTTTCTGGCAGAGATCCATGACCTCCATACACAACTTGTTTCTGAGGGTAAAAAGATAGTTTTTATGTGGGTCCCTGGTCACATGGGTATCCGCGGCAATATTGCAGTAGACAGGGCGGCTAAAGATGCTCTACATCTCGATTTCCCTCCAGAGATTTTCCAGTTTGTGCCCTACTCTGACCTACGTTGTATGACTGGATCTTATTGTAAACGACTGTGTCAGACTGACTGGTCTAACCATGTCAACAACAAATTATTTCAAATTCTTCCCGATTTGTCCACTTCTTTGCCTAACTTTGCATCCACTCGCAAAGAAGAAACAGTGTTATCTCGCCTTCATATTGGTCATACTTATGTCACCCACAGTTTCCTTTTAAAAGGAGAAGAACCACCATGGTGGTGCTTTGCATGTGATCAATCTTTTTCTGTTCGCCATTTTATGTCTGAATGTGCTGATTTGATTGAGGAAAGGGAAACATATTTTGGTTCCATACCTTTCAAAGAGATTTTTAAAGTATGTAATGGTCAACATCTGTTTCAATTTTTACATGATGTTGGTTTGTTCTATCGCATATAAATTGTATCGACATGTTTTGTTTAGTTTGGATTTTATTAGGACTGAATTTAGTGATTTGATTGAAGAAAGAGAATATATTTTTAATACATCGGTTTTAAGGAAGTCTCTTGAAGAGGCGTCATGTGAAAGTTTGTTTGTGTATTTAAGAGTGACAGGCTTGTCTTTTGAGACTTGAATCATTTTATAATATTTTAAGATAACGTCTCTCTGGTCCTGATTTGGCTCGGAAGAGTCCGCTGGACCTAAAGCAATAACCTTGTATTGTATTGTATTGTAATTTGGCGTCAGTATCTCTGTATTGTGAGCAGAGATTTGGCGAATGCGTTACTGTATAACGCTATTACCAGTTCAAAAAGCCTCTTAAGGCGAGACCCCTAGGTCAGATTTACACACAGGAATTGCTGAAGTCAGGGTGCTCCACCACACCAATTCTATTATCTATGTGGACCTCCACACCAATTCAATAACCTATGTGGACCACCACCACAATTCAATAACCTATGTGGACCACTACCCCAATTCAATAACCTATGTGGAGTGGTCAGCATCGAAAGGTCTAAACAAATCACTGTTGTCATGTTTTAATTTTTTTTAAAGACGAAGAAAGAAAAACCTACACTTACTAGCAGACAAACTGATTCAGTTTTCGGAATCATTTATCCTTTTTCGAGTGTGATAATATTAATCAGGGAAAAATGACCAAAGACATCGTCAATTGCATTATCATAATTATGGATATTGCACACACACACACACACACACCCACCCACACACACACACCCACACACACACACACAAAGGATCTTTACAGCATTGACAACACTTGCTTTTCTGCGTTCATTTCTTCCTATCGTCCTTTTTTTCTTTCTTTCTTGCAAGTTAAATTTTTTCGTATTTTGTTTCAATCTTTCATCATTTTATTAATTTCTCTCTTGTCTATACTTCCTTTGGTCCTTGCTTCCATTCTACTCCTTGTATCCATCCATCTATAATTTACTTCCTTCTGTCGCTTTCTATCCCTCTTTTCTTCTGTCTTGTTTTTACTTCTTCCTTCCTTTCTGTCTTATTTTCTTGAGTGCTTGTTAGTGAAAGTGTGTGTGTGTGCTTCCAGTCCGTTTATGGTCCGTTTGCATGCAGTTTAACGGGCAAAGTTTTCAAGTACCTCCACAGAAAGTTTTACAGTTCCATCTGTTTCGGAGTATTATGCAGTTAGGCTAACGCTGAATTGCTCGAAGGAAGTTATCCCCCCGATGTATACATATTAAGGTAACTTGCGCTCTCTCGTACGACGCAAAGCGGCCGTTATCTTCGCACCCTTTACTCAGTCTATGGCTTTTATTAGAAGCCTATTTTTGTAGGAGGGCTGTTGATTCTTAGATGATTTTTGTACTGTATGTTCCTGCAAATGCGAGTCTTTTTCTCAGTTGTCATTTTCGCCCATTGAAGTCGTTTTCTCTAAGGGACAGGTTGTATCTACATTCTTCATGGCCGTTGTGCTTTAAATGTACCATTTATTACTTATAAGGATGGGATTGTGGCAAACCGGATCCATTGAGTAGAAATCACACTAGCAATGAGCTAAAAAAAATGGCAAGCCGTTGAACAGCTGAAGTGGGTGGGGGGCTAAATGTGACAACAAAAGCAGACAGAGCATTCATTCTTCCATGTCAGTTATTAATATTTACCTTCAAGGAACTGGAAAAGCTACATTGAAGCGATCAAGACTAACCAAGGCATGTTGCACATATGAAAATATATCCCAGCTTAAAAAAATCGATAAACTTCTTTCCTTTCATTGCTGAGAAAGTGAAGAGAATTACGTTCCTTTCCAATATATACATTTTGTTTGCTATATGGTTGTTGTTGATTGGCAATTACGTGCTGTGGTTACCAAATGCTTTTCGCACGGTGGTCAATTCAACAAAATCCTTTTATGAACTGAACTTTTCGCAACTATATTTACAATTAATTTCCTTTTGAAATTGAAAAGGAGTAAAACGAAAAACTGTGGGTAAAGTATCGAATCCTTGTAGAAGATAAACTGGCTTGCGTACATTGAGTAGACACTTCTCGTCCGATAAAATCCCCAATCTAGTGTAGACCAGGTAGGACAACCGCGGACTAGCACAGTCATTTAACCAAATACAATCAAAGCCCAATTTATTGATTCCAAACTAGCCTCATTAAAGAGAGCAAGCGGTAGATACGTTTTTGTTCTTCTATATGTGATGTATAACTCTGGGAGGAAGTGTTGCAGACTAACAAAGGGAATTTGATTTGTGTATTGAAACAATTCTGTCAGGTTACGTGGAAGTTGAACCAATAGGTTTTCTGCACAACTATAGAGATTTACGGGGTCAGCCTGGAGTTCCACCAGGTCTACATTCGCCATAGGCTTTGCAGGTCGCCGTATCCCCATTTTATTGTTCCCGAAAGTCTGTTTAACATGATCTTTGTTGTCCGGCTGCAGGGCTATATTTCCACCAGGTCTATGTTCTCCTAAGATCTTTACGTACCATAGTGATTATTTGAACAGAAAGGTACAAGAACCAACAGAAAAAGATCAGATCTAAATACAAGATAAACAAAAAAACAGACACAACAAACAGCGCAATCTTGACGTTCAGAGATCGAACAAGTGCATACGTAAAATCTTTTATTTTTAAAAAATATATA
The DNA here is from genome assembly GCA_036898135.1 of Oncomelania hupensis. Taxonomy (NCBI): domain Eukaryota; kingdom Metazoa; phylum Mollusca; class Gastropoda; order Littorinimorpha; family Pomatiopsidae; genus Oncomelania; species Oncomelania hupensis. The sequence continues at coordinate 21,185,623 of CM072527.1, read as the reverse complement.
TATTTTGAGGACTTACTCGTCATGAAATCTCAATCGAGCAGGATAAAACTGCGCGTGCCTTAAGAAAGAGGGATAACATGACGTCTTGAAATTTTCTGTCCTCCTTACTTCCGGTGCTTGGTGTTCCCAGCTGCTCTATGCTGCTGACCCTCCCTTAGTATTCTTACATGCACAAGGAATATCAAACTTCTGGTAAGGGAACAGTTCTAGAGAGAATTGATTATCTCTTATGATTACCAATTAGCCTACATCAAAGTGATAAAAGTAGGCAGAAGACAACAGTTCTGTTTTAAAGGTAATGGGATAGTAGTCTGTGTGAATTATTCCTTTTTTAAAATCCACCCTTTACTTTTACTGATTCCTAATACACCTCGTCATATTTTATGAATGTTTTTAACGGCCTTTCATTTATTAGCCCTTTGTGTCCTTGTGTGTCTGTCTTTCAATTCCCTCGATAGGCATGACGGTGATAGAGATTCTCTAGAGTCGTAATTATTGTGTCCGTGAAACTGACTCGGGTATAGCCTTAATTAGACTATTTTAGCTCTTTCTCTGTAATTTTCCAAACGTGGGCAGACCAGAACTGAATGTCCATCCCAATGTCCTTTGTTTCTTTCTTCTTCGTACGCGCTGCAATCAGAAATGTCCTCTCTCTCTCTCTCTCTCTCTCTCTCTCTCTCTCTCTCTCTCTGTGTCTGTCTCTGTCTGTCTCTCTCTCTGTCTCTGTCTCTCCCTCTGTCTGTCTCTGTCTCTCTCTGTCTCTCTCTCTGTCTCTCTCACTCTCTGTCTCTCTCTGTCTCTCTGTCTCTGTCTCTCTCTCTGTCTCTCTCTCTCTCTCTCTCTCTCTCTCTCTCTCTCTCTCTCTCTCTCTCTCTCTCTCTCTCTCTCTGTGTGTGTTGGGCAGAGCGTGTTCGTAAACTTCAAAGCGCAGTTTCTGATACAGTGAATTTTTGGAAGGGAATTAAGAAGTGTAGGCGGTCAGATATAGTACATGGAAATATCTCTGCAGTAGGTTGGTTTGAACACTGTTCCAGGCTGTTAATTCTGGTGTTTCCACCCACGACACACCCGTCCTCCCGGATGAAGGGGGCGAGCAATATGATGCATTGTTTGACTGTAAAATAACCGAGAGTGAAGTTAGACTAGCCTTAAGAAAGCTAAAGTGCGGCAAGGCTGCAGGTCTAGACTTAGTGATAAGCGAATTCCTCAGAGAGTCAGAGCATTAAGGCTTCTACGTTCTTGGTCAGGTTATTCAACAAGATGTTCGAGGATGGCACCTTCCCTACTGAGTGGACTGGTCCTGATTTGGCTCGGAAGAGTCCGCTGGACCTAAAGCAATAATCATGTAATGTAATGTAATGTACTGAGTGGACAAAATCCGTTATCGTGCCGTTGCACAAGGAGGGCGATCGTGACAATCCCAATAATTACCGAGGCATCAGACTACTGAGTTGCGTAAGCAAAATAGTTACTGGTGTGTTAAACGCCAGACTTATGAAATGGGCAGAAGACACCTCAATTATTATGGACGCCCAGGCAGGTTTTGGACGAAACCATTCCACATTGGACCACATCTTCACTCTATATGCCATGATTGAGAAACAGTTCGCACGAAATGCAAAGATGTACGTAGCGTTTGTTGACTTTTACAAAGCATTTGATACGATTTGCCACTCTAATCTATGGATGGTACTTTCTAGAGCAGGCATATAGGAAAGGATGTTAAGAATGCTTCGTACGATGTATTCTAGCATTAAATATTGTGTCAGTGGTACCGGCGGTGAACTGACGGATTACTTTGAATGCCTCCAAGGTCTAAAGCAGGGCTGTTTGTGTAGCCCGATTTTGTTCAGCTACTTCATAAACGAGTTAGCCCATGATATAGTACAAGGCGGTACTCACGACATTCAATTGCTACCAAACCAAATAGAATTATTTCTCCTGCTTTTTGCAGACGACCTGGCACTATTGTCTTCAACTGTAGTAGGTCTTCAAAATCAGCTTAACGCGTTGTACGAGTCCTCACAGAGCCTAGGACTGAAAGTCAATACTGTTAAACCAAAATCGTTGTCTTCCGCAAGGGAGGCCACTTGTCAACGAGAGAAACATGGCATTTTGGTGATGAGAACCTGGAGGTCGTCGGGCAGTATAACTATCTAGGCTTATATTTCTCTATTATGATGAGTTTTAATATAGCAACCGAAGAATTTGTTCACCAATGGCATCAACACGGACATCAAAGTCTAAGGCCAATCCCTCAACACAGTGCATAGCTTCAAATATTTAGGATCCATTGTATCAGACAATGGTCCCGACATAAAATCTTCTTCAGGATCGCACAAACAACTGCTGCCCTGGCGAGGTTGAAGCCAATTTGGAAAGACAGGACCATCAGTCTACATTCTAAGGTAAGGCTGCTGCGCTCCCTTGTCATCTCCATCTTCCTATATGCTTGCGAATCATGGACCATCACAGCAGATCTCCAATGAAGAATACAAAGCATGGAGATGAGGTGCTACAGAAGACTTCTGGGCATTTCCTATATCCAGCACATAACCAACGAAGAAGTCCGACAGACCATCACACAAGCCATTGGACAACACGATGACCTGCTCACAGTGGTGAAACAACGGAAACTCCGATGGTATGGCCACGTCACCAGATCATCAGGTTTTGCAAAGACCATCCTGCAAGGCACAGTGCAAGGAGATAGAAGAAGAGGGAGACCGAAAAGGAGGTGGGAGGACAACATTCGAGAATGGGCTGGTTTGACACTGAGCGAAACAATCAGGGTTGCTGAGAACAGGGAAAGATGGAGTACGCTGGTTAAACGATCATCTGTGGTGCACCTACGACCTCCGAGTTATGGGATAGGATAGGATAGGATAGGAAAAATTCGTCACACCGGGGAAGAAATGCGTAGTAGAAATAGCTAAAGCCTTGCTTCTCTAGTGATGTGTTGTTCACACTCTTTGACGCACAGGTTGTACCCTCCCTGCTGTATGCGTCTGAGCTCTGGGGCAACAGAGAACACAAACAAATTGAGAAGGTTCATTTGCACGCTTTAAAGCTGTTCATGAATGTGCCTATGAGAACTCCAAATGACATGATTTACGGCGATTTAGGCCGTTACCCTTTGCTCATTGAATCCGCCGCTGGATGCATTCAGTACTGGTTTAGAGTCCTGAAACAAGCAGATTGTCGCTATTCTAAGATGGCATATTTATCACTGCTAGGTATGCATGCGAGAGGGCACCAAAATTGGGTGAAGAAGATAAAGTCGCTGCTATGTGGCTGTGGCTTTGGTCTTTTTGGTGGTGTGGAAGACGAAAAGCGGCTGCTTTGTGACTTTAAAGAGCTCTTAAGAGGAAATAATTGTCAACAGTGGTTTACCCATTTGCAGGACAGTGCACATTTTGATGTCTACCATTTCTTTAAGTACTGCATTGAGAGAGAAAGATTTCCGATTCAGACTAGGTGTGTCTCCTTTCAATGCACATAGCCATCGGTACTCTCAGAATGAGGACAGTAGAACGTGTCCATTTTGTCTTGGCGTCATTGAAGATGAAGTGCATGTTGTCTTCCATTGCCCAGTCTATAGTGATATCAGACAACTTTACATTCAACAGGGTGATAATGTAGACAGTCATACTGTGATATGCAAATTGCAAAAAAGTCAAGAAGAGTCAGAAATGGTTAGATTAGCGAAATTCTTGTTCTTAGCGTGGCAGGCTCGGCAGTCACGCATAATAACTTGAAGACCACTTGTTAATACTGACGACTTGAAAGCTATTATTATTTCAGATTATAACGGATTGGAACACACGTGACTTTATGAACAAAACCAGATTGAATAAATGTGACATTCCCAGAAAGTCAAAGCTTAAAACATAATTATTGTAAAGGTTGCGAGTTTGACTTAAGTGTTTTAAATTAATGTTGTTAATCTAGCAAGCGAATGCATGTAATATGCAGTTTTGATGGAAGTGTACAGTATTCTCCATGTTCTGTTAGCTAGAATTTGTTAGTACTAATACTGTATTTATATCGTTATTCTTTTTGCAATGATCACTCTTATGTTCTGCATTAAAGTTCTCAAGTCTGAACTCTCTCTCTCTCTCTCTCTCTCTCTCTCTCTCTCTCTCTCTCTCTCTCTCTGCAGGCATTATGCTAGTGATGGAAGAAAAGATAAGACTTTTTTTAAGGAAGAGATGAGTTTTTAAGTTGGACTTGGAAATGGCTATATTCGGAGAGCTGCGAGGAGAGAGAGAGAGAGAGAGAGGGAGAGAGAGAGAGAGAGAGAGAGAGAGAGAGAGAGAGAGAGAGAGAGAGAGGGAGGAAGAGAGTTTCAAGCTGAATGACATTAAGTCGGAGCTATAGGAATATAGAATTAGGAATCACAGAGCTGTATAACACTTGCTTAAGAACATCATCACATAGATGGGAGAGCATAGATCTTGGAATCATAGAGTTGAAGGAACATAGACATGCATTGTTGCGTCTGAGCCTACATTTCCATTCTTCTAAATTCTCTTCCGGGTGTGTGTTTATTGATTTAGTACACATCACATAAGCCGGTCGATAGACGTTTCTGTTGGAATGACCAGACAGCGAAAGACTATGTCAAACAAATTTTCATCCAATGAGGTGCACATAGACGGCGGTAACCTCGTTTCTTCCGCTTCAGTGAAGTTTGCATATCATTGGCAGTATATGAATAAGGAAGAGTGTATGGTATAGTTTGTATGTTTAGAATATGATTTCCATTGTACTTTTTTGTTTATCAACTTCAGATTGAAGACGTTTTTTTTATTTTATGAGTTACACGTTATAGCAACATAATAACGTTACTCCTGTGGATGAGAATATAAACCGAGGTCTAGTCTTTGAACGCACGCATTCCATTGCACGGACTTTAAGGATCCTGACGCTCATGTCTTAGACAGGTGAGTGCCGGCTACACAAATACACCCATCAAGCACTAAGTACCTTCTCTTCCATCTCTGGTCGCCCAGGATTATGCTCAGTCGTCTCGGCCTCATATGCGCCCAAAGGTTAAAAGATGGCACCGTGGCGGCTTGAGTTAGATCTTGTATCGGCCAGCGCCTTGAACAGCTCTTGAGCTGGAAAAGCGCTAAGTAAGAATGATAAAATAAAATAAATAAATAAAATTCTTTACGGATCATCACAGCTTTTTAAGGGTACAGTTTTTCTTTGTTTTTGAAATGTGTTTTCAAGCGAGTTGTTCCCGCTGATATTGGATCAGTCTGTTACGGAGAGCCAACTAGGCTGTTGCTTTGGTTACATTACATTACATGATTATTGCTTTAGGTCCAGCAGACTCTTCCGAGCCAAATCAGGACCCGAGAGACGTTATCTTAAAATATTATAAAATGGTTCAAATCTTAAAAAAAAAACAAGCCAGTTATTCTTAAATACTCAAACTTTCACATGCAACCTCTTGAAAATTCTTCTTTAAAGCTGATGTTGTTGCTTTGGTTCTAGTAAGAGTGTATAGAGTATATCCAAATATTTACACCTCAAACGGATGAAATCTGTTTGACACAGCCCTCGATGTCTACCATTTCCATCTCAGTTGTTGACCGAAGTTTAACGAAAATGGGAGAGTTTGCCGGCCTGTGTTTACGTTCCTGTCCAATCCTACACTATCCTAACCCATAACTAGAGTCGTTGGGGCACCACAGATTATCGTTTAATCAGCGTACATCTTTCTCTGTGCTCTGCAGCCCTCAAGGCATCACTCAGTGTCAAGCCAGTTCATTCTCGAATGTTGTCTCCCCACCTCTTTTTCTTTCTCTCTCTTCTTATGCCTCGTTGCACCGTGCCTTGCAGAATGGTTAGCGAATTTCCTCAGGCTGAGCGACATTGTGATACCGTTTTTTCTTCAGGGTGACTGTACTAATTGGAGGGATTCTGATCTCCAGTTTTTGGCAATGATATCAGTGATACATAGGCGATGATGGTGAGGAAGCGGTATATGGCAACTTTATCATCGAGGATTACGATGGAGAGGAAGAGGAAGATGATGATTATGATGGTGATTACGATGAAGAAGACTTACTGGAAACTAAATAGTTGAGATAAGATTAGCGCTAGAAGTGTTTCAAAGGGCAGTATCTAGTGTACGCCAGGGAGGAGTGGGGGTCGTTACCTGGTTTTAAAAATAAAACGCCTGACACCAGTCTGTTATTTTAGAATCACGACGTGACCCTAGGCGTTTGTCTGGCTCCGTTGTGCACAGTTAATGATTTCCTTTCCCCTGCATCCGCCGCTGATCTTGTTGGGGTGCACTTTTTTACGTTTTCTACACCAACTCGCAAGATCAGCGTGGTCGATTTTCGGGAATACTGAATGAGGTTGCAGGGTGGTTCAATGAGAAGAGTGCTAACCTTGCGTGGGTGGGTACCCACACCCCATAAATCAATCTTCTACTGTATATGTTGGCGTACAAGGTAGATGAATGGCTAGGATGCTCGCCTGGCATGACCATGGTTAGAATATCGAATGTTTGACGTGAGTTGACTTCCTCGACGGGAATCAACTTTCCATAATGACTGTGTAGGGGTTTCTCTGTCTATCTGTGTCGTATCAGCGGCATTATAAAGATCCTGCCCATTGTGTAAGGATAGGTGGCAGACCCAAACCACCCTCAATAAAATAACAGTAAAATCACAAATTAAATCAAAATTTCAAAAATCATTTCCTTACATGATTTTTTCGGAGTTCATCCCCCCCTTCCTCTAACTCTCTCTCTCACCCCCCACCCCCCATTTTCTTATTTATCTATTTAATTATGCAAGCGTATTCTCGGTATGTAAGGAGGAGCTCTGAACTAAGAAATAGTGGATCATCTGTATACATATACTTGAATAATCCATTGCACTTCAAGTTATTAAGATAAGTTGTGTTGTCGAAAATTTCTATGAACATCTGAAGGCTGTCCATGACCAAGTGCCGAGGAAAGACATAGTAATAGTTCAAGGTGACTGGAATTACAACGTTGGCCAAGATGCATACCACAACTGGGGAGACACATGTGGACCAAACTGCAACAACGAGACAAATGACAAAGATCAGGGATAGTGGCAAAAACGCTCGGTCCCCACACAAAATCCAGACGATGGGCCTGACACAGTCCCAGCGGGGAGCATTACAACCAGATTGACTACAACTTGGTCAAGAAACGCTTCAGATCAAGCGTCAACCTTGGCAATACACGCACTTTTCCCGGAGCAGATATTGGAAGTGACCACGATATCTTGATGATGTCTTTCCTGCTCCACTTGCAGAGAGTAAACACAGAAAAGTGCACCAGATCTGGGCAGACTGCGAGACCCGGAGATGGCAGTATAATTCCAAGCCACAGCTGGAAGAAAATTTGCACCTCTGCTCATTTTGAGAGCTGGTGAATGTCAACACCATGACCACTAACTACCTTCACATCAGCTGTGACAGATGCTACAACTGAGATCCTTGGCAAGAACCGTCCAAAGAAGAAACCGTGGATCACACCTGAATTTTGAAACTGTGTGACAAACGATAAAGAGATGAAAAAGAAAAAAAAATACACAGGGCGCTGATGCTTACCGAAAAATCAACTGTGACATCCGAAAAGGCATGCGCACAACAAATGAGAATTGGATAAGAGATCAATGCCAGGAAATAAAGAACAGTCCGAACAGGAACAACAGCAAGAAGGCTTACCAGACTGTGAAGCGGCTGACACGTGTTAAATAGCTCAAGGTATCTACGATCCAAAGCAAGTCTGGCTTGTACCTTACAGAAGAACAAGAAGTCTTGGATAATTGGACAGTGTACTGCTCTGACCTTTACAACAACACACTAAACGGAGACCCACCAGTTCAAGCATATCCTCAGAACAGAGAAGAAGAAGCAACCCTACCAATTCCCCGAGAAGAAGTTGAGGCAGCAGTGCAATCACTGGAGAAAGGGAAGTCAGCGGAAGTGGACAACACAGCCGCTGAATTGCTTCAAGTATGAAGACAATCGATTATTGACGCCCTCACCATTATATGTAACAAGATCTGGCAGAGTGGGGGATGGCCTACTCCATGGACCCAGTCGCTTGTCATCACTCTTTAAAAAAAGGGTAACCTTTGAGCAACCATGAGAGTGTGCAACATCAGCCCTAACATTATTGAAGTCATCAAAAGCTTGTATGACAAGGCTACAACTGCAGTCCTCCACAACAGCGCCACCGGGAACTGGTTCAGAACAACAATCGGCGTGCGTCAATGATACCTTCTCTTAAACATTCTTTAAAATCTTTCTGGAGCGCATCATGTCAGATGCCCTTGCAGATCACGAAGGCACAGTCAGCATAGGGGGTAGAACAATCTCCAACCTCTGTTTTGCGGAGGACATTGATGGATTGGCTGGAAAGGAACAAGAACTAGAACAGCTGGTATAGAGACTTGACACCACCTCCAGAGCCTATGGAATGGAAATAAATGCAAAGAAGACCAAAATGATGACCAACAACACCAAGGGCATCCACATGGACATCAAAGTCCACGACCAATCCCTCAACACTGTGTATAGCTTTAAATAGTTAGGAGCCATTGTATTAGACAACGGATCCCAATATGAAGTCCTCTCCAGGATCGCACAAACAACTGCTGCTCTGACAAGGTTTAAAGCTCATTTGGAAGGGCAAGACCATCAGTCTAGATTCCAAGGTAAGGCTGCTGCGCTCCCTTGTCATCTCCATCTTCCTATGCTCTTGCGAAACCTGGACCCTCACAGCAGACCTACAACGAAAAATACAAAGCATGAAGCTGAGGTGCTACAGAAGAATTCTGGGCATTTCCTATACCCAGCACATCACCAAGGACGAAGTCCGACAGACCATCACATAAGCCATTGGACAACACGATGACATGCTCACACAGTGGTGAAGAAAGGAAAACTCCGATGGTATGGCCAAGTTACCAGAGCATCAGGCCTTGAAAGACCATCCTGCAATGCATGGTGCAATGAGTCAGAAGAGGAGGAAGACAGACAAAGAGGTGAGAGGACAACATTCGAGAATGGACTGGCTTGATACTGAGCGAAGCCATGAGTGTTGCTGTGGACAGAGAAAGATGGAGTACGCTGGTTAAACGATCATCTGTGGTGCTCCAACGACTTTCGAGTTCTGCGATAGGATAGGATAGGCGTTACTATATTTCTGTGAATTGTTCATAAACAACAATATCGTGCGATTCCCTTTTGCATATCAACTGAACCAATCATTTAATGTATTTATTCTATCGATTTTCCAGTTGATGAGCTGCTATAGGCGCTGGCCAACGTACAATATAACCCAAGCCGCCTGAGACGGCCACTTGCAGCTGTCACGTATTATCGGTGATGGGGCAGATAACTATGCCCTAAGAAAATAAATAAGAGAATGAAGTCTCTTCCATCACCTGCTTTTTTCATACAAAAAAGATGCGACTCTATTTTTCTTAAATTTTCAACATTTATTAATGAGATGATTAAGTGAAACGTAATATGTATTCATTAATTTAATTTTTAAAAAAGAACAAAATATATTAACAATTCAGATGCTGCCTGTCAGCGAGATTTGTCCATGTTTCGTTGGCAGGCGAGTATCGTCATAACTTAGCTAGAATCAGTGAAGAATGAACGGTGAAGAAACGGTGAAGGATAAAATAGAGCGGACGACGGTGAAGAACCGATGAAGGACGACGGCGGGCGAAGAACGGTCGACGGTTGACGGAACGATGAACACCGATGAATAATGTACAGTAACGGCGAACAGTCAATGGAGGATGATGAACACTGGTTGATAACGAAAACTCCCCTCTGTAACAGTCAGAAGGATTCCATTCACGTAGATAATGTTTAGTTTCGCCTTCAGGACCCAGTAGTGAATGCCTCTGAACTGCAGAAAGCGTCTGAATCGCTAATCTGAATGTTTGTTATAAATTGTACACAGACAATGATATACAGAAGCAACTGCTGGCATCACTACTGTGACCTCTGACACAGGCAACCACGACATCAAATTATTCTATCGTGAACATTGTTTTTTAATATAATACATAGGAAGAATAAAACACATGGTGATGCTGATGATAAATATATATATAAGCAAAACTATGAGTGATGAATGAGTGAATGAGTGAATGAAGCGAGGGATAAGACAAGGGTGGCCATAACGGTCAAGTCCTTGCTTGCATGCATGGCCGCCACACCTACCAACTAGAGTCTCTTCGCTGACATCACATTTGATGGATTCCTCTTGCACAAAGTAGAAAGAAAATAACTTGCACCCAGACGGTGTGTGAAGTGAGTTGGCCAGTTGTAAGCCCTTAAGCGCACTGTTTTCTGCTCTGACCACAAATCTACGTGTTGCGGGTTACAGCCTCAGTTTCCAACTGTTGTTGCTAAAGGTCTCCAAAGACAACTATTCTCTCTGTTGCTAGGCGTCGCTAACACGGAGTTATAATCTTTTCATGAATATTGAGAGGTAATAATTTAAATAAGTGTTCTGAAAAATTAACTGTTATTTTACCTTCCAAGTTTTATTTTGAAGAGAATAAAACAATGTCAACTTGTATTGAAGAGCCCGGCTGAAATATATATGACGTCACAGCGATTCACGTCATTTATATTTGATTGCGTCATACCCACACTACATTCACTCATTCTTCTCGATTCATAGGCGCGTGGTTAATTAATTGAGTCTGTATCGTCACAGCAGCCTTGGGCGCATTGTCTGACGCCCAGACGATCGAGCCAAATCCTGGCCGGCTGGAGATGGGTGAGAATGGACCTAGTGCTTGGTGGGTGTTTTTGTGTAGGCGGCAGCGATGGTATGCGGTTTATACTCTCATCTGAAGGAATAACCACTTCATCCCATTATAGCATCTCTATAGCAGATCTTTTAACATCCCATTATAGCATCTCTATAGCAGATCTTTTAACATCCCATTATAGCATCTCTATAGCAGATCTTTTAACATCCCATTATAGCATCTCTATAGCAGATCTTTTAACATCCCATTATAGCATCTCCATAGCAGATCTTTTAACATCCCATTATAGCATCTCTATAGCAGATCTTTTAACATCCCATTATAGCATCTCTATAGCAGATCTTTTAACATCCCATTATAGCATCTCTATAGCAGATCTTTTAACATCCCATTATAGCATCTCTATAGCAGATCTTTTAACATCCATTATAGCATCTCTATAGCAGATCTTTTAACACACCATTATAGCATATCTATAGCAGATCTTTTAACATCCCATTATAGCATCTCTATAGCAGATCTTTTAACATCCCATTATAGCATCTCTATAGCAGATCTTTTAACATCCCATTATAGCATCTCTATAGCAGATCTTTTAACATCCCATTATAGCATCTCCATAGCAGATCTTTTAACATCCCATTATAGCATCTCTATAGCAGATCTTTTAACATCCCATTATAGCATCTCTATAGCAGATCTTTTAACATCCCATTATAGCATCTCTATAGCAGATCTTTTAACATCCCATTATAGCATCTCTATAGCAGATCTTTTAACATCCATTATAGCATCTCTATAGCAGATCTTTTAACACACCATTATAGCATATCTATAGCAGATCTTTTAACATCCCATTATAGCGTCTCTATAGCAGATCTTTTAACACACCATTATAGCATATCTATAGCAGATCTTTTAACATCCCATTATAGCATCTCTATAGCAGATCTTTTAACATCCCATTATAGCATCTCTATAGCAGATCTTTTAACATCCCATTATAGCATCTCTATAGCAGATCTTTTAACATCCCATGATAGCATCTCTATAGCAGATCTTTTAACATCCCATTATAGCATATCTATAGCAGATCTTTTAACATCCCATGATAGCATCTCTATAGCAGATCTTTTAACATCCCATTATAGCATCTCCATAGCAGATCTCTTAATATCCCATTATAGCATCTCTATAGCAGATCTTTTAACATCCCATGATAGCATCTCTATAGCAGATCTTTTAACATCCCATGATAGCATCTCTATAGCAGATCTTTTAACATCCCATGATAGCATCTCTATAGCAGATCTTTTAACATCCCATTATAGCATCTCTATAGCAGATCTTTTAACATCCCATTATAGCATCTCTATAGCAGATCTTTTAACATCCCATTATAGCATCTCCATTGCAGATCTTTTAACATCCCATTATAGCATCTCTATAGCAGATCTTTTAACATCCCATTATAGCATATCTATAGCAGATCTTTTAACATCCCATTATAGCATATCTATAGCTTGATTGATTGATTTATTATTGCTTTAGGTCCAGCGGACTCTTCCGAGCCAAATCAGGACCGATATCTATAGCAGATCTTTTAACATCCCATTATAGCATATCTATAGCAGATCTTTTAACATCCCATTATAGCATATCTATAGCAGATCTTTTAACATCCCATTATAGCATCTCTTTAGCAGATCTTTTAAGTTTCATTGCTCCATCTAAGCTTAATTCCTGAACAAACAATTAATAACGAATAGCACGTCTTTTGCAAATCCCAACATGGATGAAAGAATAGATGGCAATTTATTAAACAAATGCAGCTTTTCCTATACACAAACGAGGCACGTTCGCAGAACAATCTATAGAGCAGTAATCGCATTCTCATGTTTATTTATATTGTTAATAGCCCAACCTACCACGAAAACCGTATTAATCTCCTTTTCGAGACCTACAGACTACCAATCCCTTAGAAGCACGCTAAAGACTGACAACAAGCAACCATTCAGACACGCTAAAGGTGCCGCCTCACGTGAAAAAAAAAAGAAACAAACGAAACTTAAACGTGCGTGTTTAATTTAGTTGTGTTTTGTGTGACCATATCAGGAACGACCCAAAGGGAAAACTATTTCTTTTTGTATAAGATACTCTAAAACTCGAGCTGTTTTATAAGTCAGTCAGTCCTCCAAAAGGTCATTTTATATGTGCATATCAAGTAATAACTGAAAACATGCTGACGAAATGAAGTGGTCTTCAGACCTGGCTGGGCAAGAAACGCTTTAATTTGCACAGCTGCTCCTTGCCATGAACGTCACGGGTGCTGAAGAATACAAGATACATTTCGTTTGCACTGCTATTGTTGTTAGTAGGCTTTGCCTGAGACATTATTTCAACATCAACATAGGCTTATATGGATCAAGGCATGCATTTCTTATTCGACGGTTGCTTGCGCCAAGCTTTCGTTCTGTGCCAGTGGCGTTTCGCCATGAAACTTCTCCAACTGAACGAAAACACTTTAATAAACCCACACCAACACTTGCATGGGACCTCGTTTAGCACACATTGTTTCAGAAAACGTTTCCGTGCGATTTCCCCATAACATAAAAGAAGGGAAGGTTAAATAAGCTCAATGTAACAATGTAAATATAATTATAATAAAATAAACAACACACATTTCGGGGGTCTGTTTTAGAAAACATGGTTTCAGGAAGGTCTTTCATGTGGCTTCACCTTAATGCAGATGAAACCGGAAGATGTAACCAAGCACGAGTTAAGTCCCTTCATTCTGTCTGTTCTGGCAATCACGCTTGTTTATCTTCCTTCTCGATCCGATTAACTTGTCACATTTGCACGACACGATTGGAGAAGAGAGAGAGAGAGAGAGAGAGAGAGAGAGAGAGAGAGAGAGAGAGAGAGAGAGAGAGAGAGAGAGACGTAAGTCATTTTATTGCGTAAACAATGTTCATTGCAATGGGAGATGGGATTACAATAAAACGTAAAACATACCATAAAGCTTTACATATATAAACAAATAAAATAAAAATTAAAATAAAAAAAAATAAAAAAATGTTTTTAAAAAAAATAATAAAATAAATAAATAAATAAAAATTTCTTCCATGTTTACTATAGGATTTTACGACAGAAATGAATTTCATAAAAATATATAAATCTATTAATAAATAGTCAAAAATAATGTTATAAAACTGCCGTAAGATAAACCGTACACTAAATCACCTTCAAAAAACCAACAACAACACAAACACAACCTGCTAATTACAATAAAATTGATGAACGAAATCAGCAAATAATAAATCATACATACATAAGACTGATTAATTAACCAACCATTTAATAATTCAATAAATGTATAAAGAATCAAAACTATGCACAAAATGATACCATCTATACAATAGTCTTACACATTAGTAATAAAATATATAAGCAAACTTCCTGCAGGTTTACTTTTATACACTACTACCGCATCTTCTCTAATATACACAATCCCTTACGATAAAGTATTGTATATGCAGTATCAGTACATTTTTACTGTATATGCTTATCATTGTTCGTGAATTAATCGTTTTCTCTTCTGAAAGACTTTGTACAGAAATTGTGAAAGGCCTAGTACAGAGTGTTTGTCGTCTTTGGACATCACTAGCGCTGCATCAGCTGCCGCCGGTTCAGATCCATTCAGAATCTGCAAGTCCACCCGAAATTCAGTATAGGAATTGCATCTAAATAGTACGTATTCCTCAGACTCTATTTCTCGTTTACTTGTTGGGCAAAGAAGCTGATGCGGAGCAATATTTTCTGTATAACGTAATCTGTGCATATTTATGGCCGATATTCCCAGTCTAAATTGTACATAACAGTCTCTAAAACATCTTTTTTGTTTACGCGAGAGAGAGAGAGAGAGAGAGACAGAGAGAGACAGAGAGAGACAGAGAGAGAGCGTGGGGGGTGTCGATGTCGATCCAGCATGAGTGTTTGTCGGCGTGTTTGTGCGAGGCGCATTAGGAATGATCTCATTACCTCTAAATCAAAGGGCAATTATCAAATGCCCTTGCAGTTGCTGTTCACCGTTACCTTGTTGCCTTATCTGCAACTCCTACATTGTGTGTGTGGGCCTCGTGCATGCGTGCGTCAGTGTGTGTGTGTGTGTGTGTGTGTGTGTTTTATGATAGTTCCCATATGCAAATATGTAAGAGAGAGAGAATATGTGTGTATGTGGGTGTGTGTGTGTGTGTGTGTGTGTGTGTGGGTGTGTGTGTGTGTGTGAGTGTGTGTTGGTTTTGGTTGTTTGTTTTATTAAAGTCTCTTTTCACCATGATGATAAAGACCATACACACACATTTACGCATTTGAACAGATACACCTGTACACACATACGCACGCTCTCTCTCTTTAACGGACACACACACATCACATCATTTATAACCATATTAAAAACGAAAGTAACAATGTCAGTTAAATAAAACGAGCGACTGGAGAACTGACGAAAGCTATTGCCAAACTCGCATTTAAATCATTGTTAATGTTTTAGCTGATGTTATAGTATTTACTTCTAGAGTGGGGAGGTAGTGGGGGCAGGGGGGGAAATAGAATGCATGTGAATACAATATAAAATATATATATATATATATATATATATATATATATATATATATATATATATATATATATATATATATATATATATATATATATATATATATATATATATATATATATATATATATATATATATATATATATATATATGTTTTAGAGTTAGGGGTTCGTCACAAATGCAATTCACATTTTTACAATATCTGGTTTTAATCGATTTGAATAATATTCTGTTTGCCATAGATAAAACTGATACACCGCTGGGATGCCTGGGTTTTAGTGCTTTTAATTACCACTGTTTCTGTCATTCTGCATTAAATACTGTACCGGTAACTTTTTAACTTCTGGTGTGTGTGGGTGCGTGTGTGTGGGGGTGTGTGTGGGTGTGGGCATGTGTGTGTGTTTCCGAGACACTATGTGCATGTGTGCGTGATCAATTAGCTATATATCAATTGTATAAATCAGAAGCCTGAAAGTGTAATTCGCTGTCCGTTGTGTTCCTGTCTGCCTTATTTGTCACTGTGATTTGTTTCCTCTTTGCGTAACGTGTTGTCGTGTCTAATGAATTTATTTATCTTCGCAATCTTCTTGTTGTTCTTTTGTTCTTATTCTCCTTCATCTCCTTCCTTTTTCTCATCAGTACAACTTATGTTAATCTGATGAATAAAATTTGATACAACAACAACAACCTTTTTCTCCTTCCTTCTTCCTCTCCCCCTCCTCCCCTTCTTCTTCTTGTTCTTCTTCTTCTTCTTCTTCTTCTTCTTATGTGCGCATGGATGCCTGAAATAAGGACTAATTGTGAGAATAAGCTGTAAGCTTAAAATTATTATCTTTGTAATATTTTGTCATTGTAATAAACGTTTAAAGTCCAGTCTTCTTCTCCTCCTTATACCCTTCTTCTATCCTTCTAATGATCAGCAAAAAAGATTACAAACTGAGTTTCGATTCAATGTGGATTGTGTTCATCATCATCATCATCATCATCATCATCATCATCATCATCATCATCATCATCATTGTACATGCCTATGAGTCATGTGTGACAAAGATATGATTAGATAAGTTTTGAAACTAATTAAGGGCTATTGATCTAGAGAGAGAGAGAGAGAGTCTGTTATTTGTGATATCATGTACTTTCTTGGTGTGTAAAATGTCCTCCGTTTATCTGTCATCCTTTTCCTTCCCACTGCATGTTGCTCTTCTTTCTATCGTTTTCTTTTGTTTGGTTTTATTGATTTTGACTGACAAGACGTATCATCACCTCATTGGCCAACCCGACGCATCTTTTTGGTTTTATGACTGGACTGTTCATTTATTTCCTTTCATTTGTTTTTTGGTGCCTGTCTTTCTTACCCCTCTAACTGTGTTTGTCGTGATTCTTCTCTTTGTGATTGTCGTGTTTCCCCTTCTTCCCCTCTCTCTCTCACCCTCTCTCCGGATCTATTGCTCTCTCAAGTCAGTGGCAAAAGCGTGCAGAGTTTTGATATGGGTTTGAATGTTATAGGTGAACTGTGTTTCGTTTATAAATATTGTTTGCGTATTTTTTCTCATGAGATCGAGATTATGACGCAAGACTGGTTTTGGTAGTAACGCATATATAAGTTTGTGTCAACTCTTTTCTGGTTAGTTAGATTGCTGGGTCTGAGAGAAGGTTGCGTCGTTTTTAGTTTATATGATATAAAAATTGTGCTCACCTGTTTAGAAAGATAAAGTTTAAATGTGATGTTCACGATTTGTAGTTTTGTGAAAGGCTTTTATTTTACCTGCCTTTGGTACCAGACGTTGTTGTCGCCTTTTGGATCTGTGTGGTTTCCAAACGTCTTACAGCGGTCATAAGGTACTTATAGTTATTTTGCGTTTTGCATATATTTTTTGTTGATTTGTGCAAATGATTATGATCTTTATGATTTTCTCGATTTTAGTGACTGATTTGATGCCTTTTCTACAAATTGATTTGATTCTGATATTCTTTAAGCTTTTGATTTTCTAATGCTTAATAGAATTCGTTTTGATTTAGAACTTGGTCTTTTGTCAGAAGAATTATTGAAGTGAACACTTTGTACAAGATTTGTAAATAAGGACAAGTAAAGTTTATTTGTTTTTAGCTTGTGGTCAGTCATAATGCACTGATTATGCTGAAAGTCTTCGGTTTGACTAAAGCTAATTGTCATCACAATTTGTCGGACTAAGTTTTTACGAAGAAGATAACTGTTTTGGTCTTTAATGAAAATAACGTTTTTTGTCGAATTATCGGCCTTATTCGAAATGTTAACCCACTTGGGTATTTATATCGTTTTTCTTAAAGCTTTGCTGCTTTGTCTATGCCAAGGTAGATAGCTACGTTTTGGGACTTCAGGTGTATTTTCTAGAATATGTTGTTAAATGTTTACGTATGTTAATTCATTTATAAATGTTTTACTGAGCTAGGTCATCGAGTATTTCCTAGTTTAGGCATCGTACCGAGGCGTGTTGGGTGAACGTAGCCGAATTGTTTGTATTAATGAATTGACTAATGTTAGATGAGCATAGTCAAATTGTCTTGCGCCAATTGTTTTTGAGGCTTGAAAGTATAAACGTAGCCTAATCGTCGTGCAAGTTAAAGGAACATAAAGCGTTCGTTTCTTCGTTTGTTCTGGCTTGGTTCCACGTAATCTTAGCTAAATTGTCTTCTTTAAAATCAGCTAAAGTATTCTCTTTAAATTAAACTATTGCTGTTGGTTTATTATCATCTAAATTATCCTCCAGTATGTGTATTCTTTCCGTCTCATTGCTTTGATTGTATCTTGTTGATTAAGGGTTTTTGATACATTGTTTGGTACACTGCTAATGTTTCTTGTGTTTGTTTCTTTCTTTTCGCAGTATTTTACCACACATCGTCTAGCACAAGAAGTAGTTCATAGTCACGTATACAGAAATTAGTTGTCCCCATACTGATATGTACACACACATACGTATTATTATATGATTCGTTGACATTTTTCGTGAATGTTCTTTGACTACGAATAAATGAACTCTATGCTACTTCTGTGTTTCGTGTGCGTCATTACATGACCAGGCCCTAAATTAATACGAGGCGTTTGACGAGCGAATGGAAATAACCTTATCTAAATGGCGGCGATTACAGTAAAATACTTAGAGCCTCTCGTCACCCCCCTTTGAATTTAGGACTTATTACAGTTTGTGGGATAGAGTTTTCTCTCACTCGGTTCCTGCAGTACGTTTTGAACATTACTTGGTAGACGAATAACATAAACAAGAATAATCATTGTCTGCTAGTTGTTGCTCAAACAAGCATTTAGACAACAAGACTTTTATTCTGTTTTAATTGCGACCAACCTAGACCCAGCAACTACTCTTTAACCAGCTTCGCTAAGCCTTGCTCAGGTGTTCTTTAAATGAATAACCAGCTTCCGGGAAGAATATAACTTTCTTCGTTTTGGCCACGTCTTGCAGTACTAAGAACTGAACATTGATCTTATCATGGATAAGGAAGAGATAGAAGAGGAAATAGTCTCCCCTGTGAAACTCGAGTCGCAAGATGAGGTAGAAGATGGTGAAACAGAGACTGAGATACCAGTAGAACAGCCTGAAGATGTCACTAGATCCAAACGCGAACTTAAACCTACTGAGAAAGGCAAAGCATATAACATTGAAATAAAGACAGAACTCTTTCGGTCACAAAGGTCTCTGCTGGTGAAGGCTATTGCTACGGCAGTGAAAGAATTGGGCAAAGACGAACCCAATCTAGAAAAACTAGCAAGGGCAAGAGTGCAGATTTCTCAGATGCGAAGTGAACTCGGAGAAATTCAAGAGAAGCTAGTTAAGCTAGGCGGTGGTGAAGTGACGTTAGAAGACTGGGAGAATGCTCAGATGCAAGCCCAAGAGGTTATATCTAACATAGTGCGTGCCGTGAACGAAGGGACTGTTGAAGTTCTTACAAGAACTAGTTCGCATCATGGTAGCAAAGCGCTTAGCCACCGATCGACCAAGAAAAGGGATGCCAGTGTCTCATCTAGGGGATCTTCCGTTAGGTCGTCAGCTAATTCTAGCATAATCTCCACAGCTTCCCTCAAACTCGAGGTTAGGATGAAGGCCGCTTCTCTCAGTGCTAGACGCGCAGGCCTAGCTTTAGAAAGCGAACACGTGAGACTGATAGATGAGCTAGACGAACAGGAGAGTGCCAGAGTAGCTGAGGAACAGGCTACAGAGTGGAAAAGAATTGCAGATCAAGAGGCTACTAGGGTTGAGGAAGAGGCTATTAGAATCGAACAAGAAGCTGCTAGAAAGAGAGAAGAGGCCGATCAAGAGGCTATTAGGATCGAACAAGAAGCTGCTAGAAAGAGAGAAGAGGCCGATCAAGAGGCTATTAGGATCGAACAAGAGGCTGCTAGAAAAAGACTAGAAGCTGCTAGAAAGAGAGAAGAGGCCGATCAAGAGGCTACCAGAAAGATAGCAGAAGCTAGAGCTAAAATGCAGTTCGAGAAAAGGAAGAGAGAAAGTGTTAGACAGCTAGAGTTACTGAGAACAGACATTGAAATAAAGACTAATTCAGCCATACTAAGCGTGCTAGAACAAGCTGATGCTCACCCTCAGAATCCTCCCTTTCTCCCACCGGTAAATCTGCTTAACACTCACTTTCACCCTCAGTCTCCCACATCGACTACACTAGCTGCCCCACAGGCAACTCCCTCCCCGATAGTCGCAAACACTAGCATGTTAGGAGGAAGAGGAGATGCTGCCGTGGAACATCAGCCCGGACAGGACCAGCCCTCCATGGGCCACCCTGCTGCCATCACCACGGTGACTTCGAAGGCTACCGTAGACAGAGCTGCCGACGCCATCATTTCAGCTTCCGCTCTCAGGGAGGGCGGAGACGCCGTTCCCGCTTTCACGACTTCTGCTACCGTCGGGGTCGTGAATGATGACTCCGCTGGAAGCCACGCCCTCTTCATCCCCCCCGCTACCGCTCGCCTGGAGAGCCACGGGAGGGGAGTGGGCACTACTGCGACCGTTGACGCTTCCTTGGATTGCGTCAGGTACATGGCCCGCACCTCTACAACGACCACCACCACGACCGTGTACTCTTTCGCGTCCTCTCCTAGGATGTCGTCTCGTTATTACCAGACATCGATACCCTGGCAGCACCCTCCTGGTGTCTTCCCGAGTGCATCGTATGGGGATCAACGCCTCTCTGCGCATCTCGACACAGCTGCTGCTCGCAACTCCTACACCCTGCACGCTGACCGTCACTACAGGCCTCCGGAGATTCCAGAGCAGCAGGAGAGGCATGCTTATCTGTCCGCACCAGCGGACCCCATGCCTTCCACCTACCAACCCCTCCCTCTCCGCTCTGTACACTTTGCAGAGAGACATTTGCGCCCAGAGGCAAAGATCTTCGTGCCGAGCCCTAATGGTTCTATGTTCTCTCCCACCTCGTGTCACCTCCCCAGAGTAGGTGTTCCAGAAAACGGTCCCACGAACGTCGACTTTGATTGCATTGCGGCACCCAGAGGTATTTACCCGTCGTCTTATGCCGAACCCAGATCTGTTCCAGCTCCGCTCCAGATGCAGTACACCTCCACAGACTCACTTGCCCAAACGCTGTCGGACGCTCTCCTGCTGAATAGACTTCCCATGCAAGAACCGTCTATCTTCCACGGCGACCCGCTCCTCTATCCAACCTGGAAGATTGCTTTTTCTTTTCTGATTCAACGACAGAGGATAGCATCGGGCGAGAAACTCCTGTATCTCCAGCGCTACCTGGGAGGAACAGCGAAGGACGCCGTGGCTGGATTCTTCCTGCTGAGCGAATCCGAGGCCTACGACAAGGCAATGTCAGTTTTGGAAAGAAGGTACGGCAACAGTTACGTGGTCTCACAAGCTTTCAGGACAAAGTTGGACGAGTGGGCCATCGTTAAAAGCCGAGATTACTTGGGACTTAGACGGCTTGCAGATTTTCTTCAGCAGTGTGCTGTTGCAGCCAAGGAGGTAGGAGGATTAGGGATCTTAGACGACGCCCAATACCTCAAACGTATTATCGGCAAACTCCCGGACTGGATGGTACACCGCTGGTGCCGGAACGTGTCCCGGACGAAGATCGAACACGAAAGGTACCCCAATTTCGCCGAACTTGTAAACTTTGTGACACAAGAAGCCGATATTAGTAACGACCCAGTATTCGGCTCCGGAGCTTTCCCTCCTACGTCTACAAGGGTCACATCGCCCAACGCACCCAGCGCGCCGTCCAAGAAGAATGCCCTGTCAACCCGGTCGGAGACTTCCTCCTTCTGCGAATTCTGTACCCAAACAAGCCATAACCTGGGTCAGTGTGAAGTTTTCGCCAAGAAGCCCGTTGCTGAGAAAAGGACTTTCATTTTGAAATCAAACCTCTGCTTTGGCTGCCTGATGAGTAAGGAGCACAAATCACGTCAGTGTGACAAGAGAGAGGTGTGCGTGATTTGTAACAAAAAACATCCCACATGCCTACACGAGAAGGACTTTGTGTACATGAAACGAGATGGTGGGGAAAATGTCCGAAGAGACGACAAGCGAGGGAATGACAGCAGAGGAGGAGGTAACCAGAACATGGCCACAACTATCGCTACGAACGATTGAATTGATTGATTGAAAGCTGAATGCTGCATGTATTTTTTGGTTGTTGTACCAATAACGCCTCCTGGTGTGATTGTAGAAATGTTAATGTTATTGATTTCAAATGTGTTAATTACCTGGACATAATTAAGGCCGGGTGTGTACATGCCTATGAGTCATGTGTGACAAAGATATGATTAGATAAGTTTTGAAACTAATTAAGGGCTATTGATCTAGAGAGAGAGAGAGAGAGTCTGTTATTTGTGATATCATGTACTTTCTTGGTGTGTAAAATGTCCTCCGTTTATCTGTCATCCTTTTCCTTCCCACTGCATGTTGCTCTTCTTTCTATCGTTTTCTTTTGTTTGGTTTTATTGATTTTGACTGACAAGACGTATCATCACCTCATTGGCCAACCCGACGCATCTTTTTGGTTTTATGACTGGACTGTTCATTTATTTCCTTTCATTTGTTTTTTGGTGCCTGTCTTTCTTACCCCTCTAACTGTGTTTGTCGTGATTCTTCTCTTTGTGATTGTCGTGTTTCCCCTTCTTCCCCTCTCTCTCTCACCCTCTCTCCGGATCTATTGCTCTCTCAAGTCAGTGGCAAAAGCGTGCAGAGTTTTGATATGGGTTTGAATGTTATAGGTGAACTGTGTTTCGTTTATAAATATTGTTTGCGTATTTTTTCTCATGAGATCGAGATTATGACGCAAGACTGGTTTTGGTAGTAACGCATATATAAGTTTGTGTCAACTCTTTTCTGGTTAGTTAGATTGCTGGGTCTGAGAGAAGGTTGCGTCGTTTTTAGTTTATATGATATAAAAATTGTGCTCACCTGTTTAGAAAGATAAAGTTTAAATGTGATGTTCACGATTTGTAGTTTTGTGAAAGGCTTTTATTTTACCTGCCTTTGGTACCAGACGTTGTTGTCGCCTTTTGGATCTGTGTGGTTTCCAAACGTCTTACAGCGGTCATAAGGTACTTATAGTTATTTTGCGTTTTGCATATATTTTTTGTTGATTTGTGCAAATGATTATGATCTTTATGATTTTCTCGATTTTAGTGACTGATTTGATGCCTTTTCTACAAATTGATTTGATTCTGATATTCTTTAAGCTTTTGATTTTCTAATGCTTAATAGAATTCGTTTTGATTTAGAACTTGGTCTTTTGTCAGAAGAATTATTGAAGTGAACACTTTGTACAAGATTTGTAAATAAGGACAAGTAAAGTTTATTTGTTTTTAGCTTGTGGTCAGTCATAATGCACTGATTATGCTGAAAGTCTTCGGTTTGACTAAAGCTAATTGTCATCACAATTTGTCGGACTAAGTTTTTACGAAGAAGATAACTGTTTTGGTCTTTAATGAAAATAACGTTTTTTGTCGAATTATCGGCCTTATTCGAAATGTTAACCCACTTGGGTATTTATATCGTTTTTCTTAAAGCTTTGCTGCTTTGTCTATGCCAAGGTAGATAGCTACGTTTTGGGACTTCAGGTGTATTTTCTAGAATATGTTGTTAAATGTTTACGTATGTTAATTCATTTATAAATGTTTTACTGAGCTAGGTCATCGAGTATTTCCTAGTTTAGGCATCGTACCGAGGCGTGTTGGGTGAACGTAGCCGAATTGTTTGTATTAATGAATTGACTAATGTTAGATGAGCATAGTCAAATTGTCTTGCGCCAATTGTTTTTGAGGCTTGAAAGTATAAACGTAGCCTAATCGTCGTGCAAGTTAAAGGAACATAAAGCGTTCGTTTCTTCGTTTGTTCTGGCTTGGTTCCACGTAATCTTAGCTAAATTGTCTTCTTTAAAATCAGCTAAAGTATTCTCTTTAAATTAAACTATTGCTGTTGGTTTATTATCATCTAAATTATCCTCCAGTATGTGTATTCTTTCCGTCTCATTGCTTTGATTGTATCTTGTTGATTAAGGGTTTTTGATACATTGTTTGGTACACTGCTAATGTTTCTTGTGTTTGTTTCTTTCTTTTCGCAGTATTTTACCACACATCGTCTAGCACAAGAAGTAGTTCATAGTCACGTATACAGAAATTAGTTGTCCCCATACTGATATGTACACACACATACGTATTATTATATGATTCGTTGACATTTTTCGTGAATGTTCTTTGACTACGAATAAATGAACTCTATGCTACTTCTGTGTTTCGTGTGCGTCATTACATGACCAGGCCCTAAATTAATACGAGGCGTTTGACGAGCGAATGGAAATAACCTTATCTAAATGGCGGCGATTACAATCATCATCATCATCATCATGACTAAAATTTTATATATCGCTACATTCTTCTTCTTCTTCTTCTTCTTCTTCTTCTTCTTCTTCTTCTTCTTCTTCTTCTTCTTCTTCTTCTTCTTCTTCTTCTTCTTCTCCTTCTTCTCCTTCTTCTTCTTCTTCTTCTTCTACCTTGTTCATGCTTGTATTTCTACAAGTTTTATCTCATACTACCGCTCCTCATTCAGTGGTTGTTGGCACATTTGCTCTATACCACCTCTTCTTATCCTCCTTTTCAACCTCTCCTTTGTCTTAACCCTTTATTCTCCTCATCGTCCTCTTGGTTTCTAAAGATGCAGACTGACGTGATGTTATCATCATTACCTACAGTAAATAGTTGCTATTTATTTCTCGCTCCAGGCAGTCTAGTCGGAAAAAGCTATTTTCCTCATCTTCGACTCCATCTCCTTCTTTTTAAGAACATGAATTGTTCTCTTCTCATTCTCCTCTGCTTCTCTTTTACTACCATCTCCTCTGTCTTCCTCTTACTCATCGAGGAATATTGGAAATGTAAATCAGACCTCTTTTCATCATAGTTGCCTAATTAACATAGTTCTGATCATGTCTCGCAACATGCAGTCATTTTAAAGTATAGGGTCCTCCTCCTCCTCCTCCTCCTCCTCCTCCTCCTCCTTCTTCTTCTTCTTCTTCTTCTTCTTCTTCTTCTTCTTCTTCTCCTTCTTCTTGGTCCTACTCCTCTTTCTCCTCAAACTCCTCGAGGTAGATGAAAATGCAGATTGACAGGTTTCATCACCATTCTCTCTCTATTTCCTATATGTCTCTTTAGGCAGTCTTTTAACAAAATATTGCCTCCTTCTTCACTTTACTTCTTCTTCTTCTTCTTCTTCTTCTTCTTCTTCTTCTTCTTCTTCTCCTCCTCCTCCTTTTCCTCCCTTCCTTCGTCCACCTCCTCTTTCTCCAGCACCTTCTGTACGTTTCTGGAAATGGAAAATGACACTTTGTCGGCACCATTACTTAACTAGTTCCAATACGTCGCTTCAGGCAGTCATTTTGAGAAGCGGGTCAGCAAGGGAAAGCGGTGCTGGTTAGGTCACGCCAACAACAATTATTTTGCCTCAGTGATTTAATGAAAGATTTGACTCCAGGCTGCCCGAAAATACGTGGACTGTGAAAATTAATCTCAGAGATTGTATTTTACAATGCCAAGAAAACGGGTCAGTGATGTAGACGGAGGTTGTTTGACTGAACGTCAATGTTACTTTATTTGCTACGGAGAGTGAGAGAGTTAAATATAGACTCCGATTCACCAGTGTTGTACAGTGGAATACTGGATCACGTGAAATATGGTTACAGTTTAAGTTGTTTTATTTAACGTCTATTCACTCCTTACATTGATTTCAGACGAATACGGTCACAGCTATATTATTTCACATGTAATAAGTACGTAAGCAAGCAAGTAAATAAGTAAATAACTAAATAAATTGTGATTTGGCTTAACATGTGATGATCATGTCTGTACATGGGTTGCGTGTGTTGTACGCCTGTGGTTGGTGTTTGTGCGTGATGGCGTTGGTTTGTGATGGTGCATGGGGAAGTGTACAGCGCAAATGTGTTTGAGGTGTGGGAGGGTAGTTATTGTATTATATTGTATGTGTTGCACTACTTATGTTTTGTTTGTACATATCATTCATTTAAAGATATTCTACATTTTATATTTACTACGTGTATGCAGCCAAAGGCAAATTTCTATGTAAATTTCATAGACGAATAAAGTCTCAGTCTCAGTATCAGTCTCTCAGCCTCAGTATTAGCGAAGGAGAGCGGCGCTGGCTGGGTCACGCCAGCATCAGTTACCTTGCTTCGGTGAGTGAAGATGACATGTTGATCCTGGCTGCGGAATGCAATACAGAAGACTCTCACAACGTAAAATATGGAGGCAACGACAGAATTTCTTATGTTACAATTGATTTGTCTCTTTCTAGGAGGGGGATATGGATATACTGCCAATGCTGAGGATAATGCATTTAACCTACGCTATATGTCGCTATTAAGCATCTCATTTACCCGTCGTGTGAAGAAAACTACCCATATCACACAAATAAGAGAATATTCACATTAGTACGCCCGGCGACGAAAACGACCCATATCACACAAAGAAGAACATATTCACACTAGTACGTCGTGTGACGAAAATTATCCATATCACACAAAGAAGACAATAATTATTCCCATTAGTACGTCGTGTGACGACAACTACTACTACATAGAGAAGAGATTATTTACATTAGCTCATCGTGTGACGAAAACTATACATATCACTAAAAGAGAATATTCCTATTAGTACCTCATTTTGACGAAAACTACCCGTATCGCACAATGAAGAAAATGTTCCTATTAGTACGTCGTGTGACGAAACCTACCCATATCACACAAAGAAGAGAATATTCACATTAGTACGTCGTCTGACAAAAACTAACTATATGACACAAAGAAGAGAATATTCACATTAGTACGTCGTCTGACAAAAACTAACTATATGACACAAAGAAGAGAATATTCACATTAGTACGTCGTCTGACAAAAACTAACTATATGATACAAAGAAGAGAATATTCACATTAGTACGTCGTCTGACAAAAACTACCTATATCACTCAAAGAAGAGAATATTACTATTAGTACATTGAGTGAAGAAAACTGCCCACATCACACAAAGAAAAACAAATTCACAGTAGTACGTCGTGTGACGAAAACTAACCATACCACACAAAGAAAATAATATTCCCATTAATACGTCGTGTGACGAAAACTACCCATATCACACAAAGAAGAGAATATTCCTATTAGTACGTCGTGTGACGAAAAATACTCATATCACACAAAGACGAGAATATTCACATTAGTACGTCGTGTGACGAAAACTATTCATAACACATAAAGATAATATTCCTATTAGTACCTGGTGTGACGAAAACTACCCGTATCACACAATGAAGAAAATGTTCCTATCAGTACGTTGTGTGACGAAACCTACCCATATCACACAAAGAAGAGAATATTCACATTAGTACGTCGTGTGAGTAAAACTACTCATATCACACAATTAAGAGAATATTCAGATTAGTACGTCGTGTGACGAAAACTGCCCATATCACACAAAGAAGAGAATATTCCTATTAGTATGTAGTGTGACAAACCCTACCCATACCACGCAAAGAAGAGAATATTCACATTAGTGCGTCTTGTGAAGAAATCTACCCATATCACACAAAGAAGAGAATATTCACATTAGTACGTCGTGTGACGAACACTACCGATATCACAAAAAGAAGAAAATATTCGTATTAGTACGTTGTATGACGAACACTACCCATATTACACAAAGAAGAGAAAATTCACATTAGTAAGTCGTGTGAAGAAAACTACCCATATTAAACAAAGTAGAGAATATTCCGATTAGTACGTCGTGTGACGAACACTACCCATATCACACACAGAAGAGAATATTCACATTATTACGTCTTGTGAAGAAAACTACCCATATCACACAAAAGAGGATACTCACAATAGTACCTCGTGTGAAGAAAACTTCCCACATCACACAAAGAAGAGTATATTTACATTAGTACGTTGTGTGAAGAAAACTACCTATATCACACAAATCGTGTGAAAAAACTACCCACAGTGAAAAGGTAAATGTGGAGTTCAAAAACCGTGCAGCAGTCTCTCTGTGTGTGTGCGCGCGCGTGTGTGTACGCGTGAATGTGTGGATGTGTGTGTGTGTGTGTGTGAGAGAGAGAGAGAGAGAGAGAGAGAGAGAGATTGCCTGCCTGTAGACTACACAGATGTAGGATTTGAAGGACATGTTTAGCAGGACTTCCGGAGGTTCTTGTTATTTTGCTGCTATCACTTTACTCTGCCGCTAGGAACAACGAAAAAGATAAATGAAAGAAAATATCAATAAAACCTTGTAAGTCACAAATAATTATTACTTGTCACTGTCCATTTGAGCAGCACGATTGCTCTTGTGGTTAAAAGACATCCCGAGTCCTCTTCCCTGGGATGGCCATAGTGAGTGTAGACGTTACACTTCATGGGTTATTCATTCACTACTATTGCTATTATCATAGTGAGTGTAGACGTTACACTTCATGGTTCATTCATTCACTACTATTGCTATTATCATAGTGAGTGTAGACGTTACACTTCATGATTCATTCATTAGAGAAATTGAGCGTGCGTTCGTAATTGCTTTCCGTAACGTAGCCGTAGAGCATCGTTGGTGTATTACTACAGTAAATGCAAATTAGTACCTTACGACTACGAAAATGATACGTACTTTAGAAAGAGGGATTGAGCGCAAGTCCTTAAATACTGTCCGTACCGTAAGTGTAATCGCGTGAAAACTCACATTTGTAATGAGAAGGGAGGCAACACTATGCGTATGACGTAATTATTACATTCAAGCGTGAAAAAAAAATGCAACACATGAACATTCGGCCATCTGTTGGACTAGATTGTGGTTCAAATTGAATCCTACTATTAGGACATATATATCACAGCAATGATTATATTATCATAGAAATGCTCCTGTTTATTTATTAATTATAGTTGTTTTGCTAGCCTAGAGTTTTGCACTACACAACTAGGCCTACTACTGGTACTACTCATACTGATACTGTTCGTCTGTTGTTACGAGTAGTAGGCCTACTACTACTACATGCTAGTCTTAAACTACTATAAGTAGCCTGACTAGGCTTATCATCGATCTTGAAATTTGTATGAGTGAATTACCACGTCAGTTTACTGTTAACAACACTGGTCAGTTCCATCAGCAAAACCTAATCAGCCTACATGATCATGGCCGCCATGTCACTCTAAACAAGACATTCGAGTTGGTTGCGTGTAGATCTGTAAAAACACTTTCCTCACTAACACATCAACCAAAAGTTATGATAACTTCATTCCTAAGACAATGAACTATCGAGAAAATAATACATTACAGTTGAAAAATTACAAATGTCGATACAAACTACTTACGATTTCAGCGTTCGTATAAATCCCGTTTCTCACGGTCACTCGTAAGGCAACTAGGCCAGACAGCCGTAACCCACGCCCTTTAACCTTTGCACTGCGCAAAAAGCTGTGACGTCAAGACAAAAAGTAGTTCTCGAAACGATAGGCTTACGCTACTCTCATCATTACGAACGCACGCTCAATTTCTCTATTCACTAGTATTGCTATTATCATAGTGAGTGTAGACGTTACACTTCATGGTTCATTCATTCACTACTATTGCTATTATCATAGTGAGTGTAGACGTTATACCTCATGGTTCATTCATTCACTACTATTGCTATTATCATAGTGAGTATAGACGTTACACTTCATGGTTCATTCATTCACTACTATTGCTATTATCATAGTGAGTGTAGACGTTACACTTCATGGTTCATTCATTCACTACTATTGCTATTATCATAGTGAGTGTAGACGTTACACTTCATGGTTCATTCATTCACTACTATTGCTATTACTTCTTATTTGTGGTTGGTTGCTTGGAATGCCATGTTAATGTATGTCCTCTTTTCTGTTGCATGTGCGGTTGCTGCTTCCTCCTTTTTCCACCTTATTAGGTCAGTACAAGGTTTAAATTCCACATCATTATATATGGATTACGAGCGTTTATTTGTTGTTTATGAATTATGCGTGTGTGACCATACAAACAAACAGGCAAGCAAGCGTAAAGAAACAATTTTGTGATCATTATGATGAGGAGGAGAATGCATGATCATAATGGTGATGATGATGATGACGACAGGGAAAAATACTCAAATGTCATTGTTTGTGTTTTCTGTTACATTATTAATATTTTTTTTAATAAAGGAAGCTGGAGAAAATCGATGCCAACAAAACTCCACTGCCAGTAAAGTTTCAATTTCATTATTGGAAAAATCTTGTTAGGGTACAAAGTGCACTGACATTCCAAAGACCCAGAGGAAACAGAGATGGTTTTTAAAGAAATAAATTATACACAGTCCACATTGTGTTTTGGACTATACCAATTTCCTTCTATGCCGAAAGAATAGAAGAAGTAATCAATCAAAGAATGAAAGTGTGCATTTACAAATAAGAAAATATTTCAAAGTAAAAAACCAAAAGCATTGAAATTTGGTAAGAAGAGCTTTACAATTTGGAATATGGAACATCTGTGTGCGTGGGGGGAGGGGAGAGGGGGGATGTGTGCTTGTGAATGTGTGTGTGTATGAGTTTGTGGGTCTGTCTGCTTGTCTGTGCCTGTTTCTGTGTTTCTCTGTATGCAAAACAAGATATCGGGGCTTTCATCTGTTGCAAAATCGTACAAATAACTCAAGAGTTTAATCAGAGAAAACAAACGTATCCTCAGTTTGAGCACAAAAGGTTATCGTTGGGTGCGGGGATGGGGATGGGGATGGGTGTTGTCTTACTTGGGGAGGGTAGTGTGTGGGATCCAGAACTTTCAGTGGCTTTGCTTAATTTTCTTCTTCACACAAAAACCCTGTGTTCATTTTCTTCTTTTCTTTCTGTCTTGGTTTGTTTTTAATTTCACAACAAATTTAATATATTGTTTGTTTTGTATTTTCGTTTTCTTAATATTGACGCGGATCCAAGAGCGTACTCGATCTTCCTTACGGATTTTACAAATAATTATGCCATTCACTTGAGAGATCTTACAAAATCTTCGTGTTTATATTTTTGATTGTTTCTCAATTTTTTATTTCCTCTGGTTTCTGTCTTACGTGTTTGGCTTTCTTTCTTTGTTCCTTTAGTTATTTATTTCATTCAATATTTATGTATCTGTTGTTGTTTTTGTACCTTTAGTTATTTATTTCCTTCATTCAATATTTATGTATCTGTTGTTGTTTTTGTACCTTTAGTTATTTATTGCCTTCATTCAATATTTATGTATCTATTGTTGTCTTTGTTTCTTTAGTTATAGAGGGGCCGGGTAGCTCAGTTGGTAGAGCGTCTTACTAGTAACCGAAAGGTACCTGGTTCGAATCCCGCATTGGCCAATGTGTGACCATATTATTTTCCCTTTACCATCAACTGGTTCGCTGGTGTCAGAATAATGTGACCAGTAGTAGCCTATACGCTTCGGTGTCGTGTGACTATAATCTACAGTTACTCTTTTTTTCCTTCTTTCATACCGTCTTCCTTTTTCTTTCTACGTTTCTAACTTTCTGTTTTCTTTCTACCTTTCTAACTTTCTGTTTTCTTTTTTGTTTCATTTTTACGCTTACCTCTAGAGGAGATGAAAGTTGGAAAAAAATATTCGTTTAAATTGACGTTTTACCTCTATATTGATTAAAAAAAACCACTTCACTTTCTGTCATTTCTCTTTATTCTCTTGTCACGAAGTGCTTAAGAAGGCGTCGAAGTCGATCACAATTTTCTATTTTTATGCGAGGTGGTACAGAGGCTTGACACCACCTCCAGAGCCTATGGAATGGAAATAAGTGCTTAAAAGACCAAAATGATGACCAACAACACCAATGGCATCAACACGGACATCAAAGTCCAAGGCCAATCCCTCAACACAGTGCATAGCTTCAAATATTTAGGAGCCATTGTATCAGACAATGGGTCCCGACAGGAAGTCCTCTCCAGGATCGCACAAACAACTGCTGCCCTGGCGAGGATAAAGCCCATTTGGAAAGACCGGACCATCAGTCTACACTCCAAGCTAAGGCTGCTGCACTCTCTTGTCATCTTCATCTTCCTATATGCTTGCGAAACATATACCCTCACAGCAGATCTCCAACGAAGAATACAAAGCATGGAGATGAGGTGCTACAGAAGACTTCTGGGCATTTCCTATACCCAGCACATCACCAACGACGAAGTCCGACAGACCATCACACAAGCCATTGGACAACACGATGACATGCTCACAGTGGTGAAAAAACGGAAACTCCGATGGTATGGCCACGTCACCAGATCATCAGGTCTTGCAAAGACCATCCTGCAAGGCACAGTGCAAGGAGGTAGAAGAAGAGGGAGACGACCGAAAAAGAGGTGGGAGGACAACATTCGAGAATGGACTGGTTTGACACTGAGCGAAACAATCAGGGTTGCTGAGGACAGGGAAAGATGGAGTATGCTGGTTAAGCGATCATCTGTGGTGCCCCTACGACCTCCGAGTTATGGGATAGGATAGGATAGCATGCGAATAAAGACCGATCCTAAAAGCATAACTTATCTATTAGTTTTCACTACAGAGAGGAAGGAAAGATAGAAGTTAGTTATTCATTGCTTACATGGTCCAGCGCACTGCAAACAGCCGAATCAGGACCACACCATCAAGACCATAACTTCGCTGAAAGAGGACTCACCCCTGATCCGCATAAAAGATCTGCCGAAACAACTCTAGTGGTAACACTAAAGGCACTCCACCAGCCGTCACTTTATAATAATGGCATCCCACGCAGGGGACGCTGAGGCTATACTCTAATTTTTTAGAACCCCCGTTTACAAAAACAACATAGAATACAAACATCATTATAAAATATTAACAAAACACATACATATAAAATGCCTACATTGCCAAATAATAATATCATACATGTAGGAAGCCCCAGTGACCAATTAGCAGAAAGCGTCCAATATTCTTAAGGTGATCCAACAGAACTTGCACACAAGTGAGGAGTTTTGTCCCGGAAGAGTTTTCAAGAAAAAGGGTAGGTGACCGGTCTAGCGAAAAAGATAGTATAGTAGATTGATAGAACATAGTAGGAATGAGAAAGAACAAAGGTGAAAGACAGTGATAATGGGAATTTAAAGCTCTACATTTCCAGAAAGTGGAGATACAGAAACAGGAAGTAAAAAATTACTGTAATTTATAAGATATCCAGTGTAGTTTGTACAGCCGTAGGTGTAATTTTTATGTTTTCGCCGGAATAAGTAAGTAACTTAATTTGTCCACAGAAATCTTAGGCAATAATGAAAAAAAATTAATTAAGTTTTTAAAAAACACAAGGATTATGTGCTCGCAGCGCAGGGTAAATGTACCAGTTACTGTCGCAAAAAGAGGTAGGCCTTGAGCGTTCTGCGAAAAGAGCGCTCATCTGTTAATATGTGCAACATTTTTGAATGACCTGACCCCAGATCATTTATTCTCAGTGCCATCTCTTTTTCCAGGCACTGCAAGCCGTGATGCTGGCGATGAGCGGAGAGTGCCAGATGGAGCATAACTATTAATCAATTCTTGAAAATATTCAGGAGCTATTTTGTTCACACACTGATGAGTAATAGAGAGGGTTTATAGTTAATTCTCTTTGCAACAGGAAGCCAGTGCAGGAGCGTATCACAGGAGTAATATGTTATTTTTTGTTGGCTCTAGTAACAATGCGCCAGCTGTATTCTGTATCTTCTGAAGGCGATTTATTTGTGAGCAGGGAAACTTCGGAATGCACGGTGGCTGTAATCAAGCCTTGAGAGTATGAGCAAAGCTGCAATGGCATTTGCTGCTGACTGATTTAAAAAATGGGGCTCCGTTTTCCAAGTGAGCAAAGATGACAACAAAAAGTTTTTGTTTGGCAGGGATTTTTTGAAATGAGTTTTATAATTTAAAAGAAATCTAATTGTGCTAGTAAAAATAATTGATGCAGTTTTCCTGTTTTTGCGTGAATAAGAATCCACAAAGGTGTGTCAGAATGCTTTGTCGACCGAAATCTATCAGCTGCAACTTAAAGAGCTAAAGGAAGATTTCAAACAAAAAAAACCAATTGAATATAACATAATAGAATATTAATATAGAAAGTGCAATAACAAGTAAAGTGGAGCTTCTGGACCGCAGATGCCTTTTTCACGTTTGCGCGTGAATAAGAATGGAAAAAGGGAGGTAATTGGTTGAAAGCAGAAGTCCGTACACAATCACCGCAGTCTACGACGGAGAATTGCACGTGAAGAATTTGTACCAGCCTGTCGGTCTGCCTATATTATATAATTATGTGTTTCTGTCTCTATTTGTTTGTGTCTGTCTGTCTGTCTGTCTGTCTCTCTCTCTCTCTCTCTCTTTCTCTCTCTCTCTCTCTCTCTCTCTCTCTCTCTCTCTCTCTCTCTCTCTCTCTCTCTTATCCCTAATTTTCTTTCTCTATGCCGTTGTCTTTACTTTTGTGCTGTTGGCCTCCATGCTCTGTCTCGTTGTCTGTGTCAACTCTTGTCCACAAACACTGGCTCACAACCACACACACAATGGCAAAGCCACACTGTTTTCCAAGCCAACATTTCCTACGTATTACCTTTTGCTTTCCATGCTTTTTTTTGCTCCTCTGCTCTTCAAGTCTTTGGAAAATGAATTCCGTGACTGGAAAAATTGGTATAGTTACCAAAAAAACAAAAAAGTAAGAAAGAAGAAAAAGAAGAAGTCAAGCTCTTGTTAAATTCCAGGAAAATAATGCGTTTCAATGTCCTTTACTTTCTTTTTGTATCTCTTTCTCAAATCTTTCAAAAACAAAAAAGAAAAGAAAAAAACACCCACAGAATGTAGGTGAATTAAATATGGTGTAGATATGTGTATGCGTATGGGTGCGTGCGCCAGTATGTGTGTGTACATCTATCTGTCTCTGTGTGTCTGTCAGTCTGTGTCTCCCTCCCTCTCTGTCTCTCTGTCTGTGTCTCTGTCTATATCTGTCTGTCTCTCTCTGTCTCTCTCTCTCTCTCTCTCTCTCTCTCTCTCTGTGTCGGTCTGCGTGTACATCAATCAAACACTGGGTTCGTGATCGTTTGAAAGGGAAAATGTGGGACTGGAGGTTCTTGAGACAACCCGGAAGGGTTTGCGTGACTGGCACTTCAGTTTCCAAGGGACAGAATGAAAAGAACTTTTTTAAAAAATTGGGTGGTATAAGCCAAGGTTGAGGAAGCCGACAGAATGGCCTACAGTAAGAACAATGATGATGTGTAGAGTATAAGAAGGAAGGGGGAAGATCTAGGAAGAGGAAGAGAGGAAGGAAGAGGACGAAAATGATAAGGATAATGAAGAAGAAGAAGACGAAGAAGATGATGATGATGATGATGATGATGATGATGATGATGATGATGATGATGATGATGATGATGATGATGATGATGATGATGATGATGGGTAACATGAGTTGGGTGCACGGATGACATAAGGGAAATTGTACAATTTATGGCAGTTTTAAAAAAAATCATATTCGTTTATATGGCTCGTGAATAACATTCGAAGAGAAAAAACAACAACCAACAAACAAACAAAAAAACAAAGACATTTTATCTAAGAGAGTTGAAGGCTTTTGAAAGAACATGACCGCATGCTGTTCCGCTAGTTTGCCAAATATTAGTCTTTTCTTTCAGTTGTACACTTCTGCAAATACGATTTTGTCAGCGAATTTTTTTTCTGTATTTAAATATTTATTGATGTATTGATTGATTCACAATTTTGCCTATCTTCCAAGGGTAAGGAAAATTATATTTCAAATAGAAATGCGTACATGCGTACAATCACATTTTGTGGTAACTCATACAAGCCAAATTAGATTGAGAAAAGAATCACAGGGACAGCAAAACTCCGAACAAACCAATGAAAAACAAAGCTAGTTCATATGAATTTAGAACATGTAAGAACGGTGCTGCAAAGTAAAAAAAAAAAAAAACAACATCAAACAAAACAGCACGATGAACCATTATATCAAACAACATTAAGCCAAATACACTGAATGGCAGCAAACAATTAGCTCTTATTGATTATTTTTTGGGCTAATAGGACACTTTAGCTAACAAGACAGTAAGCTGTAAAATAGTATAAGTAACATGATTGTACGATGTCAAGAGTGAAAGGATGCACTATGCAATGCAGACGATGTTTTATCTTGATTTTTTACACTACACAGAGATCTAAAAAACTAAACGTATTCAATATAATTACCCGCCTTTGTAACTTTTCCCTAATAAATTAGAATGGAAACTGATTTTTCCAAACTGTAAGCTTACTACTATCCTATCCTTTCCTATCCCGTAACTCGAAGGTCGTAGGGGCACCACAGATGATCGTTTAGCCAGCGTACGCCATCTTTTTCTGTACTCAGCATCCCTCATGGCTTCGCTTAGATTCAAGAAAGTCCATTCTCCAATGTTGTCCTCCCAACCCTTTTTCTGTCTTCCTCTTCTTCTGCGTCCCCGCACCGTGCCATGCAGGGTGGTCTTTGCAAGTCCTGATGCTCTGGTGATGTGGCCATACCTTCGAAGTTTCCGTTTCTTCACCACTGTGAGCATGTCATCGTGTTGTCCAATGGCTTGTGTGATGGTCTGTCGGATTTTGTTGTTGGTGATGTGCTGGGTATAGGAAATACCCAGAAGTCTTCTGTAGCTCCTCATCTCCATGCTTTGTATTCTTCGTTGTAGATCTGCTGTGAGAGTCCACTACTAGCCAAGAGTTATTAGTTCCCGAAGGGTAGTGGAGGATTTTTATGAAAATCTACAGGCTGTCCTTGAGCAAGTGCCGAAGAAGAACATATAGTCATAGTGCAAGGCAACTGGAATGCCAAGGTTCGCCAAGATGCGCACCACACATGGGGAGACACTTGTGGACCCCATTGCAACAACGAGACAAATGACAGGAGTCTGAGACTATTGGAATTTGCCAGATGAGAGTGTACAACATCGTGCCTGTCATCTGTACCGCTGAAATAAAGCTTGTGGCCTTTGTCGGTCATTGTTTCACCTATGTCTTTCCAGCGCAGTTCGCTGATCACTAAAACGTTCCATCGATAGTGGTCCAGCTCTTGGGCCAGTTCTTCTAATTTTCCATCCGTATTTATGGTCCTGGACATTCCAGGTTCTTATGACGATGTTGTTTCTGATGCGGATCTTGCTAAGTTGTCCATCAGTAGCACACTTATCACCTCCGTCCTGGTGGCCCACGGAAGGCGCTGTCCTTGGTGACCCGGGCGACGACCTACTATCCGGTATGGAGTAAATGGTTTTATTCATCATGCAGTGTGTCTTTGGCAAGAAAGACCTGGCAGGGCCCAATCCTCTCCAGGCTGTTGGCCACAGCCGATATCCGCGAATACAGTGTGGCTCGCCTTGGCCCCGAGCATATGGTCGTTGAACCTGTAGGCTAACATGAGGTTCCTCCGTCCTGGGCGGTGACTTCTGTGTAAAAGACTTTCGCCCAATGATGCCGTGCTGAAATCACCCCTGTTAGTCGCCTCTTACGACACGCCGGGAAACGTTGGGTCTATTTTATTCAGTGCCCGAACCCACAGGACTCCAGGAAAGTCTACGATATCACTGTCTTGGACCCTGGGCCGATGACAACCGTAACGGACGATGAAATCGATACCGTGCGGATGAAAGAACAATGACAGTATCCAGAAAGACTTAAATAAGTTTTAATTCTGGACGTTGTTTGTTCATAGCGTCTCAACGTTGTTGACAGAAATTAAGTAAATGTCTTCTTGTGTAGGGGGAAATATTACGTTTGAGACGCGCTTTTTGGCAAAGCATTTAATAACAGAGTGTGTTTACAGTGTACCTTTGGTTTGATTTTGTGTTGTTGCTAGAAGAAGCTTTGTATAATATTGATAATTTTGGTCGGTCGATATTGTTGAGAAAGATCTTTGAAGTGATTTTCGGAAAGTGATCTTGTATGCAGTTGTTGATTTTTGCTGAATAAAGTTTGTAAACTTTATACGACGACTCCTGCCTTTTTGCTGAGTGAACAGGCTGCGTGGATAAACGAATTTGGGTTATACATATCAAGATTCAAGCATCGGGGCTGAATCAACCATTGATAAATAACACCGTGTAACGCTATCAAAGTAAGTGGGAAGATACAGGTAACACGGATAGCATGACTTAAAAGATAAAATGCAGACACATACAAAATATATTGTTGATTTATTATAATATTGTAACACCAGAACAGTAGCACAGGCACAACAAAACCCATTGGAGGCATTGACCTATAATGACTATTACCTATTTCCCCAAATTACCATGGACACCGACAGCAGCAAAAAGAGGTTATATAGATGTTTCGTAATGATACATTTTGGCTAACAGCCAAGAAGAGGAAGATTTAAAGTGGATCTCACCTATATTTTGTAAGCACATTTAACCGTAATCACGTTTTGGTACCTAGCTTTTTTTACGATTATGGCGGCCGACAACCATCTCTATAATGCCGTTAGCATTGCCGAATGTAAGTGACTGTGGTCAAACGGTGAATCGGAAGTGAAATGGCCAAACGGGTTTTCCCGCTTGTGACGTAGAGAAGGAACTCAAGATGGGCCAATATGTGCAATCTCTGGGTGTGGAATTTAATCCAGCCACAAGATGTGACCAATTTCTATAAAGACCATGAGTTATTGTCAGGGTTGTGACAGCAGAAATTGGGTTTTTCAGTTGCTTTTTCAATGGCACTCGGCAGTCTCTGGAAACTGGAATTTGGGTTGGAGTATAGGCTGGGCCCAGTGCGGTTGTACAGGAAAGGCGTAAGGCGTTGGCTATACACTGTAACCCACAAAAGCTGTTTCTGACGGGGTTGAAACCCCTTTAGTTAAGGCGATTTTGCGGATGACATTACTGCAAGAATGGCTGCGCTGCTGACAAATAACTGAGCGTCGTATTATGGAGGTCAATGGGTGAAATGGTGCTTCAATGACAATGACTAACACCGGATTTGCAATGATGATGATGATGATAATAATAATAATAATAATAATAATAATAATAATAATAATAATAATAATAATAATAATAATAATAATAATAAGGGTATTTGTATAGCCCCTTTTCCTAATGACATCAGTTCCAAGCGCAGTTCTTAAGAATTTATACTGAAAGTTAACATCGAAACACATATGAAAAGAAGTTCAATTAAAACAAGACACTAATAAACTATGCAAAGACATAAATCTTACACGGCTTTTCCTGTGTCTGTACCATTCACTACCACAGTGTACTGGTTCGCTGTATTCTGAATGGCGGAACACTTAATAATTGTTCTCACGTAACGCTTTATCAGCTCAAGAGCTGCTCAAGGTGCTGGCCGGAACAGGATGGAACGTAAACCGCCCCATACAGTTCAGCAATCGAGGGAAGGGGAATTAGACCTTTGGCTTGCTGGATTTTTGTAAATGTAACTGGCTCTCTAACGCCTAGGACATGAACGTCAGGATCTCAAATCCTTACGATGGAATGTATGCGTTCACAGAATAGGGCCTCTGCGGTTTATTTGTTCATCCCAAGGAGTACAGGGGGTGCGGGTTGAGATGGGGGACGTAGGGTATACTGCGCTTGCCTGGGTATCAGGATCCCAGTCTGACAAATAGGAACCCCTACCTGCAGCTTTCGTTTCGTATTAAATTGTCAACTGAGCAGATCTGAACACAACTTTGATTTTGTTCAAACATATTTGAGTTCATTCATGCTAGGAAGTGATGAAGGGTGAGCGATATTATAAAAACACAACATTGATCCGGTTTCCACGTGCTCTTTGACTGAATGACATTAGGGAAAGGTCATTGTGGATTGATAAATAATATTGTTCCAGATTAAATGGTTACACCTGAGGTTTTATTACAATGTGTGGAAGAGTTTGTCAGAGCAATGCATCTGTCTGATTAAAATAGTCGGAACACGGACTGGTACGCATGCATGCACGCACGCAAACACACTCACACACACACACACACACACACACACACACACACGCACGCACACACACTCTGCCATCACCGCCGCCACCAACACAACAGCCAAATACACCATCCCCACCAATGTTCGACATTCAATATCTCTAAAGTCTTATCGTCCTAGTTCCAGGTTCTACACCCGTGGCCCTGTGGCTGTTGTTGCCTTATCTCAACCATAACCCAAAATTAATGGCTAGTTCATTCTAACACCGCGGGAATGAGCAAGGGTCGGCAGAACTGCAATTCAGCTTCCTTAGCAACGTGCACTATCTCGCATTTCATCATCATCATCATCATCATCATCATCATCATCATCATCATCATCATCATCATCATCATCGTCATCGTCGTCATCATTGTCATCATTATCATCATCACTATCATCATCAACATCATCGTCATCATCATCATAACCGTCACCATCACCATCATCATCATCATCATCATCGTCACCATCGTCATCGTCAGTCGTTAGACGGCATATCTGGCTGTTCCAGTGTTACTGGGTTTGACCCAATGAACTAAATGGTGATTGGTTCCAACGGACACCGTTTGGAATTCGAGGTTAGATCCGAACTGGAAGAAGTTGCTGACTCCTTTTACCCATTGCCGTAAATGGCTCAGCGCTGTGGCTGCTGTGCTTTCAAAGAAAAAGCGACCCGATTTTCACCCGCCTAATTTTGGTCCAAACTCCACACTTCCGTGGTCTTTTGCCCAAGACTAGAGCGGTCGTAACACAGTTTTCTTCCTTGTGACAGTTGTCCCAGTTCACAACGTATACATTAGCTCCTTTCTCCCCAACGAGCAATCGTTTTCTGCATAGACTGTCAACATTGTTATAGCCTTGACATCACCACACGAGAACGAGGACCTTAGGATCCCATTTCCCCAAATGTCTGTTTAGGGTAACATAGAACAAAAAATAGGGTCGGTGGGTCGGCATTTTAAAAAAAATCCACTTCAAGTGCGATTTTTTTTATAGCTCTTTTCAATTTTTTTCCAGACGATAAAAAAAACAACGTTTAGGGTCGGGACCAAAACATTAGATCGGTCGGGATAACGTACAGATATGTTTTGGCATTCTCTTCGCATACAACCAATTACCGGTAATCTTCATTATTGGAACGCCAGTGATAAGGGATCTTAAGGTTGTTGTGGTTTCGCTGAAGTTGTTATGGATTGGTTATGATGATGTCTAATTACAGTACTGCTGAAAGTTATACCGGTTGTATAGTTGCTATGGTGTTGTTATGGAGAGTGGAGAATTCAGTCGCATTACGGGTGATTTGTTTTTGCTGCTATGGAACTGTGGACGACTTCTGTGGTTTTTGCAGTGATCAGTATAGACTGTGGAAAATGCAGTAACGTTAGTGGTGAGTTTTGCAGTGATCAGTATAGACTGTGGAAAATGCACTAACGTTAGTGGTGAGTGTTGCAGTGATCAGTATAGACTGTGGAAAATGCAGTAACGTTAGTGTTGAGTTTTGCAGTGATCAGTATGGACTGTGGAAAATGCAGTAACGTTAGTGGTGAGTGTTGCAGTGATCAGTAAAGACTGTGAAAATGCAGTAACGTTAGTGGCGAGTTTTGCAGTGATCAGTATAGACTGTGGAAAATGCAGTAACGTTAGTGGTGAGTTTTGCAGTGATCAGTATTCACAACTTTCCGGCACCTCTCATAAAAACTCGTGGGTATCGCCATTATAAATTAAAACGAGGTTATATGAAACCAAGTTCCGGTTTGGCTTGTTTTGCTTTTATCAAAGCTTGATGCGTGACTTTTAAATATGGCAAATTGCCGAAAACGACGATTGTTAGAGCCAGAAAACGAGTGGGATAAGTATAAAAACGGTGGAGGAAGTACATGCTCAGTGAAAGGATGCAAAAAACAATCGTAGAGGCCTGTATTTGTGGCGACTTCGGAGGTGCGTCGATCATCGACAGAAAGTGAAACAAGACCTGAAGACTCTTGTAGTTTTCCATAGCTTTGCCGTCGCAACCTTCACAAAACACGAAGTAACTGCTTATTTTAGGCGAGCGTTGTGGCCAAGTGGGCTAAGGCGGGACTAACTTGCCTTGTTCACAAGCCAGAAACCAATGGCGCCTGACAGGTGTGGGTTCGAGCCAGCATCTGGGCGTTATGTTTTTCCGAATATTTTTCAAAAATTCACAAATAATGTTAGGTAGGTAGGGTTTAGGCGCGCCACTGGCGATAGAAAGGGATAATAAACTGCAGCAAAAAAAATAAAAATATGTGAGGGTACGATACAGGTGGCCAGTGACACATGTTATTATTCTTGAATATTTGGAAATAACTCACTAAAACACGCGGAGAAAAAAAAACCGGAAGTATTTTTCATAGAGGGGATTCCCGTTGGGATAGCAGAAAAGTGTGAATAGACCGTGGAAAATGCACTAACCTTAGTGGCTTAGAACCCTCCAAGTTGCAAGAACTCCCTTGAATTATTAGTTACTACATAAAAAAATATGTCTGACTTGCCAGCTGAAAGAGCTGTTCATGATGATGTCCTCATTCAGGATCGAATTTAAGACTAAAAACGCGAACGCAATGTTCTACTCCAAAACCAACTGAGACACCACGAGAACAAGTTTAGGCGGTTTTATTTGAGCATAAGTTTTTCGTTTGGTCACAACAGGATTGCCGATTTGTTTGGCATATCAATGAGGCG
Organism: Oncomelania hupensis; assembly: GCA_036898135.1. Classification (NCBI taxonomy): domain Eukaryota; kingdom Metazoa; phylum Mollusca; class Gastropoda; order Littorinimorpha; family Pomatiopsidae; genus Oncomelania; species Oncomelania hupensis. The sequence goes on along the minus strand of CM072527.1, from coordinate 21,142,952 downwards.
TCATGAAGGAAGTGCAGTACAATATATAAAGTCATTACACAGTCTTTTCGATTATTGTGCAATAAATGTCTCCATCACTATCGGGAATGGAACTAAGGTTTCATGAACGCCAGCAGAGCGATTGCACTGAGCGATTATGCCACCCCGGCTCTTTGGAGCGACAATCTAGCCAATCATGTGTTGCTTGTTAAGCATTTCGGTTACTGCCGGTCCTCGGCCCTTCTTGGGGAAAACTCAATCTCCAAGTCATTATAAGTCTGGAAAAAATGGAGTCTATTACGTGATATATATAGGAATAGCAGCAAGAGCAGAAAAAGGAGGAGGTGGCAGGAGGTGGTAGAAAAAAGACACAGAGGCAGAAAGAAGAAGACGTAGTAGTAGTAGTAGTAGTAGTAGTAGTAGTAGTAGTAGTAGTAGTAGTAGTAGTATATGAAAAGCAATTCCAAATAATAGTTTGCTCAAAACGTGTATACACCCAGTAAGAATAGCAGTAGTATTAGCAGTAGAAGCTGCGGTCGGTAATAGCGTTTGCAGTATGTAATAGTGGTTGCAGTAGTAGCAGTTGAAACAGAGATCGGTAATGGTAGTTGCAGTAGAAGTTGTAACAATGTCAGCGGCAGGGTGACAACAGCAGTAAAGACGGCTCCATCACTAACTTCGCTTACAATAAATGCACTGTCTACAGAACAATACATTTTTCCGGACTGATATTCTAGTTTGATTTGGCGGAGAATTGTGCCTACTACTATATACGTATGTGTCCGATTATTGAGCTTAATATTCATTGGCTGGCATCTGCACGCGCGTTCAGCGAACTTAGGAAGTAAAGGTATTCCTGAAACGTTTCGTTTATTGTGGAGAGGAGTTTGGAACTCTCTTTTCTCTGTGTCAGCTTCATCTATGTTCTCTCCCTCGCTGCTTCATATGTCCAGGTTCTAAACAGAATCAGTTGAATGGACGAGTATAGTACGATGTAACATTCGTTGTGTCGCTTAGTGCTTGCATCAAAGTATTAACCCCGCCTCCATCCAATTTCCTTATATCGTTCGGTGATGCTTAACGAGCAAGTTCTAGCGTATTCACAACAATAGCACACACCCACACACACACGCACACACACAAACGCACACCCACACGCATGCACACACACACATACAAACGCACACACACACGCACGCACACACACACGCACACACACACACACACATACACACACAAAACCAACAAAAAACAGGTCGCTACTCCGCTACCTTATGAATAGCTACAACCAAGTAAGAAATAAATCCGAAAACACAGATTTATTAGTGGATAATTGTTGTAATAAACCTACTGCCTTTTACATACATAGTGCATTGACCAAGTTTACATGTATTGGGTCGACCAGACCGCTATAGTCGTTAGAGCAAAAGACCAAACTGAACTGAAATGAAGGCTGATACAGCTATTAATTTCTCTTGAGATGATGACAATAATGACAATAATGATGACCACCACCACGACGACGACGACGACAACGACGACGACAACGACGACGATGATGATGATGATGTTGTTGTATCAATTTTTATTCATCACATTAACATAAGTTGTACTTATGTAACATAAACAATTGACAAAATCTACCATTCACACATTATAGATATTTTCCAAATTAATTAATTCATTAACCAAACCATAAAAATCATCATACTACTGACATACACTTACACTTTTAACAACATACGTTCCCTTATAACAACATAGATAACCTGGACATATGACGCAGCGAGGGAGATAATAATAAATGATGATGATGATGATGATGATGACGATGATGATGATGGTGATGATGATGATGATAATGATGATGATGATGATGATGATGATGATGATGATGATGATGATGATGATGATGATGATGATGATGATGATGATGATAATAATGATGAAAACGCTTTTGTAACGCGCTATTCCCCAACAATGTGGGCTCAAGGCGATGTTGATACTGATGGGAGACAAAACGTTGGTGCAAGAAGGTGTCTCGCCTAAAGACATGGGTCTGGAGTTTAGTGAAAGCATCTTCGATATAATACTTATTGAAATCAATGACCACAGGATAACATAACGACATAACTATCATTTATTGAAGACATAACTGTAATATAATTTAGCTGTAAAAATCAATGACCACAGGATAACATAAAGACATAACTGTCACTGATTGAAATCAATGACCACAGGCTAAAATAAAAACATAACTGTCACTTATTGTAATCAATAACCACAGGATAACATAAAGACATAACTGTCACTTATTAAAATCAATGACCACAGGATAACATAAAGACATAGCTGTAATATAATCTAGCTGTAAAAATCAATGACCACAGCATAACACAAAGACATAACTGTAATATAATCTAGCTGTAAAAATCAATGACCACAGGATAACATAAAGTCATAACTGTAATTTAATCTAGCTGTAAAAATCAATGACAACACGATAACATAAAGTCATAACTGTAATTTAATCTAGCTGTAAAAATCAATGACCACAGGATAACATAAAGACATAACTGTAATATAATCTAGCTGTAAAAATCAATGACCACAGGATAACATAAAGTCATAACTGTAATTTAATCTAGCTGTAAAAATCAATGACCACAGGATAACATAAAGACATAACTGTAATATAATCTAGCTGTAAAAATCAATGACCACAGGATAACATAAAGACCTAACTGTAATATAATCTAGCTGTAAAAATTAACCTAAATGCTCTCCACGCATTAATAGCGCGCTTCGTCTCGATTTCACGTTAATGTGCCTCAACACTTCCATTTCCCTGCTAAACAATTATATTATGTATTACCCATGACCTGCCTGAGGACAAAAAATTTCCATTTATTATATACCACCACACGTTTCGCGGAAACACATTTACAATGGCTAACCTTAGACGGAAAATTAGACTGTACATTACATTACACTGCACTACATGGTGGTTGCTTTAGGTAGGTTTACTATGAAATATTTCACAATCAAAATCCAAATCTTTATTATCGCCATAAAAATACAAGGACATTGTTGTGCGGCGTGCGAATCAAGATAAATAAATAAACATTTGCAAAGCCTCCAGTAGCTAACAGAGTTGAGGGCATTTTAAAACAAGGTGGCACACCATTCAAATATATTTCAAGGCACTCGCACACATAGCAGAAAAATAAATACATTTTCAAAAGTGTTAATTTTGTTGCCGTTGTTGTGATACAGCTTTATGGGATTTTGACCACACTTCAGAAGAACATTACCTAGGTTAGTGGCCTATCTGCCCTGACATCATATTTGCTCTACCGCAAAGGTCAAGGTCACTGGACTCATTTTTGTTGCTAAACACGTTTTGCTCATTATCTCCAAAACGGCTGAAACGATTTTGTTTAGTTTTGATAGACGGGTACTTAAAGCTATGTGCCTTTGTTCGGTAGCAGTCGTGTTGTTGGACAGTCCGTCGCTCCCAGTTTCTCTTTTTTGTTAAAAACACACGTTTTGACTTATCTCCAAAATAATTGTATCCAAATTAATTATTTTTACTTTGCGGATGCTTTAATTATTGCTAAACGTGTTAGATCATTCGTATTTGTATGTTGTGAAAGTCCAAGGTCATTGCGTATCGCCTTCTAAACACATTTTACCCTGTACCTAAAACATTGGCTGATTCCATGTTGATATTTAATTGTTGCTTACAGCTAGTTCCGATAGTGGCCTGTCATTGCAGGTTTTCTCATTGCTTTCTTAGGATACAGCAAGTTCCGATAGTGGCCTGTCATTGCAGGTTTTCTCATTGCTTTCTTAGGATACAGCAAGTTCCGATAGTGGCCTGTCATTGCAGGTTTTCTCATTGCTTTCTTAGGATACAGCAAGTTCCGATAGTGGCCTGTCATTGCAGGTTTTCTCATTGCTTTCTTAGGATACAGCTAGTTCCGATAGTGGCCTGTCATTGCAGGTTTTCTCATTGCTTTCTTAGGATACAGCTAGTTCCGATAGTGGCCTGTCATTGCAGGTTTTCTCATTGCTTTCTTAGGATACAGCTAGTTCCGATAGTGGCCTGTCATTGCAGGTTTTCTCATTGCTTTCTTAGGATACAGCTAGTTCCGATAGTGGCCTGTCATTGCAGGTTTTCTCATTGCTTTCTTAGGATACAGCTAGTTCCGATAGTGGCCTGTCATTGCAGGTTTTCTCATTGCTTTCTTAGGATACAGCTAGTTCCGATAGTGGCCTGTCATTGCAGGTTTTCTCATTGCTTTCTTAGGATACAGCTAGTTCCGATAGTGGCCTGTCATTGCAGGTTTTCTCATTGCTTTCTTAGGATACAGCTAGTTCCGATAGTGGCCTGTCATTGCAGGTTTTCTCATTGCTTTCTTAGGATACAGCTAGTTCCGATAGTGGCCTGTCATTGCAGGTTTTCTCATTGCTTTCTTAGGATACAGCTAGTTCCGATAGTGGCCTGTCATTGCAGGTTTTCTCATTGCTTTCTTAGGATACAGCTAGTTCCGATAGTGGCCTGTCATTGCAGGTTTTCTCATTGCTTTCTTAGGATACAGCTAGTTCCGATAGTGGCCTGTCATTGCAGGTTTTCTCTTTGCTTTCTTAGGATACAGCTAGTTCCGATAGTGGCCTGTCATTGCAGGTTTTCTCATTGCTTTCTTAGGATACAGCTAGTTCCGATAGTGGCCTGTCATTGCAGGTTTTCTCTTTGCTTTCTTAGGATACAGCAAGTTCCGATAGTGGCCTGTCATTGCAGGTTTTCTCTTTGCTTTCTTAGGATACAGCAAGTTCCGATAGTGGCCTGTCATTGCAGGTTTTCTCTTTGCTTTCTTAGGATACAGCTAGTTCCGATAGTGGCCTGTCATTGCAGGTTTTCTCTTTGCTTTCTTAGGATACAGCAAGTTCCGATAGTGGCCTGTCATTGCAGGTTTTCTCTTTGCTTTCTTAGGATACAGCGGAGTCACAACGCCGCCAACAACATTAACACTTTTCAACATTCTTTTTTTCGGCTTTAAGTGTCTGGAAATATATTTGAATTGTTGCCGTTTTTTTTGTTGTCGCTCTTCTTATTTTTCTGTCATTATTTTTTTCTGAGCATGCTGCCATAGCGTGTCTCACGCTTTATACAAGTGTTGACCATCATCAACGTCACCCCCAGCACCCGTACCTCACATCCCGCAGTGTCTTCATCAGGCTGACACGGAAAGAAGAGAGGTAATACGCAAAAAAATTAAAAGGGCTGTGGACCTGGAAATGGATAATTTCCCATGGACGATGGAATGTATATTCATGAGCCTGGCAGAACCACTGCAGTGCATGGAGATACTGAAGTCGATTTAATACAGCGTATTAGCCATAATACAAAAGGATTCTTTGTGAAGATAGCAAGAATAAAAGAGTATGAGCTTTGGCAAAGTCCTCTGACGATTTTTACCGTCATTACTGTTGCTGTTGTGTGCGAGCGTTGACAACTAGACTGGACTTGGAGATCTCTGTAACTGATTGATCTCATTATAAAGTAAGGAAGAAAGACAACCCGTCTATACTGTGTTGTATGTTTGGGCTCCAGTTCTGTTGCGCTTTGTAATTATTATTTTAATACATCTTCCTGAAATAGGATACGAACTAATAGAATTCATTTTCGTTTCTCTGCCAAAGGTTCACGTGGTGCAAACAAATTAATTTCAATCATGGTCATTGTGCGACTAACAGACATCTTACAACAAAATCATACAGAGGTAGTGACGTTGAGAGAAGGGAGAACACGCAGATTCACGCCAATTCTGAAATACCCCAGTTGTTGTGGACATAATTGCATGTAATCTGTTAATTAAATAAAATCATACCCAGAAAACAAATCCATTATTTAGGATGTTAAAGTGATAAAGACACGTTACTCCCTCCCTCCCTCTCTCATCCTCTCTCTCACATGCGCACGCACAAGTGTACACGCACTCACACACACAAACCTAATTTCCTTCAATTTCTCAATTTTATAGTTGACGCGTTGCATGGGATCTGCTAATCACGGAAAGCAACGCCAACATAACATACATTATTTCCGGATAATAGGGACAGTCTGGTCGGTCTGCGAATTGATGTTTGATTTCTACAAATAAGGCAATAATTTAATTTAGACTGTAATGGCACGAAGGCTGTTCAATTAACATCTGTAATTGTAAATCGCTGAAAACAAATGTGGACATGAGTATTAAAAAGAATGACATCGTTGGAGACAAAATTGGAAAATGGGCACTTTACATGCATTTCTGGTCTATCGAATCCAAACACAAGAACACTGGGATTTGTAAATTATTTTTTTTATTTTTTTTATTTTGTTGTTGTGATTGTTGTTGCTGTTCTTTTTCTTCTAACCTCCCCCCTTCCCCATCCCCACTCTTTCTCCTTCTCTCTTTCTCTTTCTCTCTCTCCCTCTCGGTTCAAAAAACACTTCTAAGAAACTGTTCAGGGCACACAGAATTGCTGGTGACGACAAACTTCAATTCAATTCAATTCAAACAACTTTATTTATCCAGATTTGGCAATTACAATGGGGGTATGAGTGCTCTCTAATTTAAAAAAAATCACAACAATATCTGATATACATGAGGATGTCTACAAACAATAACAACTTGCACAAAACAACTTGCACAAAACACAGCGGCAGCCCCCCGACACCATCCGCACATACACACTGCCCATGCACACACATACATCCAGTTCATAGACATTTACCCAACACAGGCATACATCACCAGCAGCACTCACCACAGACACAGGCATAAAAATAACAAGATAGAAGATTCATTAAAGGAAAAAGCAGCCAAGATTAGTTCCATGAACTTCCGCCATGATCGTAGAATATTTTGATGACGGCCAATATTTTATGCAGCATCGGCACGAATGGCAGTTTGTCTGCTGTGACCTTATTCAACAGGGGCTATATCTGGCATTACCTCGCCGTGCCAGACTGTTCCTGGCGTAAGACGGCATTGCAGAGACTAAGCGGTGAAAGGATTACTAGATGTCACGAGATCTCGCATTATTTACGAGAACGGAAAAAAGAAGTAAGAAGGTTATTCCGCTTGATGCTGATCAAGATTGAAAAACTCTGTTTTGTTTGTTGCATAACCTGCATAAGTGATCGATTTAAAAAAATACAGCCCTATATACACGTGTGTGAGTGTGCTCCCTTGTGTTTCCGTTCGTGAGCGAGCTTCGGTGTGCGCGTGAATGTGTGTGTGTGCGTATGTGTGTGTGTGTGTGTGTGTGCGTGTGTGTTTCCGGACATGCATTCGCGCTTTATGCTTTTGGGTGTAAATGTTAGTGAATACGGGCGAGTTCTGGACCGTGCGTGTTCCTGAAAAGCAGTTTTTAGCATCGACTCTGATAAATTAATATTCCTGGAATTTTATTATCAACATTATTAAATAATGGTAGTTTTAATCCATTACTCTAAGTCTCGGGCGACGTGGGTTCGAATCCTGACTTCAGCGAACTATTGTGTGATTGTTGGATATTAGTGGTCAGCGCTTTGAGAAGCTCTCTGACCTTGTAAGTGCGCTATATAAGCGCAAGCTCCTTTTTTATTCGTTTAAAAATTCAAATTTGAGAAACCTTTTTTGTTGTTCTTCTTTTTTTTTCTTCTTTTTCTTCTTCTTCTTCTCCTGCTTCTTCATCTTCTTCTCTGATTTTAGTGAGATAAGCTTACTCCGACTGTTCGAAGAAACTTCCTCCAACTTCACGCTGACCCAGTCGCAAAGGCACATTTGAAACGAAATAGAAATCAAGACTGTTCAATTTTAAATATCCTGTCTCTAAATGTGTCTGTGAAATGGATGATCCGATTCAGCAATGACGTCTAAGTGTCAGAGGTCAGCTTTTCCAAACGGCGCCAGCAAGTCAAAATTCTGACCGAAAGGATTCCGTAAATTCAAAATCTTAGGTAAGACTTTGATATTAAAGAATCCGGAAAGCCAAGATCGGACAGCAAAGATTCCAAAAGTCAAAAGAGTCTGACCTCCACGAATCAGATAATTCAAAATTGTGACAGCAAAAATTCGAAGTCACACTGAGATATTTGAGACGATTGTCCTGGAGGAGCAATTCAGTGGAAAAAAGCAACATTCGATCAGCGGAAGGGACACTGGACTGGAAGTAAAGGAATCTTTAATGAGGCTGGAATGCAATAGCCGCTGCTGACATTTTAACTGAAGAAACAGCGGGGTTGCCTGGTTAGCGCAGTGGATAGTGAGTTGGTTTCCCAGGCCAAATGTAGAGGGTTGGAACTACGCGTGTTACTAACTTACATGACTTAGGTACCAGACTTTCAGACACCGAGGGTTTTCTCATGGTACTCCGGATTCCTCCCTTCATTTAATAATGATATTGGATGCAGTCAATCAAAAATTTCAAAAGTACAATTGCGTTTCTATTTCGACTTCTGTAACAGCGATCTCCTCAGATCGCCGCTCTTTGAGTTCCACTGAAGAAAAAGAGTGTGATAGCATCATTTATTATTATTATTATTATTAGTATTATTATTATTATTATTATTATTATTATTATTATTATTATTATTATTATTATTATTATTACAGCAATAACTATTATGTTTTGCCACTGATGTGTATTTAACTATGCGCATTGTGTATGTGTGTGTGTGTGAGTGTGTGTTTATGAGCGCGCTGAGTACATTATAGCATTATTAAAGTTAACGGTTTGGGTTGTAATAAAGAGATCGAGATGTTTTTGTGTGTGTGTGTGTGTGTGTGTGTGTGTGTGTGTGTGTGTGTGTGTGTGTGTGTGTGTGTGTGTGTGCTGGTGTACATTACATTACATGATTATTGCTTTAGGTCCAGCGGACTCTTCCGAGCCAAATCAGGACCGGACAACCCCCGATCCACATAAAAGATCTGCTGAAACAACCCTAGTGGTAAAACAGAAAGCTCTCCACCAGCCAGTCACTTTACAATAAAGACATCCCACGCAGGGGACGCTGAGGCTGTACTCTAATTTATTTAACAGAGCAGGAATGAGAAAGAGCAAATGAGAAAGACAGCGACAGTGGGAATTTAAAGCACTACATTTCTAAAAAGTGGGGATACTATTTATACTGGCTGAACTTTTTAATCAACTTGTTGAATTTTGTTGACTTTTGTGATATCACTTGTGATCTTGATTCGCGTGTGTGTGCTTGTGTGATGTTTTTTAAATTTATGTATTTCTTGTTTTTATTTTTTTTCAAAAATGGTTTATGATACATTTTTTGAGTTTCTTTATGCTGCCTCATAAACTTATAATGTAATTGCCCTTTGGGATGAATAAAGTTGTATTGTATTGTATTGTATTGTATTGTATTGTATACTGAAATCCCCGGCACCCCAACGGGGGGTGGGAGGGTGTGTGTGCTGGTGTGTTTGTACTGGTGTAAAGTAGCTTATGAGAATGTGTAAATGCCTTTTCACTCTGTATTGATCTGAGCGTGTGCGGGTGTTTTCGAAATTGATTCTCTCTCTCTCTCTCTCTCTCTCTCTCTCTCTCTCTCTCTCTCTCTCTCTCTCTCTCTCTCTCTTTCTCTTTCTTTCTCTCGTCATCTCTCTCTTTATATATATATATATATATATATATATATATATATATATAGATATAGATATAGATATAGATAGATAGATAGATAGATAGATAGATAGATAGATAGATAGATAGATAGATAGATAGATAGATAGATAGATAGATAGATAGATAGATAGATAGATAGATAGATAGATAGATAATATAATTTATATATATAATTATAAACTACCCCTCCCTCGCATTGATTTATACAAAAATAGCCTATCGTTTAATGGAGCTAGTGTATGGAATTCTCTCCCTCTGGAGTGTAAACATTGCGACACACTGTTTTCTTTCAAATGTAAAATATGTAGGCATCTGCAAAATTAATTATTAAAGTGATGTATAATAACATATATGACAACACAGTCATTCGTGTAATTATTAACTTATTTATTTATTCACTTTATTATTATTAGTAGTAGTAGTAGTAGTAGTAGTAGTAGTAGTAGTAGTAGTAGTAGTAGTAGTAGTAGTAGTAGTAGTAGTAGTAGTAGTAGTATAAGGGTGAAGGATATGGGGAGGAGGGGTGGTTGCCTAAAATTGTTTAAAGATAATGATGAAGATGTTGGTGTGATTGTGTGTGCATGTGTGTGTGTGTGTGAGTGATGTGATTTCCAAGTTAAAGTTAAAGGTTAATTATTATTATGTTAATTTCTTAAGGGACAGATTGGAAGATTAGACTGTATTGTTAGTCTAAAATCTTTATCCCAAACAAAAAAGTTTCAAAGTTTCAAAGTCTCTCTCTCTCTCTCTCTCTCTCTCTCTCTCTCTCTCTCTCTCTCTTTCTTTCTCTCTCTCTCTCTCTCTCTCTCTCTCTCTCTCTCTCTCTACCTCCATCCATTTCTGTCACTCGCTTTCTCTTTATCTTTCCCCTCAAACGCATACCTACTCATAAACTCTAACGAACACGCGCGCACACTCACACACCTGCACACCCACCCACATCGAACACAAATGGATAGTCATGACATAATAAAAATCGTTGTATTATATTGTATTGTATGGTATGGCATTGTTTTGCACTTTATAGATAGATCGACAGATTCCTTTTCCCTCAAGGAAAATTGTACAGTATTATGTATTTTTTTTAGTATTTTTTTAACTGCACAATTGAGAACTAACCCACTCTAAAGACAATACAATTAGTTTTTAGAAAATTGAATTGTTTATTTTTAACAAGTATTCTAATACACCTCTTAGAACTAACCTACTGGTAAAGATACTAAAATTAGTCATCAAATGTTAGCAATAATAATGACATGTCATCTTGTGAACTATTAACGCGGGTGAATAAAGCTCAGCTTTCTCGTAAATGATATTGTCATTGTTCCAGGACCCATTTTCCTCAAATCACTTCCCCACCTTATTATTCGTCAAGCACTAACTTCTTTTAATGACCGTCTGCCGTTGCTCTTCGTTCAAAAAGTCTAATTTAGTCTCTGGCTTGGCGGGCTCCGTTCTAAAAGTCTGATTTATCCTAAATCCGCACTTCCGTTATTGCAAGGCGTCAAACAAGCCTACGTACTGCCTGGAAGCTCATAAAAACGATGAACTGTTAAGCCAACAAAAAAAGTGTCCCGACCGACCATAATTTTTGGGTCCGACCCTAACTTTTTTGGAAAACGTTTGGAAGAAAGCCCAAAACGTCGCTCCCAAGATGGAAATGTGTTTAAAAAAAATTAAAAACAGGAAGCCGACTTACCCACCTTATTTCTTGTTACCGTAAACAGACATATTCTTTTTGTTGCCTTAACTATGTCAGTGCCGGGGTTTTCGCAGGAATAGTTTCATTTTCGAAGATGATGATGAGGATGATGATGAGGAAGATGAGAAACTTGGTGATGAGGATGAAAATGATGAAGCAGAAGAAGTTGTTCAACAACAAATAACCAACAAAACAACAAGAACAAGATGGAATAGTGGAAGAAAGAGCAGAAAGAGAAAGGGGAAGACTGAACTGTAGATGAAGGAAAAAGGTCTAGTAAAAAACAAAAAGTCCAAAGGAAACCAGAAAAAAAGACGAAAGAAAAAGATACTAGAAGAAAGAATGCGGTGACATCCGTTGTCTGGGATTATGTGTGGAATCTCGCGATAGTACAGTCAAACTAAAGTCTCGCGAGAAAATAGTGCGATTAGTCCCGCGAGAACACAGTCCAAAATCCAGGAAGAGCCATTGTAGTCCAAAGGTCAACACGTCTATGTCCACTACAAAGAAAGTTCTAATGATACAATACTTGTTAATACTACTTACTATCACTTCTGTCTACTAACATCGCACCGTACAAACATGTACAGCAATGATTTGCCTGTGTACCAAAATGTTTACGATCCGCATACATTGATTTTGTCTGAAACAAACAGTCGCAATGAGATGTTGCAAATAAATTAAAAAATCTGGGCGGGTGTGTTTACAAACGTGAATTGTACAAACGGGCATTACAACATTGTGTGAACTTAAATACACGAGGAATGTATGTTTTTCGTCGTATTTGTAGTCGGTGTCTGTCAAACGCCTTGGTCCACAATAGGACAATACAGTTTCTGGAGCGCTATAACATGTGGACTGAGTTGGTTTGAATTTTTGAACTTGTCGTTTAACAGAGGCTTGGTTCCGTTTTTAACTTTATGTATGACAATAGCAATCCAAAGATAAACCCAACGGATAGTTCTTCAAGTTATATATGATAAATATGTCAAACATTTAGGCACAGTATGATATGCATTTACAATCAAATACCTTGAATCATGGATCAAACTGAGGGATAAATCAGGCACAATCTATACAAATACTACTACTACTACTACTACTACTACTACTACTACTACTACTACTACTAATAATAATAATAATAATAATAATAATAATAATAATAATAATAATAATAATAATAATAATAATAATAATAAAGGATTCTATCAAGCGCTTTCTCTTCAATCACACTCAAAGCGCGGCGATCTAATAATTTTTCGTAGTCTACGCTTGCTTTAAAAGTTGAAATCAAATATGTACGCAAGCACTTACGATCTATATTTCCAGAAGAAAATAAGCTGCAAGCACGTACACCTATCAAGATTCGAGGTGCATACTAGTTTGGTATGCGAACTAATGTAAGCCGTACATCTTTGTGCGGCGGGAGTACATCACAGTATTTCCGTTTCTGTACATTTCCCCTAACGACTGTCTTTTTGTAGGTTGTCCTGGTCTGCTTCCGGTTGTCTCTATCTCACTTCCGGTGACAGCCTCTCAAGGACGTCGTGCACACTCAAAATGGTGGTCCGGATAAACCTGTTTCTCGGATTTTCAATGTTATATACATCACACTAAATGTCTGATCTTGTCTTAAGAAAACAAGACTGAAATTGTGAAAGCATCAGGTTTTATTATTTATTGCAACCACGACAGTGATTTTAGTTGTTTTATTTAGACACCCGATTTGCTATGTGCTCAGCACATGGGCTTTTAAACACCTGCTGAATCCTTGACAGACGATTTTATTAAGACAACATGTATTTCCTTTAAAATAATTTTATGTTCCTTGAACTAAAGTAGCCCTCATATTTCTAAAACTGTTTAAATAGGCCAAATATACTCAAGCAGCATAAAGAATATGCCAACAGACCATAAACACAGACATGTTGGCATTTATTTTCAGTTGTGGTGAACCCTCTCGTCTTCTTCTAAAGCCTTGATCGTCTTCTTTTTTTGTAAGCCCTACACCTTAAATCACAAATATATATGTATTGTTTTCTCTTAAATAATGTTATTTGTCATCGGTACAAGTGGTTCGGCGGATATATTTGTGTGCTTTATACGTCAATGGATATACTACCATAATCATACCGGAATCTACGCTGAGCTATCAATCAAGAAAAAGTCTTCAAACGGTAATGGTAACGGTACTTTACTTTAGCTTGTTCTGCTAATGCTGTTACTAAGACAACACTGTCCAGCTTGCTACAGGATCAGACGAAGAGGCAAGGTAATTACAGTGAGGATGAGAGTAAATAATGCTAATGCTGTTACTAAGACAACACTGTCCAGCTTGCTACAGGATCAGACGAAGAGGCAAGGTAATTACAGTGAGGATGAGAGTAAATAATGCTAATGCTGTTACTAATACAACATTGTCCAGCTTGCTACAGGATCAGACGAAGAGGCAAGGTAATTACAGTGAGGATGAGAGTAAATAATGCTAATGCTGTTACTAAGACAACACTGTCCAGCTTGATACAGGATCAGACGAAGAGGCAAGGTAATTACAGTGAGGATGAGAGTAAATAATGCTAATGCTGTTACTAAGACAACACTGTCCAGCTTGATACAGGATCAGACGAAGAGGCAAGGTAATTACAGTGAGGATGAGAGTAAATACACCGAGGTCTGGTCTGTGCATGCCATCGCACGGCCTTTAAAGATACTGACGCTTATGTTCTGAACGGGTGAGTGCCACAAACCTCTTTCTTTGACAACACAAAGGCCATATCCGAGAAATAACTTGGGTACCCCTACCTACCTTTACCTACCCCTGAGTTATTATTTGGTTCTTGTAAACTGAAAGATATAAGGTTCAGTGACATTCTCCAGCATTTTATATTACGACGGACCTAATTCGCTCTCAACTATGTTAAGAATGTATTTAATGCACTTACATGTACTTCAGCATTCTACACTGATTCTGAAGAAGCCATGTTCGAAATGAACAAAACTTTACTGAAGAATTTTTAAACCACAGCAACTTTCTTTATATTCTTAATCTTCAAACTTGAAAGTCTTTTCTCAACATTTCATTACTTTTTTTCTTTCATTGAAGTAATCAGAAATTAAACTTTATTTTAAAAAAGGACATATTTCAAATCAATGTTCTGAACACTTCCGTGAAACGTTCAAACTCAGGACTAGTACGGCTTTAAAAAAAATAAATTCATTTTTTAAACTGTATAACTGATTGTATTTTAAAGATAACTGCTCCCAGAATTGTCTTACGTACACCTGACTGATCTGTTTCTATTAAAAGTGATTCGATTGTATTATTTGAGAGCATGGCTGCCGATAGAAATTGATGCGGCTCTCCAGTATAACAACATCCATCCCTTCAAGTAAATTAAGAAATTTAGTCATTACATAGTAAAAAGAGGATGTCGTTGACAATATCGTTACGGAGTTGTATGCAGTCCAAAGAACTATTGAATATATATTCAACAGAGAAGTAAAATAAGCCTAGAACTTTTGAAGGCATTTAATAACGTCTGATACGACTTTTGTTCAGGGATGGCATGTCCTTCAATTGTGGAAGCCATAGACTTTCAATTTAATCAGTTGTTCAAAAACAAAGAAGACGAATGTGATCCTTAGGACTAATACATGTTTTACACAATGGATTTCATTGTATTGTGCTAGTGTAAAGAGACCAAATATTTCTAGGAACGGTGAAAGATCTTAAATAATTGTACATGTTTTTGCAAGAGGGGAGCCGCATCAATCTCTATCGGCAGCCATGTTCTCAAATAATATAAATCCAATCAGGTGCAATTCATCTTTCATACTTTTCTTGAAGTTCTTCAGATACATCTTTTATGATCCCAACAGGCATTATTTATGGAATTCTGTCAGATACATGCTTCATTACAATTCTGTATCTGTACACTGTATAGCTCGTAGATTCGCCCTCGATCGATCGCTAGAATTCATGCCTTTCGCTGAGCTCCATTCAGTGATCACCATGATCAAAAACACGCGCAAATTTCATGAATATTAAACCTGGTTGAAGTACATAAAAATGACTTTCAACGTCTCGTTGAAATTCAACATACTTTCACTTGGTAAAGAATCCTTCGTTTCTTTATTAACTTGACCCCCACCACCACCCCACCCCACGCACCCCTCTCTCTCTCTCTCTCTCTCTCTCTCTAGATTGTAGGAATTCATTTCCTTGACTGCAATGGTTCAATAATGTGCCAATGAATCCATAAAGGCCATGTCTGGAAATGCTATAATTCTGCTCAGAATCAGAAACAGTTAACTGTCCTTTATCGTTTATTTGAATTCTCTAAACTGCAAGCGACTAACATAACAGTTCCGTGAAAGAAAATAACAACAACAACATTAATAATAATAATAATAATAATAATAATAATAATAATAATAATAATAATAATAATAATAATAATAATAATAATAATAATAATAATAATAACAATAATAAGAAGAAGAAGAAGAAGAAGAAGAAGAAGAAGAAGAAGAAGAAGAAGGTTATTTATATAGCGCTTTTTCCTAATGACATCAGTTCAAAGCGCAGTTCCTTTGCATTTATACTTAACGTCAACATCGAATTACATACAAAAAGAAGTGAAACAAAAACAAGACACTAATACACTCTGCAGAGTCATAATACAAAAATAAACAAGAATATTTACAAATAAAATTATATACAAAGAGAGGGTGGTTTTTTTACGGACAAGGAGTGTGAAAATTACTGCACCATCAGCCTCATCAGTCATCCCTGCGAAGTCCTCCTGAAAATAATACTCAACAAATTGAAACCCCAAGCTGAACAAATCATAGCTGAAGAACAAGCAGGATTCAGGGCAGGGCGAAGTACCATTGAACAGATTTTCAACCTCAGAATAATCTGCGAGAAATACCTACAGCGTCAACAACATCTATATAATGTGTTTGTAGACTTCAAAAACCCGTTTGACCGAGTCTGGCATGCAGCTCTAAAGGCAACCGTGAGAGTTTACAACATCAACCCTAAAATTATTGAAGTCATCAAACGCCTGTATGACATGGCTACCAGTGCAGTCCTCCACAACAGCGCCATCGGGAACTGGTTCAGAACAACAATGGGTGTGCGTCAAGGAGGCCTACTCTTTCCACACACTCTTCAACATCTTCCTAGAGCGCCTCGTTTCAGATGATCTTGCTTATCACGAAGGCACAGTCAGCATTGGGGTAGAGCATTCTCCAACCTCCGTTTTGCGGATGACATTGATGGATTGGCTGGGGGAGGAACAAAAACTTGAACAGCTGGTACAGAGGGGCTTGAAACCACCTTCAGAGCCTATGGAATGGAAATAAGTGCAGAGAAGACCAAAATGATGACCAACAACACCAAAGGCATCAACATAGACATCAAAGTCCAAGGCCAATCCCTCAACACAGTGCATAGCTTCAAATATTTAAGAGCCATTGTGTCAGACAATGGTTCCCGATAAGAAGTCCTCTCAAGGATCGCACAAACAACTGCTGCACAGACAAAGTTGAAGCCCATTTGAAAAGACAGGAACATCAGTCTACATTCCAAGGTAAGATCGCTGCGCTCCTTTGTCAAATCTATCTTCCTGTATGCTTTCGAAACATGTACCCCTCACAGCAGATCTACAAAGTAGAATACAAAGCATGGAGATGAGGTGCTACAGAAGACTTCTGGGCATTTGCTCACCCAGCACATCAATACCATCGCAGTCCGATAGACCATCACACAAGCCATTGGACAACACGATGACATGCTCACAGTGGTGAAGAAACGGAAACTCTGATGGCATGGCCACGTCACCAGAGCCTCAGGCCTTGCAAAGACCATCTGGCAAGGCACGGCGCAAGGAGGCAGTAGAAAGAGGGAGACAAAAAGAGGTGAGAGGACAACATTCGAGATTGCACTGGCTTGACACTGAGCGAAGGCATGAGGGTTGCTGAGGATACAGAAAGATGGAGTAGGCTGGTTAAACGATCATCTGTGGTGCCCCTTCGACCTCCAAGTTACGGGATAAGGTAGGATATACCGAGAGAGGGAGAAGGAGGAGACGAGCAGCTAAGGAATGAGGGGGCGGCAGAGAGCGTGCGGTGTGATGACAGTGGTCTGAATCAGAAATGAAGCAATGATGCTGGTGATGGGAGACGAGATCAGACATTTTTAAGGAATAGATGAGTTTTTTAAGTTGAAATTGAAAGTGGCTGTGTTGTTCGGAGAGTTGCGAAGAGAGAGAGAGAGAGAGAGAGAGAGAGAGAGAGAGAGATTGATTTGATTTGTTTGATTGATTGATTTGTTTATTTCCAATAGGGCACACCCCTTTAGGAAGGAGTATGTGAACCATTACATTGACAATCCAAAGATTACATCTACATGTAACAGCAAAAACCGTATCGACTTCCTTTATGAAAGTACTATGTCTCTCGATTTGAAAGCCTTGTATAGGTATATACACAAATTTCTAACAGTCGTGGCGTTGGTAGCAGACAATAACAATTGGAGATGAGAAGCACATGGCATCCTGTAATATTTTTTAGCAATGAACTTGTTCCTTAAAGTTTCATAAAATGGACAGCAAAAAGAAAATGAATTTCATCTTCCACACCATTGTTACATAAAGGGCAAACTAAGTCTTGCGGTCTATGAAATCTATATCTATAAAAATGTACTTTAAGGTCAGAGACTCCAAAACGAAATTTTGTCAGGATATACTTTAGCTGACGATCAACATCCAAAGAAACATATGTAGGAATGTTATCAAGGGAGTTACAGAACAATCTATACGTGGAAAATCTATCACTTTCATTTATATGACCGAATACATTCTGCCATTTGCAATCGATTAAACGTTGCTTAAAGACACGCAAAAAATCTTTTATAAAACCAACACCCTGCTCTTGCCAAACAAAACCATACCCATTTTGAAATAGGCAAGTTCTTATGTTTGTAACCCACGTTATCTTTCCCTTGGCGTCCAAATCTTTTAACATTAAATAAGCTTTCTTCGGTATTCTGTCATTTGACATTTGAATCAATTTGAACCAGTAGCGAAGGCAATTAACAATAGAATTTATAATTATAGGATATCTGTTCAATTCCTTATAAATAAAATCATTAGGGGTGCGTAGATTTACATTCAAAAATTTCTTTAAGGCAAACAAATGGACTTTTTCACAAGACTGTGCAGCTGCTTCAAACCCCCATAGTTCGGATCCATATTGCATAATTGGCTGTACTTGACAATCAAACAGTTTTAAATAGACATCTAAGGAATGATTATTGAAAAAGCGTAGTTTCTGAACGATACACAAAAGAGCTTTCTTCGCTTTGCTAGCCAAGTCTCTGCATGCAGCAGAAAAACTTAGCTTAGTTGAAAAATAAATACCCAAATACTTATATGCATTAACCACCGGCATAACAACACCATCAAAAAACCATATTTCCCTTGCAGACAGATAACCTCCTTTTCTAAAAACAACAATATTACTTTTTTCCATATTAACTTTCAAGTCTAAATTGTTCGCAGTTCTTTGTAAATTATTTAATTGATTTTGAAGACCAGTAATGGTTTCTGACAAGAGTACAATATCATCAGCAAGTAAAAGCACAAAAATTTCGAAAGCATCCAATGATAATGTAACACCATGACGTCCGTTTCTAATAACTTCAACAGCAAGGTCGTTAATAAAGAGTGAAAACAGAATTGGACTACATATATCCCCTTGTTTAACGCCGAGAGAACAAGAAATAGGATGAGTTAACTTAGCGCCACATCTGACCCGGGCTTTCACACAAGCATACATGCTTTTCACACAGCGAAAAAGTTTACCTTTAATTCCATTTTTAAGTAAAATAGGCCACAAAAGATTTCTATTAATAGAATCAAAACATTTTTCAAAATCAATAAATGCGACATACAACTTACGATTTTTAATAAACTGTTTCTGAACACAAGACAAAAGTGTAAAAAGATGATCAATTGTTGAATAGCCACGTTTAAATCCTGCTTGAAATTCACCAGTTAAACTATTTTCTTCTGCCCATGTTTGCAAACGCTTATTGATAATAAAACCATACAGTTTACTGCTAACGTTACAAAGACTAATACCTCTATAATTACTAGGATTATTCGCATCACCTTTCTTGTACAATGGCAAGATAATTGACTCAGTCCAGCTATCAGGGTAAAGACCTTTATCAAACAACGCATTGAAAAAAATTACAAAAAATGGTGCTATGTGTTCTGCAGAGAACTTCAAAAACTCTCCACTAATACCATCAGGACCTTCAGCTTTCTTCAATTTCAAATTTCTCAGTGCTAAAATCACCTCTTCCTGCGTGATAGGTCTATTAAAAGAAAAATCATTATTGAGCGCATTATCTTCATAAGTATCGTCGTTACCATCAGATATATCATTTTCCAGAAGAGATTTAAAATGTTTAAACCAATCATCGACAGAGATTTGACTTCTAACATGCTTTCTTTTAGGAATAATTTTATGTACAGTGTCCCAGAACTCTCTTTGACATTTAACAGATGCAACCAAAGTTTCAATCATCATATAATTATATTGTTTTCTTTTATAACAAAGTACGTTTTTATACTCTCTCCTGTTTTTACAAAATAAAAAACGGTCAGCAGCACTCAGTGTGCGCCGAAACTTTTTCAATGAATTTCGTACGGTACGTCTTAGCTTCTTGCATTCGTCATCAAACCAATCATGGCTTTTCTTTTTTCCATTTAAGCATACACGCTTTTTCATGCTCACAGCGAGAGAGAGAGAGAGAGAGAGAGAGAGAGAGAGAGAGAGAGAGAGGAAGAGGGTTCCAAGTTGAAGGACCAAAAACTGAGAAGGATCGACATCGTGCAAAGGGGAGTTTGTACCGGGGTATTTGTTGCATGAGGATGTCAAAGGAAGAACGAGGTCGCTTGTCATCACTCTTTCTAAAAAGGGTAACCTTCAGTAGTGTGAAAAATACCGCACCATCAGCCTCATCAGCCATCCCAGCAAGGTCTTCCTGAAAATAATATTCAACAGGTTGAAATCCCAAGCTCAACAAATCGTAGCTGAAGAACAAGCAGGATTCAGGACAGGGCGAAGTACCACTGAACAGATTTTCAACCTCAGAATAATCTGCGAGAAATACCTACAGCACCAACAGCATCTACATGTATATCATGTGTTCGTAGACTTCAAGAAGGCGTTTGACCGAGTCTGGCATGCAGCTCTGTGGGCAACCATGAGAGTGTACAACTTCAGCCCTAAAATTATTAAAGTCATCAAAAGCTTGTATGACACGGTTACCAGTGCAGTCCTCCACAACAGCGCCATCGGGAACTGGTTCAGAACAACACTCGGTGTGCGTCAAGGATGCCTACTCTCTCCAACACCTTCCTAGAGCGTATCATGTCAAATGCCTTTGCAGATCGCGAAGGCACAGTCAGCATAGGGGGTAAAGCAATCTACAACCTCCGTTTTCCGGATGTCATTGATGTATTGGTTGGAGAGGAACAAGAACTTGAACAGCTAATACAGTCGAGGCTTGACACCACCTCCAGAGCCCATGGAATGGAAATAAGTACGGAGAAGACAAAAATGATGACCAACAACACTAATGTCATCCGCATGGACATCACAGTCCAAAGCCAAACCATCAACACAGTGCATAGCTTCAAATATCAATTATATCAGACAATTGGTCCCTGACAAGGTTGAAGCCCATTTGGAAAGACAGGACCATCGGTCTACATTCCAGGGTAAGGCTGCTGCGCTCCCTTGTCATCTCCATCTTCCTATATGCTTGCGAAACATCGGCCATCACAGCAGATCTACAACGAGGAAAACAAAACATGGAGATGCCGTGCTTCAGAAGACTTCTGGGCGTTTTCTATATTCAGCACATCACCAAGAACAAAGTCCGATAGATCATCACACAAGTCATTGGACAACACCTTGACATGCTCACAGTGGTGAAGAAACGGAAACTCCCGTGGTATAGCCACGTCACCAGAGCATCAGGCTTTGCAAAGACCATCCTGCAAGGCACGGTGCAAGGAGGCAGGAGAAGAGGGATACAGAAAAAGAGATGGGAGACAACATTCGAGAATGGACTGGCTTGACACTGAGCGATGTAATGAGTTTTGCTGAGGACAGAGAAAAATGGAGTACGCTGGTTAAACGATCATCTATGGTGCCCCAACGACCTTTGAGTTACGGGTCAGGATAGCATAGGATAGATAGTGGAATGATCGTTCACTTAAGTTCTGTAACCGTTACTGTATAATGTCTGCAGAAAATGTCCGTGATTTCGCCTTTTCTGTTGATAGCTGTTATCCTCCGTTCTGGAAAAATAGACCTCGCCTCAGAAGCAGCTATATGTATCGATACTAATACTGTCTCATTCTCAGACTACCACAAGGATCATCTGTTATTGTCAAGGCCAAATGTGTTCAAGCTATAGATTATTATAGACCATCGACGCGACTTCACATTGATCTTTAGCAAATAACCTTGCAGATAAACGTTAGTTTGCGGCATCTAACGATACTTGGTCTCTTTCTCAGTCTTTTACAAAAGATCATCGGTCCTTGTCAATGCTGAACGATGGCTCCTGGGAGTTGAAGTGAGTAATCGGACCTGCCCATTGTCTGCTCCCAGATTTGTTTCCCTTGGGTAAACCAAATGGCCGCTGCAGGAAGTGAAGAATTAGCTCGATTGACTGCGTTTTTTAAATGAAGGATAAGAAAGCTTGGGGATTTATTTCTAATAAATTGACTGCCTTTATGTTCCTCTGACTGTGTGCCTGTCCATTTTATTCCCTCGTTTAGGAGCTGAGACTAATACTATTGTCAACAGTTTGCATATGATTTACACATATGGTAATACTTATTCTTTTTCTTTTAAATGTGTTTTTTGAAATCAATAATTAAAAACAAAAACAATTAACAAGCAACAATACAGGCTGAGAAGCGACTGGGATCCGGAGTGCAACCTGCTGCCTGGGCGAGTTAGTTAATGATTTACATACAAATAAGAGACAAGCAATAGTTTCTACAAGCGTTTGATTATTTATTATTATCAATTTATTTAGCTCCGCTACATGTATGACATCAAGCGGGTTGTTGTTCTGAGCTTATTGACTTTGTTTTACGGAAAGTCATGGCGCATAAAACACTGGATTATTTCACGAAGAAAGCGACAATAATATACAGGCTGAGCCGTATTGATTTAATGACAATGTACACGGAAACATTCGAGGACTTTTACAATCGGAAATGTTACTTATTTTAAACTCCATGCGGTCATTACTAGTATGTTGGCCTTTTAAATATTATGATAGTTTTAGTTTTTGACACACTGTTGCTGGCAAAAAAGTAATAGAAGATATTGCTGGTATAATTTGTTTGTGAAAACAAAGGTTTTAAGAATACACTGTGCGAAATCCCCATCCCATTCCTACATTTGATGCCTCTGTCGCATGTTTTCGCTGCGTGTTTGAAAAAGAAAGTGCAGCCGTTCCCAAACAGCCATTTATTGTGTGCGAGAAGTTCCACTGTAGGTCTAATCCCTTTCTGTCTAACACTTGCTGCTCAAAGCGATGACCGATTCCGGATGTGACTAATTCTAGCGGGCCGATACACCAACTTGCTGCATTAGGCATCGTCTAACGCCCCATATTATGTGTAATGAAGGATGATCAATGCATGCTTGGTGATGTATCAATAACGAATAATAACGAATAACGAATCTTTATTGTCCCCATTTGCACAAGGATATTTGTGTGTGATGCACAGTAACTGTTGACATATTAAGAAGACAACACAAAGGTTAGCGTACATGTATACAATAAAGAAACGGTAGCGGATATTAGAACACCTTAATGCATAAGAATACGAAAAAAATCTCAAGACTGTTACTGCCATTTTCTCAATCATTCACGCTTTCTCATGACCATGCTAATCCTTGCACATTCATTCTTATCCACACACAAATTCATCCCACACACACCCTTAATACATTTACGGGGCTCACTGTATTTACGCTAGTCGTTCTAGGGTTACACATTACACACTTCCACTGTCAACGCTATGTCAACATTGTTGTTTCCCTTCACTAACTACAGGGGAGTGGAGGTTTTACATACATTATAAGAAAATAAGTAGGCCTAACAACAATAGGCTGCTGAGCAAATTAAATGGTGTATACACATGACTAGTTACAAATAGAGACATTCCGCAACGAATACATCAGTAAACTGTTGTTACTTCAAAAACATATGACTAGATTTAACATTGCTAATAAAATCACGGATCAGGGTCACGTATGATTATGAACCACTTAGTTAAGAAACAGCCACTCACATACACATTACTATGTGTGCATCACATTTGCGTACACACACTCACACACCCACACACACAGACACACGCCCACACACACATGCACGCACAATGTTACAGGAATACGTAGTCAATCAACTGCTCTATGCACTGATGTAGTATCCATGGCTCTATGACTATAGGTTTTCGGGTCAGTCTGCATATCTCTGCTACACTGCGCGCGCGCGCACACACACACACACACACACACACAAACACACACCACACCACACCACACAGTCATAATACTGTTTTTCTGTGGCACATGACTTAGTGCACTCTCTCTCTCTCTCTCTCTCTCTCTCTCTCTCTCTCTCTCTCTCTCTCTCTCTCCCTCTCTCTCTCTCTCTCTCTCTCTCTCTCTCCAAAGTCTCTTCTGGTCAGCATTCGGGGCTGGCTTTGGTGACGAGGCGGATGGCGGACGGTAGGAAGGAGTTCAGGTAGCGGCATGGACAGGAAGCGGCCAGGGCGGCGCTTGGACTCAGCAGCTGAGACCACTGCATGGAGCGGATGGGTCTCGTCCTGCAGGATCCGGCGGATCTTCTTCACAGCCGCGGTGTCGTAGGCCTGGCGCAGGGGTCGTACCTCGTTGCCAAGCAGCCGCTCAGCGGTGGAGATGATGCGGTCCAGCCTCTCTGTGTCGGTTTCGTTGGCCCCATTGTAGTAGCACAGCTGGTTGTAGAGCAGTGTGCTTTCTACCACAGACTGGTAGAACATTTTCAGGATGGTGCTGCTGACCTTGAATTGTCGGAGCTTGCGTAGGAAGAAGAGGCGCTGGTTAACCTTCTTGGTGCAGACATCGATGTTAGGGGACCAATCCAGCTTGTCATCGATGACTGTGCCCAGGTACTTGTAGGTGCTGACTGTGCGCACATCCTCCCCCTTGATGACGAGGGGTCCGAGGGTCTGGGGCTGCCGGCGGAAGTCGATGACCATCTCCTCTGTCTTGGAGATGTTGAGTTGTAGGTAATGCCTGTCACACCAGGCGACCAGCTCAGCCACAGCGGCGCGGTACGACACTTCATCGACTTGATGAGGCCAGTGAGGGAAGTGTCGTCCGCAAACTTGATCTGGACGTTGCAGGGGTCGGCGGTGCGGCAGGCGGCGGTGTAGGTGGTGAAGAGGGCGGGGGAGAGCACGCACCCTTGGGGCGCCCCAGTGTTTGTCACTGAGACCGAGGACAGCGTACTTCCCACCCTGACTTGCTGGGGTCGCTCAGTCATGAAGCTGTGGATCCAGCGGATGAGAGAGGGATTCACTTCCATCTCTAGCAGCTTTTCTGTCAGGAGGTGTGGCTGTAGAGTGTTGAAGGCACTCGAGAAATCCACAAAGAGGATGCGGGCGTAGGTGCCAGGACCTTCCAGGTGCTCGTACAGGTGGTGCAGCAGGGTCAAGATGGCGTCTTCAGTGTTGCGGCCTCGACAGTACGCAAACTGCAGCGGGTCTTGGTGCGGTGCTGTGTCACTCTGGAGACGCTTGAGCGCAATCCTCTCTGCACACTTCATGGGGATGGAGGTGAGGGCCACGGGGCGGTAGTCGTTCAACTGGGAGGGGTTTTTCTTCTTGGGGACAGGGATGATGGTGGAGGTGCGCCAGGGCAAGGGGACGTGACCTTCTTCAAAGGAGCGCTGGAACAGGCGGGCAAACACTGGGGCAAGTGCCTCACTGCACTGCTTGAGCGTCTTGCCGGTCACGTTGTCCGGACCAGCAGCACTCCTGGGATTCAGACCACTGAAGATGGTCTGGACTTCGACAGCACTGACAGTGATGGGTTCGCCAGATCGCTCGCGCGCCCTGGAGAGGGCCTCTTGCTGTTCACGATGGAAGTTGTGCACATCGAAGCGGGAGTAGAAGATATTTAACTCCTCTGCTAGCTTCGACTCGTCGTCAGATTGGAGGGTGCCACTCTTCTGCTTGTAGCCTGTGATGGTGGAGATGTTCCTCCAATACTGACGCGAGTCGCACTTTTGCAGGTTGTCTTCTACCTTCTTGGCGTACCTCTTCTTCTCCGCTCGAATCTTTCCATCGAGTCTGCGCTGGAGCTGTTTCACTCGAGGCCGGTCCCCCTCCTTGAAGGCGGCTTGTCGATCTTTCAGCAGCTGTTTTAGTTCTGGAGTAATCCACGGTTTGGAGTTGGAGTAGGTCTTGATCTCCTTGGTCTTCAGCACGCTGTCGACACAGAAGTTGATGTAGCTGGAGACTGTGTCAGCAGCTACGTCGAGGGAGCCGTCAGGGGGGCAGATAGTGACCCAGTCGGTGCACTCAAAGCAGCCGTTCAGTGCATCTGTTGACTCCTGGCTCCACACTTTGATGGTGCGGACGATGGGCTTGATGCGCTTGACCTTCTGTTTGTAGGTGGGGAGCAGCTGCACCATGTTGTGTATGGAGTGGCCAAGGTTGGGGAGCGGGCTTGATTTGTAGGCATCCTTGATGTTGCCCCAGCACAAGTCGATGGTGTTGTCACCACAGGTCGTACAGGTGACATACTGATAAAAGGTGGGGAGAGCACGTTTGACGCGCATGCTGTTGAAATCACCCAGGATGAGGGATGGGGCGTCCGGGGATGAGGCGGACAATCGGTTGATGACATTGCAGAGAATTGAGGTTGCTGATTTGACGTTGGCACGAGGGTGGACGTAGATGATAGTCACAAACAGCTGATTAAATTCCCTCGGCAGGTAGAATGGCCTAAGGGCTACAGTGATCAGTTCAATGTCTTCGTGGCACAAATCTTCTTTCACGGTAACGTTAGTGCACCACTGAGAGTTGACAAAAACACAAACTCCCCCACCTCGTGTTTTGCCTGTGTCCACCAATGTTCTGTCACGCCTGTAGACAGTGAAGTTGGGGATCTGTGGGTCTGCTTTCCACTCGTGTAGCCATGTCTCTGAAAAGCAGATGATATTTGCGTCTCGGAACTCATTCAGGTACCTGCAGCACGCTTCCAGCTCGTCAACTTTGTTGTTTAGAGACTGGGCGTTGCCGAGAACAATAGTCGGTAATGGGAGCCTGTGTCGCCGACGGCGTAGGCGGTTACGTAGGCCTCCTCTCTTTCCCCGCTTACGAGGTCGAAGTTGAAGGAATGCAGGGTCAGTTAGGAAAGTTAGGTCAGCAGTTACAGCGTTGGCGAGGGCAGTGCGGTAGCCTAACAGAGCGGAACGGGAGTACTGGGATCATAGCTATCCGAATGTAAACAAATATGGCGGCGCCCACAACGGCAAATCATGCACGATAAAGTTGCTGACGAAGTCATGTCAGATACATCAGTTATTGTCTTTTCACATACTTAGCACACACTGGATACTGCCGCAACATAATCCGTTTACTTGCAAGACCAAGAAAAGAGATACCAGGTCACAGGTCAGCAGCACGATGCGAGTGGAAATGCAAATGGCAGCAAACACGCCGGTCAACATTCTACACATGGCACATACATTCACTCTTCAATCATGTCACATTCACAAGTTTTTGACACTTAATCGTAACATGAACAGAGTAGGTACTATTACAAAGCATACTGCTCACTTGTAGCCCAAATAAGGCCGTGGAAATACAGTTAAACATAAAAAATGTACAGAGAAAATGTGTGCATCACTGGTCGCCAGCAGAGTAGCGCCCCCCACATATCGTTAGTATCCCTGTCGTTTAGAAGGGGAGGCCTAGTGACGGTGTGGGATAGTCGCCGGTTTCCATTTTCGCTAAGGGGCAAATTTACGTGACTTAGGTACGAGTCCGTTTCAGGACACCGAGGGTTTATTCTGGGTACTCCGGTTTACTACTTCCCTTCAATGAAGCGAAAATCAATGCTACTTACGCCGTTAACGGGAATGATCCATAACAATCTTGCAGGACCGTACCCTGCACCACACTCCAAGGGTGCACGCTTCCAGGTGCGTGTTGCCTTCAGAAATACGGGTCAAAGGTCACAGTCACATTTAAAATGTATGACTGATGAAGTATCTTTAAATTGAATACAGAGAGGGGGAGAGAGAGAGAGAGGGGGGAGAGAGAGAAGAATGGGAGAGGTGGGGTTGGTAAGTGAAGAGGGGGAAAGGGGAGAGAGTGAGCTACAAAATACAATCTTTGCACACACAAAACAACTACAAAATGAGACCTGCACAACATCAATCCTCGTCCACACCCACACGCATACACACTGAGAGAGCGACAGAGAGAGAGAGAGAGCGAGAGAGATCAAAGTTATAACATTTGATATGTGTAGATAGCTTGCCCATTGCAAATGGGGTTATGGGGATGTAGGGTTACAACAAACAAAACATTTTTCCCGCAAAACACATTTCCCGCAATAGGCGAACGTATGTGACTTAGGTACGAGACTATTGAGGTCACCGAGGGTTTTCTCCGGGCACTCCGGTTTCCTCCCTCCCTTCAATAATGGTACAGGATGCAGTCAATATAAAAATTTCAAAAAATAAAAATTCAATTTTCTTCCGTCTTCTAATAGCGATCTCCCTGCCTATACACCACCTGTTTGAGTGATGTATGTGTATTTTGTGTGTGTGAGAGTAAATGAGACAGGTGAGCGTGTATGTTGGTATAGATCGCCGGGCTTTGAGCCTTGGGGAAAGGCGCGTACATAGCATCCTGTATTATTATTATTATTATTATTATTATTATTATTATTATTATTATTATTAAAACGAATCGAAACGCGAACAATCCATGTACACAATCCATGTACACAATCTATGTATACAATCTATGTACCTAATCCATGTACACAATCTATGTACACAATCCATGTACACAAAATCCATGTACACAATATGAACACAATCTATGTACACAATCTATGTACCCAATCTATGACCACAATCTATGTACGCAATCTATGTACATAATATACATAAACATCGCCAAAGGATCGCCATCCGCGGAATTAAAATTCAGTAATTTATCGTTGTAATCGCAACAAAAATAAAATTCAAAACTCCGAACAGGTCGCTGTCACCAGTGGACTGTTTCACCCTTGAGCTTGATGGGACTTTACTGTCTTTGTAGTTGTTGATTCTTTTTTTTTTTTTTTTTTCATGGCGTAAATACTGTCTTGTAGTCTTCGGCAGCTGGACTCCATTTGCTAAAACGTTTCATTTCGCTGTTCGAATAATGACGTCATCTGCTCTCCAACTGCTTTCAGTTAACTCACTTTATAAATTGTATCTTTTACAGTTGAGCACAATACTTGGATATATTATATTTTATGTGTGTGTGGAGGGAAAGGGAAGGGGGGTAAAAGGGTATTTTGTTTTAAATAAAATTGATAGTTTGCATGAAAATAGAAGGCACTTTTACAGATATACACAGATTCAGCATGCGCAAATATAGGATAGAATCTACGTCACCCAAGACAGTCGTGTTGGATATCATTAGTTTTATAATTAACGTTTGCGTACGGGAAAGCAAGAGGGCAAAAATTCGTTAGTCGATTATTGTTAAATCTTATAATAACATTAAACTTCTCAAGGCATCTGTTCTCATCGTACAGGTACAAACTGTAGTTAAAATTACCCTACTTAATTTTTTGACCATTATTGCCTGCCATACTTCACTTTTCAGCCTAAGTAGTTGTGCGATATTTACAAAGTTAAAAACAAATTTTGTGGGATTCTTCTTCGCTATGTAGCAGAGCGAAGTATTTGACTCCCGCCCTTCGGCCACCAACATGAGAACATGGCCCAACCTGAACTGTTATTTTTCATTTATAAGAGGGACATAAACAAATAGGTGGTGCCTTGCAAGGCAGGCAAGCGTGTCGATAGTAAACCGGATTGCCGGTTACTAGTACCACGACACTCTCTACAGGTCACTGCCACCAACTTGCACAAAATGCCCGCCGACAATGTAGCCCTGCCCACCACCAAAGGTAGAATACGAATGGTCAGGCGGGGAGAATATATGTCGTGTCGCCTTGTCCTGCATAACCCAATCAAAGAATTCTGCACAACAGGAGCCACCCAAGGCCAAAATAACCTATCAAAGGGCAGCCTCAAGAGAGACAATCAAGAGACTACATTGAGAAACTGGAAAAGGGGCAAGTCATTTTCTGATGTCATGCTTTTTTCCATGTGGCCACCCATTTTGTCTATTTGAAACGTGTTTTGTGTCTGTTGTTTTGTCTGCTTCGCTTAATAGTGAGGTTGTGGAGTTTTGATGGCTAGAGAAGACTGGAGAACAACAGCAAAGCATTGTAGATTTTCTGTTGGTTTCTCTTTCTACTTTCATTGCACTTTTGTACTCAATTATTAACTTTTTTGTATTTTTAGACGTCCATGGAAATACTTTGGAATAGTCTACAATCAAAACGAATCTGTCACGTCTGACTGTCGGTTGCTATGTCGGTCCGAGGAACGCGATATCTACAGAATCACTAAACGGATTTTGACTTGGATAGATGGACAGAATACTGCTCTGACCTTTATAACCACACACCAAACGGAGACACATCAGTCCTAGCACGTCCCAGAAAAGAGAAGAAGACGAAATCCTCCCGATTCTCCGAGAAGAAGTTGAGGCAGCTGTGCATACGCTGAAGATGGGGAAGTCAGCGTGAGTGGACAACACCCGCAGAATTGCTTCAAGCAGGAGGAGAAGCGATGATTTGAGCTTTCACCATTATCTGTAACAAGATCTGGCAGATTCGGAAAGGGCCTACACCATGTACCCAGTCGCTTATCATCACTATTCCCAAAAAGGATAACCTTCAGGAGTGTGAAAATTACCGCACCATCAGCCTCATCAGTCAGCAAAGTCCTCCTGAAAACTGGTTGAAGCTCCAAACTGAAAAAATCATAGCTGAAGAACAAGCAGGATTCATGGCAAGGCAAAGTACCATTGAGCAGATTTTCAAACTCAGAATAATCTGCGAGAAATACCTATAGCAGAGGCATAATACAAACATAAACAAGAATATTTACAAATAAAATTATATACCATCAGCCATCCCAGCAAGATCCTCCTGAAAATAATGCTCAACAAACTGAAACCCCAAGCTGAATAAATCATAGCTGAAGAACAAGCAGGGCAGGGCGAAGTACCACTGAACAGATTTTCAACCTCAGAATAATTTGCGAGAAATACCTACAGCATCAACAACATCTATATCATGTGTTTGTAAACTTCAAGAAAGCGTTTGACCGAGTCTGGCATGCAGCCCTGTAACAAGAAGACCAGTTTACCCCGCACAATTTTAAGCTTTTGCTTGTTTAGACAGTGTAGACTTAGAAGGTTATGGTTAGTCTAAAGCAGACGACAGAAGTGATCATGCGTAACAGTTGTAGCTTGACGCCCGCACAGATAATGACATCATCGCAGCCTATGATAGAGCTTCGATTTTACATCTACTCAGAGTTTTCCAGCCAATGAGAGCACAGCTAGCTTAGGTAGAACCAGTTCTGGCTGATTCAAGCAGAGAGATAGAAGAGTCAGTCTACATTTAAACTGCCTAGAGTACACAGCTATGTTCTAGCAGAAATCTCTCCACTGATAGACCAGGGAAGCAGTACTTGTTGAATATTCGAATTCATCAAGTTAGCCATGGCCTGACATTGTCAAAGAGGTAAATGAACATACTTTTGTTTCATCGTGATGTATTTATATTATTGTTGAATTATGTTTGTGAAATTTGCTATGCTTAGAAGTGAATTGTTAGTCCGACTTTGCGTGACCACGTGGAGAATCCGACCACGAGGCGAGCACGACTGGCCGACGCCATGTTGTATACCGACAGAACCACTGTTGTTTAACCTCAATGTATGCTTGCAGACCAGTGGCTGTACCAGAGAATGTGTATAATATTAATTATTTCTCTATGTGTATAGTTAGCCATGTTTTATATTTATATATGTATAGGAAATTAGAGTGGAGCTTCCAGTGGACCACGGACTTAGCAGAATGTTCGTCGCTTATATATTATACAGGGTTGTGCAGAATATCGTCTCATATGTTACAGACGAGCAGGCATTATATCCGTGAGCCCAACTCGGCGAACAACAAAAACAAGTCGTCGCTGAACGTTGGCTGCCGAGGCACCTCCAGCATTGCATGAAGATAGCCCACCAGTCTAACCACAGGGAGAAGACTCCAACGTGTTCAGAACACGGCCGCCAGGATTGTCACCGCAGTAAGAAGACCGACCATATCACTCCGGTTCTCCGACAACAGCTACCAGTCAAGAAGAGAATTGACCACAAAGTCCTCTCCCTGTGCTACAAGTGTGTCCATGACCCCACCTCTCCCCGGTACTTGAGAGACATTGTCCCTACCCACAAACCCTCAAGGCGCCTTCGCTCCTCTTCCCAGTTTATGTTGTCCATTCCAAGTGTGGATGGTCACAGGAAGAGGCGCTTGGGTCATCGCTCCTTCTCCCACTGTGGCCCAGCATTGTGGAACACTCTCCCCCAGGACTTGAGAGTCGTAGAGACACTGGACTCTTTCAAGAGGCTTCTGAAGACCTATCTTTTTTTTTGACTATTTTTGAGTGTATACATAAAGAAGTTCTTCTCTTTTTTTTCACCCTTTTTCCCCAACCCCCTGCGCCCTGAGCATGCTGCCAGCATGGATATGTGCGCCATACAAGTGGACATCATCATCAAGACTCCATGACAACACAGCTTGTCACATAATCCACCACAACGCAGCGCTTCAACCACTCAGTTAAGTGCCCCTCTAAACAGTGCACTAAAACTGTAGCAAAGGACCACAGTAGTCCACTCTTCAAGAACTCTGACCATTATGGCAGAAAGTATCCAGTGCCCTATGATGAGAAAGTAGCTGCCTAGACCTTCAGCGAGCGAACCATTCGCATTGATATTTGAACTTTTAAGTTAGTATCGTACATCGAAGATTGTGTATAGAGTAGAGGAAATAAATGTGTGATATTTACTGTTATCAAGTGGCTGGACTACATATGTTTCATAGCCGTGTGAAAGCTAGTGTGACAGTGATCTTTTACCATTTTTCTATCTATCTCTGTACCCCAGCCTAACCACAGACCGAGCTAAACAAATAAATGTATTAAGTTAAGTCACCGGGAGATAACTATCGATCCCCATAGACTGAAGACAGTGGGTAATAGCAGTCCATTGTGCAGAGCCCAGCAACAATAAAAACTCCACGTCAGAAGCCCTATATTTGCAACCATGAGAGTTTACAACACCAGTCCTAAAATTACTGAAGTCATCAAAAGCCTGTATGACAAGGATACCAATGCAGTCCTCCCCAACAGTGCCATCGGGAATTGGTTCAGAATAACAATCGGCGTGCGTCAAGGATGCCTACTTTTTCCAACACTCTTCAACATCTTCCTGGAGTGCATCCTGTCAGATGCCCTTGTAGATAACGAAGGCACAGTCAGTATAAGGGGTAGAGCAATTTTAAACATCTGTTTTGCGGATGACATTGGCTGGAGAAGAACAAGAACTTGAACAGCTGGTACAGAGGATTAACACCACCTCTAAAGTCTTTGGAATGGAAATAAGAGCAGAGAAGACAAAAATGATGACCAACAACACCAATAGCATCAACACGGATATCAAAATCAAAGGCCAATCCCTCAACAGGATGCATAGCTTCAAATATTTAGGAGCCATGTATCAGACAATGGATCCCGACAGGAAGTCCTCTCCAGTATCGCTCAAACAACTGCGGCCCTGACAAGGATGAAGCCCAATTGGAAAGACATGACCATCAGTCCACATTCCAAGGTAAGGCTGCTGCGCTCCCTTGTCATCTCCATCTTCCTATAGGTTTGCAAACCATGGACCTCACAGCAGACCTACAACGAAGAATACAAAGCATGGAGAGGTGCTACAGAAGACTTCTGGGCATTTCCTATTCCCTGCACATCACCAACAACAAAGTCTGATAGACCACGGCACAAGCCATTGGACAACACCATGACATGCTCACAGTGGTAAAAAAACGGAAAGTCTGAGACCATCCTGCAAGGCACGATGCAAGGAGGCAGAAGAAGAGGGAGACAGAAAAAGAGGTTGGAGGACAACATCCGAGAATGGTCTGGCGAAGGCATGAGGGTTGCTGAGGACAGAGAAAGATGGAGTATGCTTGTTAAACGATCATCTGTGGTGCCCCAACGACTTTCAAGTTGAGGGACATGATAGATGGGATACAGTTACTCATGGTCAATATTTTAGTTACAGTTCATTTGTTGGTCAGGCGGTCGGTTGGTCGGACCGTCGCTCCGATTTTCACTTGTTTGTTCACATCACACGAATAACGACGGATTTTGACTTTTTAAAAAACACAACAATTCAGATTCTGCAACCGCCTCCCCACCTTTGTTTTATATTCTTCTTTTCTCTTCCTGAAAGGTCAATGTGGCTGAGGTCTATTACATTTTACACACGTTTTGCGCTTTATTTCTTAAATGGATGACTCGATGTAATAATTTTGGTGCTTGCAGATGTTTTAGATATTGGTACGTCATTCCAAGTGTTGAGTTTGTTTCTTCAAGATAATTCGTCAAAACATCGGAAAGCACTATTAAAAAAAGAGCTAATTTTCAGCTCTGAATGTGTCCCTTAAGACCTTTGAATGGCTTGCCATCTTGTTTAATATTGGCATTGAGGATTTGATGCATATATGGTGCACCGAGAAAACCAAGGAAAGTAGTTTGGTTGTCTGTAAAGGAGTAAGAGTTGTAGTTTGGTCGAAATGAGAATACAGTGGTCCTCATGCCAGTAGGGAGATTGGAAAAATGGGATGCTTCCAATAATGATTATGTATTTCCTTTCTGTGCTCTTGCTTGGTCCTCTAAGTGGTTCTATTAAGTGAATGAGGACATTGGCAATGATGCATCGATAAAGAGATCCGTTGTTTATACGTTGACAAAACAATTTATTGCAAAGCTTTTTGATTTTGTGACCGACATAACATTTATGTAAACACCGATAGCCACTAATCATCTCCATCTTCATCAGAACTACCAACGATGCCAACAACCATTACTTGCTACAAACAGTAATCATTATCAACTGTATTACACTACCGCCAACCATGGCTACCAAAACCATTAATAATAAAGACCATTAATAATAAAGACAACCACCACCAAGAACAAAAATAGGAAGAAAATGATGAACGATACAACACCATCAACATGGTTTTCATCTTTTTCATTTTATAACAGTTTCTGACACTTTGTTTGCGGTAAACTTTTAAAATCTAATCCTTCTGAACTGGTTTTGATAACTAAATTTGCTCCAATGACAGTGTCCTTGGGAATTACTAGTATCTTTCCTTTGTTTTTTTTTTTAGAGTACAAAGGTTCTACTTGAAGTTGTAGATAAGAATCTGGTATTGCCTGACATCAGATCTAATCTTCTTGGTTTGTCTGTGACATGCACTAGAAGATATGTAGGTAACTTGAGAAGATTTTGATGAGGTCAAGCAATGAGGAAGAATGTAAATAATATCCATAGACTCAAGGACTCCAATGAATGCCGATGCCACGTGATTCCTGGTTTTGATTTGCCAAAACAAAATCTTACTCACCACCTTCCATAGGTTAAGGTGTCGATAGGTAAAACGTGTTTAAGCAAAAGCAAATTAGCAAGCAATGTAGTTTGATTATAGTTACATTCTGAAATGCTCTAAACAATAATGTTTTAAACTTATTAAATGTGACCCTGATATTAACTATGGTCGTTATGGAACTGGTGTGCGTGATACACAAGTGGGTAAAACATATTGGTCTTATACATTGGCAGAAACAAAGAAGAAAACACATCGTTGGACATTTTTAAAGATTAGATCTAGTTAGATTCTGACATTCATATTCTAGATTATTAAATTTTTTAGCAAGGAAAAGCGTATATAACATCATTACCAGTCTGAAACGCCTTACATTACATGCCTTTAGTATTAAGTCCGATTTTGACGTGCTGTAAAGATTAGATCTCTAGATCTTGCCTGATTACAAGCCACTAAAGCGGAAGAAAAAAAGAAAGAGACGAGAGCACAGGAGGTAATGACAAGGATCAATGGCTTTATTAATCCATTAGGTCTTCCTAGAGACGGTCTCGCGGCGGCAACATGCCAATATTAAATGCATCTATCATTGGAGGGAGGACACTCCAGACTGGTGCACATTAGCGAAAGAAGTTGCGTTCCCTTTCATCTTTCGGCTGCTCATAGCTTTGAAATTCTAGACCTCTTCCGTCCTTTGATGTAGCCATACATATGTAATTGTTAATGGGAGCTTCTGCTGCTTTCAGGCAAACAACAATGATTTTGATAGTGATAGTGGTATTAGTAATGATCATGAGGTCGAGGGTGATAGAGGAGATATCTATGGCATTAATAGCATGCATAGTGAGGTGAAAATGCTAAATAAAAATTAAGGAGAAACAACAAAGTATCATCAACATTATTAGAAAAAGGGAACAAGAAGTTCAACTACATTAAAAATAAATGCGAACACTTAATGAATAATGTTTGTGTGGTAATAATCACGTAACATTTTCAGTTTCAGTTATTAAAATTAAATACATTTTATATAAAATGCTCACTTCATACTATATCGGGTTTCTTCTTCTTCTTTATTCTTATTCTGCTTCTTCCTACTTCACTCGTATAAATCATAGTTTGACGTTTTTTTTTATACAAAATGGTATAAACCATCAACACTGTCATCAGCTTCTCCTCCTATTCCTGCTTCCTTCTGCTCAATTCTTCTTCGTCGTCTCCCAAAGGCCACTACAAAAAAATATTAATCAAATCACAGCTAAGGTCGTGAATAGTTTTGTATAATTTCATTTTCGACATAATTAGCTAAGTTAATTATAGGCGTGTATTATTCTGTGACGTTAAATCAATGTAACAGAAATGTCATCTTTCATACGTTTAATGATTTGTGTGTTCGTGATTGCTAGGATGGAAACGCATTTCGAAATAGTTTGGGCTGTATATAATGTATGTAATGCATCGATATTGTGTGTGTGTTGTGTGTGTGTGTGTGTGGGTATGTGTGTGTGGGTGTGTGTGTGTGTGTGGGTGTGTGTGTGTGTGTGTGTGTGTGTGTAAGGTTATCATGCCCTGGAAAAAAAACACACATAAAACACACATATCAGCTCAATACTAGGAATGAAGGGTTACAAGAGAACGTGTTGTCTGATTTCTGCGTTGGTACTTGATGGGGTAAACGAGTATGCGTCACACTTTTTATGTCAATGCGTACGATGACTATGGGTTTAACTGTTTGCAGTGACTGTTCGTTATTTTGTTGTGAAATTATTTATTCTAAACGTAAATTGGTCATGGAATACCCCCGTTGGGGTGCCGGGGGTTTCAGTATAAATAGTATCCCCACTTTCTGGAAATGTAGTGCTTTAAATTCCCACTGTCGCTGTCTTTCTCATTTGCTCTTTCTCATGCCTGCTCTGTTCTATCAATCTGCTATTCTATCTTCTTCTTCGCTAGACCAGTCACCTACCTTTTTTCTTGAAAACTCTTCCGGGACAAGACTCCTTGTTTGTGTATGAGGTCTGTTGGATCAGCTTGGGAATATTGGACGTTTTCTGCCAGGTGGTCACTAGGGCTTCCTATGATGTTATTATTTAGCAATGTAGGCATTTTATATGTATATGTTTTGTTGAGAATTTATAATGATGTTTGTATTCTATTTTGTTTTTGTAAACGGGGGTTCGATAAGTTGGGGTGAAGCCTCAGCCGTCCCCTGCGTGGGATGTCTTTATTGTAAAGTGACTGGCTGATGGAGAGCTTTCGGGTTTACCACTAGGGTTGTTTCAGCAGATCTTTTATGCGGATCGGGGGTTGTCCGGTCCTGAGTTGGCTCGGAAGAGTCCGCTGGACTTAAAGCAATAATAATGTAATGTAATGTAAAGGTCGTGGATTTTACACACACACACACACACACACACACAAGACACACACACCCACACACACACAGACACACACGCACACACAAATACACACACAGACACACGCATACACACAGACACAACTCTAACCCCTCCACATTGTGCTGAGGTTGGTTATAGGCTTCATGGTGTTTATTTTATTTTTAGTGATGATTACAACTTAAACAATTCTAACCTAAAAGCTGCGGTCCCAATCAGAATTAGAAGTACACAACTGTTTCAATAAAAACAAAAATACAGTGAAATTTGTGAGCAGTGTTCACTCAACCATAATGTGGATGGCAAGCATTTAGTATTGAGTATTGAGTGTGTGCAGCAAGATAGTTGGCAAGAAGCAGGCGACTCTGGAACAACTGTTCCACAAAAGAGCCCTCAGCAAGACAGTCAGAATTCAGAGAGACCCTACCCACCCACTTTCCTGTCTGTTTGAACTTCTTCCATCTAATCGCAGATTCCGCTGTGCACTAACGTGTACACAGCGCTACAAAAACACCTTCATCCCTACTGCCATACCAATGCTAAATGAGGCCAATGCCAGACCCTCAAACAAAAGACTTTCTTGATGTAGGAGTCTCCCAACTATCTCGCTGAGTGTATGTGCATGTTTGTATGAAGGCATGTGCGTGTGCGTGTGTGCATGTGTGTGTTTGTGAGTGTGTGTATAATATGTGTGTGTGTTTAACTATGAATGTCTGTAAACCACCTTTTAATATACCATTTACCTGTATTTCCTGACAACTGTGATAATCAGTCAACAGTATTATTGCTTATGTTGATTATAGTTTGATACAGTTATACATTGTTGACCTACTGAGATTCATATTAAACTGAGATTATTCATCTAGTACTGTTGCAACAAAATAACTTTTTATAAGTCCAGAGTGGTAAATTTGTGATATACATTATGTCTGTATGTATTTTTATTATATTTTAACTGTTTAAACCGGTCCTGATTTGGCTCGGAAGAGTCCGCTGGACCAATCAATCAATCAATCAACTGTTTAAAAAGGGCTTTGACATACGGGTGACTGACAGAACTAGAGTGCGTGGATTGGTGTTTGAAGGAAAAGATGACGTGTAAGAGTACGCAAGTGATTAGATTTATAGAATGTATATACGATTCAACGATTCAACGAAGTTTATTGGCCAAATTGACATATAACATGCACATGGAATATGTTGCGATATGGCAGTAACATTTAATAAAACATACATGCAAACACACGTTTACCAGCTAATAAAATACCTATCAAGCGTGCACAAATACACACGCAACAACAAATAGTAAAAATAAACAAGTAGGTGCCAGTGGATTATCACGTGACGTCAGTTACAGCATTATGAGACATTATGAGGAATTTAAAGCGAGAGCAGCCTCTGGAAAAAAAGAATATCTAAAACGGTTTGTTCTGGTTTTGAGGACTCTGAAGCGCCTGCCGGACGGGAGGAGCTCGAACAGATGGCCGGCTGGGTGTGAGGGGTCAGCTGTGATGTTTCTAGCTCTACGGACCAAGCGCGTGTTGTAGATCGAGGCGACTGATGGAAGTTCGCACCCGATAACTCTGGACGCGTGTTTCACGATGCGCTCAAGTTGCACTTTCTCCTCATCAGTGGCACCACCAAACCAGGTAGTGATGCCAAAGCAGAGGATGCTTTCGATCACTGCGCGATAGAATTGCGTCAGGACTTTTGCAGGCAACCTGAACTTCTTGAGTTGCCTCAAGAAGTGCAGGCGCTGTTGGCACTTTTTGATGATGGGGGTGGTGTTGTTTCCCCATGACAAGTCGTTCGAAATGACTGTGCCTAAAAATTTGAACTCTTCGACTTGTTCAACACTTTCACCGTTGATCACAAGTGGTGAAAGTGGATCTTTAATTCTCCGAAAATCGACAATCATTTCTTTTGTTTTTGAAACGTTGAGCTCGAGGTTGTTCTCTGAGCACCAGTCAACCAACCGCTCGACCTCATCCCGATAGGCGGTCTCGTCGTCTTTGCTAATCAGGCCCTCAATGGTGGTGTCATCAGAAAATTTAATGACATGAACGGATGGAACATGTGACACCCAATCATTTGTGAACAATGTAAAGAGAAGAGGGGAAAGGACACAACCCTGAGGTGCTCCAGTGTTCAAACTCCTGGAGTCAGACAACATCTTGCCCACCCTGACGACCTGGGGGCGATCCAGCAAAAGTCTAAAAGCCAATGGCACACAGAAGGATGACATTTAAGGTTAAAAGTTTATCAAACAGCTTGTGGGGTATGATGGTATTAAAAGCGGAACTAAAATCCACAAAGAGCAGTCTAGCGTACGTACGCGCCTGCTCCAGATGCTGCAGTACGTGGTGAAGGCCCAGAGCGACCGCTCTAGTATTGTATTGATTGCAAACAGACGTGATTCTACCTCATGAAGTTCTCTTTAATTATGTATCCTGGAAGAACCGTAGGCAATGTGCGTTATGTTAATGCTGCATAGAAAAAGTAAGATATCAGATAACACGTTCAGATAAGAACACACGGACTGGTTCCTGCGACAGGAAACATAAATAGGGTTGTTCCCATTTTGCACAACATAAATAATAACTGTTGGGTTGTTGAACCTTAAACAATTTGTGTTAAGATAATTCTGGATAGAAGGGAGAAGCGACATATAGATAAGATGGCTGTTTCAAATATCACATAGACTGCTTTTCTCACCCTTCACTATACTGTATACTAATAACACAAGTTCGTTAAACCTTAGCGAATTTGATTTACGTCAATCTACACACACACACACACACACACACACACACACACACACACACACACACACACACACACACCTACACCCACACACACACACACAAAATACATATTGATGGAACATTCGGATCATGTGACGCAGACTTCATAAGAAGTCGTAGATACTGTTTTTACCACTTGCTCTACATATATAATAAAAGTTCGTGTAGCTGACCCGTAGCCCATTGGTGCCCATGTTAATACAAGAAGTGACACAGACGAGATGGGACATTCAGAAAAAGGACGTATAGATTTGATCAAGTCACGGGAAATCGTAAATACGGTTGTTCCCACTTTGCACTAAAGGTTTTGTTGGGTGAACCTCGGATTGTTTGTGTCACGTGAAGTACTGTAATCACATCATTCATTGAGTAACAGCAAAGAGCTTATTACGGAAAGAGGGAGAACTTCCATTATGTCCTATACAAAAATGCGAGACGCTCTCACGGATTATTTCCCTTTGCTCGGGCTGGCTATATTTCATCATCATCTGCTATATGAATGATCTGTGCGTGGTAACTTATTGAGCCTATGCCATTGCAAAAGAACATTTTTATGGCAACGTTTGCAAAAACCAAACTTTTAACCATCATTATTATTAACATTCCGCTACTGCTGTCTTTTGTTTGTTTGTTTGTTTTTTGTTTATGTTTACTTATTGATATTTATTAGGTGCTTTTATGCTGCTTATGTGTGTATGTCATAGGTTCGTTTTCTGCCCTGGAATTTATTATTTTTTAATCAACGACAGATATTTTAAAATTAAAATATGCATGACAGACTGTTTCATTTATCCGAAACTGTGTAAATCCGTAATCGTGAGAGAGAGAGAGAGGGGGGGTTGGGGGAAGAGAGAGCTCTGTCATTCAATCAATTAATCACAATAAAGCACAATAACAAAATGTTTCACTAATAGTGTGAATTTAATTTATATCAGGTGTCCCCCTAACCCCCAACCCTCTCACCTCCGACATCACTGGCTTAATAACATCAGTCACTTCATGGAAAATAATTAATTAATCAGACAGAACAATCAGAACCTAGACTACAACATTCCACGTAATATGGATCTAATGCGCAGAAATTCACAG
The DNA here is from genome assembly GCA_036898135.1 of Oncomelania hupensis. Classification (NCBI taxonomy): domain Eukaryota; kingdom Metazoa; phylum Mollusca; class Gastropoda; order Littorinimorpha; family Pomatiopsidae; genus Oncomelania; species Oncomelania hupensis. Next base: position 21,101,386 of record CM072527.1, on the reverse strand, counting down.
ATCAGAACAAGGACTGAGTTTCTACATTACATTTTTTTTCCCGTTTACACTCAAACGAAAAGGGATTACAACAGATCAAGGACCATTTTTGAGCCTAGGTAAGGGGTTATCTTGCACAGTATTTGATCACGAGGGGAAAACAGACTTAGTCTAATTTAACTTGTTAACATAAGCAGTTTGATGAAGCCAAACTGCCAATCTGACAACATCTACGTTTAAAATGTAAGCACAAATATAATAGTCAAACAACCTAGAAACAACGTAAACAGTGAGCGACCTTTTGAACGTAAACTGTCAGCAAGCAAACAGTTTTTGTTTTAGCACATAGAATAGATATAACATGAATCACTGAAGCCTCTCCCCGATTGTTTTAACAACACTGCAGCGGTCTTGGTTTAGGCCTATATAAACACACAAAAAAGAAGTTTTTCGATTGCAATTTACCTTTCTTTGTCTCTTGGAAACTTGAAAAAGAACTTGTCATCACAATTTTCTTGTATCTTGGCATTACGGCAATTGATGGCTGTGCAAAAGTCACCGCCCTGTTTTACTCGGTCGCCTTTTGTCTTTCTGCCACGAGCCATTTTTAGCATGTCGACAAGGGAGCGTAACTCGTATCTTCCGTCTCGCGGTTCTGTTCCACGTTCCCTCTCTTTCTATAATACGCTCTTTGGTAACAGCACGTAGCTAATTATTTTATTTACATACCTAGTACGGTGTAATTTTTGCAGTTACAGTGCTAAAATGGTGCGCCATGCATTGCACTGATTTTTAATTCAGAAAATACAACAATTTAGAAAATAAAACAAACCACCACCATCCCCAAATCATTAGATCATCATCATCATCATCATCATCATCATCATCATCATCTCCGTAAACGTCGTCATCATCCCAAATATCATCATCATCATCATCATCATCATCATCTCCGTAAACGTCGTCATCATCCCAAATATAGGCCTATATCTTATATAACAAAGATCCTGCAACTTAGGGATCGAACCCGTGTCATTGTTATCGTCATTACAGAATCCGTATAAATTGTTAGACAAATCTTCTGCTAGTTGATTACAGGAATCGACGAACACCGCTCCTTCCCATCCCCCTCCATCAAGTTCTAGCGTGTAATGGGCTCTATGCTCAAAGGCATGGCGGTCACGTGCTGCGGGAATAACACAGCGTGCTCGAGTTTGAAAATGATGAAGTACTGTGCTGCGTTTGGATGCTCTAACTCCGACATAAACCTTTATGCAAAGAAAAGAACATTTCATTTCATCGATTTCCAATGAAAGATGAAATATTGATGAACTCTAAACTGAATGTCAGTGACAACTCGCTCTTTTAAAAAAGCCTGTCCCCTGATAATAATTGGTCTGTAATCATTATTGCACGAATGTGCTATGTTCAAAACATCACAATATCCCAAAATGTCGGTAAATTAAACATTTTTAGGCAGCATTGGAGTACACGCGAGCGAGCTAAAAGATGCCATGACCGCTTTGTTATTCCCGCGCCACGTGACCGTGCCGCCGACTTGTGCATAGAGCCATCAAAGTCACTGCATCCCGTTTTCAAGGGTAGAATATTTGTGTTACGCAATCAACGGCGGTACAAATAACGTTCAATCTCTGGCCCCATGTACCGGAAATGCACGTGTCTATTTTGACCTGTTTGATTCCCCGAGAGATTGCGGGATCGCTCGGCGTGAAAAATAATGGCTTTTTATATTCTTACCCTCCCCTGCTTTTAGATGTCCTCTTTCCGTTTGGAACTTTGTCCTTTTATTTCACAACACATAGTTTTAACCATCCATACAGCAAAAGACTTTACGTCCAGTGGGGCTTTTTAGCAACCAAAAAAAAAAAAAAAGAAGAAAAAGATAAAAGGTTTGGGGCAATACATGAAAGAAGCCTGAATGGCAACACAAAAACACATTTTATATTACGTGCAAATTCGTTTAATTCTTATCAATAAAAAATAAAAAGCAAACGAGGAGAAACAAAATTACAGTTTACGAAAAAGTATTGCAAAATTACTCGTCTTTCCCTGACGAAATACCAATAATTACAAATTCACTTTCATAATTCATTATTTATGACAACATTTTAATTAGTTAGTGTAGGCATGACAAACTCCATTCAAATGTATTCGATGCTAAGATCTTAGATCTCTTGTTGATTCGTGTTTGTTTCCCTTCTAAAATATTTTTTTTTCAGATTGAGCTCTCCTTATTCCTTTAACCATTGATTTTATGCTATAAGTTTTACCAGAAACATATGAGCACTCATGCGTGGACACATAATGGCTTTTGACAGCCTTAGAGACTTGCCCGCTCATGTCATCATTGTTCTATTCAACTGTTAGTCAATGCAAGATGATGTGGGATCATTCTTGCGTAAAAACGTTAAACGCCCTTGTTTTATTCAAGCTTTATTCAATGAGAGAGAATAAAATGGAAAAGAAATGTTTTTATTGAACGAGAGAAGATGACGTTGTGAGATCCCCCCCATGCATTATTGTTAGTTAAGCATGTTTGTTTTCTTTAAGTATTTTAAGATCCATTCACGTTGTTTGCAGAATGATTAAATGATTTTTGCCATCCAAACACGCGCCGATAATCTAGCGCATCGATGAAACTGTAAAGATCCTTGCGGTTACATGCAGAAATTATGTCTTTTGTTTTTATTTTTGCTTTTTTAAAAATTGCAGGCTTGTTCTATCTTTGATGTTCTAAGTCCAAGTTTTACTCAATGAAACATGATGTAGGATCACTGGGTATGTAAAAAAAATGCAGTGCTTTCAGATATTCCTAGATATACATCACAGACTTGGTTTAGCTGAGCTAGTTCTGTTCAACCTGCAATCAATGCCACATATGGATCAAAGCGGGAAACAAAATTGTCTAATTGGTTTTGTAATTGTCTTTTCCATTATGCACTTGCTTCACTTCGATGATTTAACTTCCAATCAAGTTGTATTTAATAAGACAGGATGTTGGGTCATCGCGTGTAGAAATATTAACACATTACAGCTCTGCTTGCTTTAGATGTGCTAGTTTCATTCATTGGGAAAAGATTGTGAAGGCCTATCCTATCCTGTCCCGTAACCCGAAGGTCGTAGGGGCACCACAGATGATCGTTTAACCAGCATACTCCATCTTTCTCTGTCATCAGCAGCCCTGATGGCTTCGCTGTGTCAAACCAGTCCATTCTCGAATGTTGTCCTCCCACCTCTTTTTCGGTCTCCCTCTTCTTCTACCTCCTTGCACTGTGCATTGCAGAATAGTTTTTGCAAGGCCTGATGATCTGGTGACGTGGCCATACCATCGGAGTTTCCGTTTCTTCACCACTGTGAGCAGGTCATCGTGTTGTCCAATAGCTTGTGTGATGGTCTGTCGGACTTCGTCGTTGGTGATGTGTTGGGTATAGGAAATGCCCAGAAGTCTTCTGTAGCACCTCATCTCCATGCTTTGTACTCTTCGTTGGAGATCTGCTGTGAGGGTCCATGCTTCGCAAGCATATAGGAAGATGGAGATGACAAGGGAGCGCAGCAGTCTTACTTTGGAATGTAGACTGATGGTCCTGTCTTTCCAAAAGGCATCCTCCGAAAAAATAATGTTTATTATTACATGTCCAACAATATAAGTTAAAACAATATAATAAAATACAATACAACATAATTCAATACATTGCAGTGCAATACAATACAATAGAATACAATACAATTGTAACGAAAAGGGCTATTTAAGAATTGGCTTGCGTGAATCTTGAGTGTTCTCCTGTCTCCCAACTTTACACACTCGTAATAGTAAACTAAGCTGTCACACTCTCTATATAAAATGATAAACATAAATCAATACAATAACACAAAATACAGAGTCAACAAGAATCAAATGCAATAAATACAATTGCTTCTACTCACGTAATTTCGCCGAATAAATCCGTTGAATGAATAAATAAACACAACCCACAAATACACACAACTCCCAATCGCCGTCGCCCGAGAGAGAAAACAAAAGTTGTATATACATATGTAGTCACTATCCTATCCTAGATAGATACATACTTCAGTCTACCTATTTGACTAAATGCAGATGACACTATTATTCTATCAGAATCAAAAAGCGGGTTACAAAAAGCACTTGATGTTTTATTTCAGTATTGTTTCAAATGGAAACTAGAAGTTAATGTTTCAAAAACCAAAATTGTAATTTTTAATTTGAACAGAAAAACTAAACATAATTTTACGTTTGGTTCTGAATGTATTGAAATTGTTGATTCTTTTAAATATTTAGGGATTTTTTTTACTAGAACAGGTACATTTTTTAAGGCAAAAAAAAAGTTTATGATCATGCACTTCGAACAATATTTTCATTGTTACACAATGCAAGACGGCAAGAATTATCTATCAGTGTCACACTAGACCTATATCAAAAATTGGTTCTTCCAGTATTATTATATGGTTGTGAAATATGGGGATTTGAAAATATAGCTATATTAAAAAAGTTACAAATGAAGTTCCTTAAAATGTTGTTTCATTTGCATCGTTGTACGATGAATAATATGATTTGGGGGAGAAACTGGTTTATTTCCCCTATCTGTTCATGTCAAATGTAGGATGATTCGATTTTGGACAGGTATTATTCAACCAACTGCTACTGCTAAATTTTCATGTCGAATGTATAAAAATATACATCAATTGTGTTCAGAGTCAAATTTTTCCTCACAATGGTTAAATTATATTAAGATTATTCTGGTTGAGACTGGTTATGACTGTGTGTGGAAGACGCAACATTTCCATAGTTCAGATTCGTTATGCAAAAATGTAGCCATCTCTTTAAAGAATAACTTTATACTGACATGGAAACAGTCTCTTGACGAAAGCAGCAAATGTTTTTTTCTACAAAAGTGTTAAATTACAGTTTGGTCGTGAAAAGTATATCTCAATTACCTGATATTTATATTCATACTTTGATAAAATTTCGTTGTTCAGATCATAAGTTACAAATAAAATTAGGAAGGTGGGAAGGTGTAGCAAGGAAAGAAAGATTTTGTAGGGACTGCAATATGGGTTCAATTGGGGATGAATTTCACTTTATTTTTGAATGTCCAAAACACAAGCATATTCGACAAATGTTTATATGTAGCAAATATTTATCGTACAAGTCAATGTTTAACTTTTGTCATTTGTTTCGGTGGGTCTCGACACGGAGGCCTCTCCAGGATCGCACAAACTGCTGCCCTGCCAAGATGGAAGCCCATTTGGAAAGACAAGATCATCAGTCTACATTACAAGGTAAGGTTGCTGCGCTCCCTTGACATCTCCATCTTCCTATACGCTTACGAAACATGGACCCTCAGAGCGCAGCAGATCTACAACGAAGAATACAAAGCATGGAGATTAGGTGCTCCAGAAGACTTTTGGACAATTCATATCCCCAGCACATCATCAACGACGAAGTCCGACAGACCATCACACAAGCCATTGAACAACACGATGACCAGCTCACAGTGGTGAAGAAACGGAAACTCCGATGGTATGGCCACCCCACCAGATCATCAGGCCTTGCAAAGACCACCCTGCAAGGCACAGTGCAAGGAGGTAGAAGAAGAGGATACAGAAAATGAGGCAGGAGGAAAATATTCGAGGATGGGCTGGCTTGACATTGAGCGAAGCCATGAGGGTTGCTGAGGACAGAAAAAGATGGAGTATGCTGGTTAAACAATCATCTGTAGTGCCCCAACGACCTCAAATTTACGGGATAGGATTGGATAGGAATGTTATTCATACAACTAAACGTAATGCTACTTCTAGAATAGTTGAGAAAATAATGAATAGACTTTTGAATGTACATTAGTGTACTGTCATGTTATTGGCTCAACCAATACAAATGTATCTCTCATTAAAAAAAATTACCAATATCATAAAAAAATTACCAATATCCTCTCACAAGAAACAGACTAACAATAATAAAAGTCATCGGACCCAAATAACTTTAAAACTGGTCCATGACAACAATACACTCTATTTCCATTTGAGCATTTTGCATCGCCATCTTATTTGGCTGTGTGCCATTCAAGTTGCTTTAAATGCAAAAGGATGCAGAGTATTCGGCGTGAGAGAAACAAAATAACGGGTTCTTACTTAAAATACGTTATTGCAGAACGAATTGCAGCTATGGTGAAATACTAACATCCGGCTTACCTGCCTACAATAGACAGGATCGAACTCACATCGCTTTAAAACAAATAAGAACTGAAGATGGATTTCAAATATAAGATGAGCCAGCCTGACCTTGAGCTTTATTGTAGTAGTTTTGAAAAAAACGTTGGAAGAAGGAGAGGGGAAGGGGGAGGTGGAAGAAACAAACCCTCACCAAAACGAAGATGCAGCAAGGAAACAATCAGGCAAATAGAACGATTTAAGAGGAACATTCTTCGGAGGGATGGACGCTGAGAGGGGGGAGGGCATAGAGGCTGAGAGTGGGGAACGATGGACGCTGAGAAAGGTGAGGGATGGACGCTGAGAGAGGGGAGGGATGGACGCTGAAAGAGGGGAGGCTGGATGGACGCTGAGAGATGAGAGGTGAGAGGGATGGACTCTGAAAGATGAGAGGGATTGACGCTAAGAGAGGGGGGGGGGGGATAGTCGCTGAGAGAGGTAATAGATTGACGCTATGAGAGGGGAGGAATGGACGCTGAGAGAGGGAAGGGATGGACGCTGAGAGAGGGAAGGGATGGACGCTGAGAGAGGGGAGGGATGGACGCTGAGAGAGGGGAGGGATGGACGCGGAGAGATGAGAGGGATGGACGCTGAAAGAGGGGAGGGATGGAGGCTGAGAGAGGGGAGGGATGGACGCTGAAAGAGGGGAGGGATGGACGCGGAGAGATGAGAGGGATGGACGCTGAAAGAGGGGAGGGATGGAGGCTGAGAGAGGGGAGGGATGGACGCTGAAAGAGGGGAGGGATGGACGCGGAGAGATGAGAGGGATGGACGCTGAAAGATGAGAGGGATTTACGCTAAGAGAGGAGAGGGATGGTCGCTGAGAGAGGGGAGGGATGGACGCTAAGAGAGGGGAGGAATGGACGCTAAGAGAGGGGAGGAATGGACGCTGAGAGAGGGAGAGGAATGGACGCTGAGAGGGAGAGGAATGGACGCGACAGAAGGAGAGAGGGAGTGGAGGAGGATGGTAAAGGAAGGAAAAAAAAACGATCAAAGGGAGAGCACGATCAAAGGGTCTTTGGAAGAAAAACCAGTTAATCAAATTTCTAAGATCAAGACGAAGGCATTCAGTCGGAGCTCGGGAAGAAAGTCTTGTAACAGTAGCAAAACACAACACAAACAACCCAAAAACAAACAGCAGATACAACGAAGAAGAAGAAGAAGAAGAAGAAGAAGAAGAAGAAGAAGAAGAAGAAGAAGAAGAAGAAGAAGAAGAAGAAGAAGAAAAAGAAGAAGAAGAAGAAGAAGAAAACGAAGAAGAAGAAGAAGAAAGCAGGCAGACATATAAGACATCTTATACACGTTCACAGTTTTGTCTAATACCACAGATGTAAATATACGTTAAAATAAATTGAAGGAAGCAAACAAGAAAGAAAGATAAAAGAAACACAAGTATTGTATTATTTTATATATAGTGGTATTTCTGCTGTACGCAGAAACTGGGAGGATGCGACAAACCTAAGAAAACGTGAAAGAAACGAAGGTAGGAAAAAAGGGAAATAAAGCAAACAGACATGAAAGAATAAAACTGAGACAGAAAGAAATTGGGCAGAAACTGTGTAAATGTGGAATGTATGTTATGTTATGTTATGTTTATCAGTTTATAGTCCCCTCTCTTCCCGTAAGGATTTTCAGAGAGGAGACTTCTGTGGAATGTATGCATGAGCTCTTTGATTTTATACTGCAAGCAATTTTATTCACAAATGAATGAGAGAATAAAAGAACAGAATGAAACGCAAAAGAAAAGAAGCAAGAAAATCCGGAAGCAAGAAAGCAAGCGAGCAACAATGAAAGAGATGGCAACGAAAACCAAGAAAGATTTTTTTGCTGGCATATATAAATGATCTTTATCCTATTTCTATTCTATTATGTCCCGTAACTCGAAAGTTGAAGTTCAAGTTCAAGTTCAAGAATACTTTATTATCTCAACAGAGAAATTATGACATACAATTGCTGATCGGTATGAAACATTAAAACAATACATGATTCATTTGCTGGTTTCAGTCTCTCAGTGTCAAAAGTAGGAATTCCTTGAACCGTATTACCAATACCTGCAGCAGAATGATTGGTAAAAAGCAAACACCTCTGTGTGAATTGTTTCAGAGAAGGGCCCTAGGCAAAGCCATCAGCATCAAGGACGATTCCACCCATCTCTCTCTTCTTGGTTTAAAATTCTACCTTCTGGGAAACGCCTCAGGAGCCTTAAGACCCGCACAGTACGTTACAGATCCAGTTTTCTCCCCTCTGCCGTGGCCTAGATCAACTCAAACCTGACGCGCTGATGGCTCTGCTTGGGGCTCCTTCCTCTTCCTCTTGCTTGTTGTTGTTGTTGTTGTATCAAATTTTATTCATCAGATTAACATAAGTTGTACTCTTGCTTGTTGTAATCGGCTCTACAGTGTGTAAGGGTGAGTGCGGTTGTGCATGTGTGGTTTGATGAAGCGGAAGGAGGGGAGGGAGGGAGAGTGGGAACCCGAAATTAGGTTACATGTGTATATAGACGTATGTATCGTTTTTAAAATAAATATTAAATGTGTTGGTTGTTAGTACAGTTTAACTTCAATTTCATTAATTATTGTATGGGACTGTGATATCTTGCACGTAAACCTTTTTTTTTATAATGGCTCTCTGTGATAACTGTACCCTGGCTGAATTTGTGATTGGAGGGAATAGCCTCTTCTGTGAGAATTTGTTTTACATTTTTTATTACATAATTTACTACATAAATTAATAATGTGGGTGTGTATTTGTTTGTCCATATATAATCGTATCCTAGTCCTACATGTTGTAAAGATTTTAAACAAATATTACTTTATACTATGTTTAATTTTTTACTTGCATTTTTATTTTTATTTTCATTTTTATTTGTTTTATTTTAGTGATCAAGTGCCTGTCATAATTCCTTGTAAGAGGTAATAAAGATTTGTTGAATTGAATTGAATTGAAAACAAGTACACAGTAGTCTACATCTATATTAACGGAAGTCGTTGAGGACAACAGATGATCGTTTAACCAGCGCACTCCATCTTTCTCTGTCCTCAACAACCCTCATGGCCTTGCTCAGTGTCAAGCCATTCCATTCTCGAATGTTATCCTACCACCTCTTTTTCTGTCTCCCTCTTCTTCTGCCTCCCTGCACCGTGCCTTGCAGGATAGTCTTTGCAAGGTGTGATGCTTTGGTGATGTGGCCATACCATCGAAGTTTCCGTTTCTTCATCACTGTGAGTATGCCATCGTGTTGTCCAATGGCTTGTGTGATGGTCTGTCGGACTTCGTGGTTGGTGATATGCTAGGTATAGAAAATGTCAAGACGTTTTCTTTAGCACCTAATCTACATGCTTTGTATTATTTGTTGTAGATCTGCTGTGAGGGTCAATGTTTCGCAAGCGTACAAATGGAGATGACAGCCATACTTTGGAGTGTAGAATGATGATCTTGTCTTTACAAATGGGCTTCAACCTCGTCAGGCAGCAGTTATTTGTGCGATCCTGGAGAGGATTTCGTATCGGGACCCACTGTCTGATACAAAGGGCCCTAAATATTTGAAGCTATGCACTGCGTTGAGGGATTGGCCTTGGACTTTGATGTCTGTGCTTCTGCCAGTGGTGTTGTTGGTCACCATTTTTGTCTTCTCTGCACTAATTTTCATTCCAAAGGCTCTGCAGTGGTGCCAATCCTCTATACCGCTGCTCAAGTTCTGGTTGCTCTCTAGCCAATCCATCAATGTCATCCACAGTGTTCTATCCCCTATGCTGACTGTGCTTTCGTGATCTGCAAGGGCATCTGCCAGGATGCGCTCCAGGATGATATTGAAGAGTGTTGGAGAAAGTAGGCCTCCTTGAAGCACACCGATTGTTGTTCTAAACCAATTCCCGATTGCGCTGTTGTGGAGAACTGCACTGGTAGCCTTGGCATGCAGTCTTTTGATGGCTTCAATAATGTTAGGACTGATGTTTTACACTCTCATGATTGCCCATGAGCTGCAAGCCAGACTCGGTCAAACGCTTTCATGAAGTCTACAAACACATGATACAGATGTTGTTGTTGCTGTAGGTATTTCTCGCAGATTAATCTGCTCAGTAGTACTTCATCCTGACATGAATCCTCCTTGTTCTTCAGCTGATTTGATCAGCTTGTGGTTTCAATCTGTTGAATACTTTTGGTTAGGAGGACTTTGCTGGGATGGCTGATGAGACGGTGCGGTAGTTTTCACACTCCTGAAAGTTACCCTTTTTGGAAAGAGTGATGGAAAGCAACTGGGTCCATGGTAAAGGCCACTCCCAACTTTGCCCGATTTTGTCACAGATAATAGTGAGGGCGTCAATCATCGCTTCTTATTCTGCTTGAAGCAATTCTGCCGGTATTTTGTCCACTCCCGCTGACTTCCCCTTCTTCAGCGATTTCACTACTACCTCAACTTCTTGGAGAATTGGGAGGATTTCTTCTTCGCTGTTCTGGGGACGTGATGAGTCTCCGTTTGGTGTGTGGTTGTTAAGGTCAGAGCAGCAATCTGTTCATCTATCCAAAACGTCTATCTCTTCTGTAAGGTACAAGCCAGCCTTGCTTTGTATCGCGTAGATAATGATAAAGTAAGTTAGTTATTGTGTATAGGGTCCAGCGGACTGCAATGAGCAGAATCAGAACCACTTCCTATTCAAACCAACCGCTACAAAATGAGTTTTCCATGTTGGTTCTTACAAGGAGTTATTTCCCCTGTTTTTAACGGTACCTCCGTGTAAGCCTGGGCCCTATTTCTGAGTACACCACGCAGTTTGGAGTGTGCCTCTTTGGTGTCAGAGGTATTGTAGGGTCTATTTTATTAACCTTTATGATCTTTGTGCTCGCAAACAATTTTGTGAACAAATTGAGCATGAAATAGGTAAATCTTTTTTTTTCAAGGCTGCAATGCAAGGATTTCTGAGAAGTTGTGTACAGTTTTTATAATGCTGCCAATTTTATTCCCAAATTGGGCGGAACATGATAAGTTAAAAAAAAAAAAAGAAAGGAAGAAAGAAAGATTTAAGGAGTTAAATATAGAAGACTAGAGAAATAAAAATTGCATTTTTGACAGGCCTTAAATTATTTGTTATGCTGCCAATTTCACGCAGAACTTGAGCAAAGAGATAGAAGAAAAACCTGGGAAAATAAGAGCAAAGTTAGCAAGAATAAATAAATAAAAGCAAAACACATGCATTTCTGTATACTAGTCTCAATTTCATGCGCACAGAATGAATGGAAGAAGACAATAATCAATATATACAAGAGAAACTTATACGGAATGAATGAAACAAGAAAGATTGTTGAAGAAAAAAGAGAGAAGGAAACACAGAGAGTCGAATGAAAACTAAAGACAACCCAAACTAGTGCATTGTTCATTATATTTCCAAAAATATTTTAAAAAAAAAAATAAAAGCTAAAGAACAGAGAGTGAGGAAGAGAAAAAAATAGAAAAACAGCAACATTTGGACGAGAAGGTACAGAGCATTGCTAGTATTTAAGACATGTGGCATGATCTTTATGCCTGCAGCCAAATTTGTGCACAAGTGGGGCGAGAAATGTAGCAAGGAACATTCCATTGATCCCTGACATTTCTAGCACTTGAGCACAGAACACCATTTCCCTGCAAACAGCCTATTCCAGAACAACAAGGTCTTCACAACAGTGCGGCTATTTCAGTTGTTTATGTATCCATCGCTCACATTATTAGAATTTTTTTTAAATTTGTTGTTGTTTAACACGTGTCACGAAGTAAATTGGTAAGATGTGCGCTGATTAAGGGAATATTTATTTTGTTGACCTGCCCGATGTTTCGTCTGCATGTGATACTACCCACTGCAATATATCTTGTCAATTGCTTTTACGCTTCTTTTTGCTATTCAAAACTGTTTTTTCCCAAGTCAGCTCTCCAACTTCACTGACGTGACAGAATTGTCCTCACTGATACAACTAAATCTGAACCATTAAACTGCTGTTTGGAGTTCCACGAGGCTCTGTGAGTCAGCGTCTGTTTCAATCTTCTTGACGGTAAACATATTTAAGTTCTCTAATCAATAGGAATATGCTTTTAAAGTCTATATTTGTTCACATTCGCAGCAGGGCGTGTTGTAGACCTTTATAAACTACTTAAAACAATAAATCGATCAATCTATCTGATCTATCAGTACATTAGTTTAAACCAATATTCAGTCAATTAATCCAATCCATACATACAGACAGACACGTATACATACAGACATAAACACACGCATACGTATATACATACATACACACAAACAGACAGACATACATACAGGCATACATACATACAGACAGGCATACATACACACAGACATACACACATACATACAGATATACAGACATACATGCATACATACATATAGACATACATACAGACAGACACAAATACAGGCATACATACATACATACAGATATACAGACATGCATACAGACATAAATACATACATACATACATACATAAATACATACCTACAGACATACAGACAGATATACACACAGACATACACACAGACATATATACATACATACATACATACAGACATACACACATACAGACATTTATCCATGCATACAGACAGACATATAGACAGAAGTACATACAGACTTACATACATACATACAGACAGACAGTGACATACGCTAGTTAATCTCCTTGTGACTCAACTTAATATATTTATAAGTTTAGCTCGGTCTGTGTTTAGAAAGAAAATGGTAAAAGATCACTGTCACACTAGCTCTCACACGGCTATGAAACATAGGTAGTCCAGCCACTTGTTAACAGTAAATATTACACATTTATTTCCTCTACTCTATACAAGATCTGTTAATCACGATACTAACTTAAAAGTCTAAATATCACTTTGACTGGGTCGCTCCTTGATAACTCTAGGAAGCTACAATTTCTTCACTGGGCTACTGTTGCGTTCTGCCCAACGGGTCAGTCTTCTGGAAAGGTGGACTAGTGATGTCCTTTGCTAACAGGTTGGGTGCACTGGTGCAAATCTAACTTAGCTCTAGTTTCGATGAGCTGTGTTGTGGTGGATTCTTCGATGAGCTGTGTTGTTGTGGATTCTTCTCCTTGTTGACAGACTGGTGGGCTCTCGTCGCGCAGTGTGGGAGGCTCCAATGCAGGCCGAATGTCAGTGAAGACTTTTACTTGTCTTTCTTCTGATCGGGCCCACGATGCCTGCTCGTCTGCAAAATATGAGACGAATTTCTGCAACACCATGTATATTAGGTGTGTGCAGAGCGTCTCACTGAAGGCAGAAATAGCCCTCAGTGATTAGCTCCAAATATATATATATATATATATATATATATATATATATATATATATATATATATATATATATATATATATATATATATATATATATATATATATATATATATATATATATATCTAAGCGACGAACATTCTGCTAAGTCCGTGGTCCATTGGAATCACCACTCTAATTCCTATACATATATAAATATAAATCATGGCTAAAAACACACATAGAGAAATAATTAATAGTATACACATTCTCCGGTACAGCCACTGGTCTGCAAGAATACATATAAGCTAAACAACAGAGGGTCCGTAGAGACTAAGTCATGGCGTCGCAACCGGTCGTGTTCGCCTTGTGGTCATGCAAAGTTTGACTAACAATCAAACTTCTAACAAGGCAAACTTCACAAACATAATACAGCAATAATATCAATACATTGCGATGAAACTAAAGATAGTTCATTTACCTTTTTGATAATGTCAGGCTGTGGCTAACTAGGTTGAATAGAATTTCACCAGTTCCTGCTTTTAGTCTTCAGTGGAGAGATCTAGTAGAGCAGAGCTCTTTCCTTGAGGCAAGTCGAACGCAGAATGACTCTCTACCCCTCTGGTCAGCAGGAAGCCCGGGAAAACTACAACTACAAGAGTCGCCCTCTAGCGTGTGTGTGCCTACGTAAGCTGGATGAGGTCATTACCTACTGAGTCAGCGTCAGCATACAAAAGTGTAGCCCACAGTAGACTTCTGTCATCTGCTGCAGAGCAACATTACTTTACTAAGGTTATAGCTGACTAAGTAAGGCGAAAAGCTATAGTGCTGTGTAAATCTGACCTCTTATCACAGATATACAGATAGATATACAGACGGACAGACAAAAATGTTAACGGCAGGATCCAATATAAAAAGGTGTTCCTGATTCCGCTCTTTGAAGTTCGCCTGACCTTATAGACAATGACTAACTAGCTAACTAACTAAATGCGTAAAACCTGGCTGAACTAACCTCAAAACCTAAAAGCTTTGGTTGAGTCGGTGTGAAATGGTACCTAACCGGCATCGACTTAGAAATGCATATTTACAGAAACAGGTTTTACGCATTAAGTTAGTAAGAGAAGACGGGCAATGTGTGTGAGTGTGTGTATGGGGAGGGTGTGTGCGTGAGAGAGAGAGAGAGAGAGAGAGAGAGAGAGAGAGAGAGAGAGAGATGTTCCCGTTAATCTTTAGACTAGTGTTCTGCAGTAAAAGGTTGTTCGGCTGCTACGTTATCTCAGTCTTATACGTCACGCACACACGCGATCACAAGACCACATTAAGACAAATAATGTGAACGGCATTTTTATGTCTCGCGTGCTATAACTGATTTTTCGGAATTGGGTCCGGCGTGCAGCAAAACTAGGCTGTCAATGATAAAATCAAATCAAAGGTCACACGCACGTGCGTGGCGCGCGTGCACACACATAAACTGAAAGTGTGCACACACAAACCGCACACACCCTCTTTAGGCGTGAGTGCATACAAAATATTAGCGCGCGAACATGCTTACTCACGCAAGCTGCTCATAAATAAAAGCAGATCACACAGGCTCAGCCTTGATATGCAGCAACACACGCACTCAGAACACACTAATTCTCTCTCTCTCTCTCTCTCTCTCTCTCTCTCTCTCTCTCTCTCTCTCTCTCTCTCTCTCTCTCTCTCTCTTTCTGTTTCTCTCTACATCACACACACTCATGCACACTCCTCCCCCCCCCCCCACACACATACACACACAGAGGTCCTTAAATTCGCTATGTAAGAACAAATGACTTTATTTCAATGTAGCAGACCTGCCTACCCTTCCGTAATCTTCCGTAATTTTACGGAATTTTACCCTCTAGTACGGGAGTACGAAATTTTATGCAAAATTACGGAGAAAACAATTGAAAAACTACGCAATTTTTAGAGCCGTGTAAACTTGTTAAATTGTGGTCTGCTAGGCCTAGAAGCCGACAGAGTAACCGCCCTTGCATGAGAGCAAATGTTTCGAGAGTTGTGATTGGACGTCGTGAACCAATGAACATGCTCGAACGTTACGAGCTTAGATTGTCGCGCCGATCTTGAGTGAAAATGGCGAGTGGAGAAAATTCTAATCGGGCTAAAGTTGCACGTTTACATGAGACAGACTACGAATCAGAAGAGTCTGAGTGTGTAGAGATTGCTTAAGTGCAGAAGAAGAAGAAAAAGCTGCAGTTGCAAGTATTTCGTTCGGATTACACGCAGACGAGTCTTGTGGCTTCAAAAAACATACGTGTACTGTTCTGTGTGCGATTCTGACTTCTCAGTTGGGCATGGAGGAGCAAACGTCTGTAAGCGGCTGGTCCTCAAATCTCGCCATGAAGACACCAGATATGTCAGTCCAGAAGAGCTGGACCATCTCAAATGTGCCTACTCCAGGCAGCTGGCACAATATAAGGACGAGTTAAAAAAAACTGCAAAATTTGTACAGGGTACAGTCTTTTCAGTGTGGTCGATTTCAACTGTAATTAAATTAACCTCACAATGTGCTATTGTTATTGGTAAACATATTCACAGTTACAAGTCCTTATTTTGACAGCTGATGAAACTAAAAAAAATTTTAAAAAAAAGGCAAACTTTGAATTCATAATTTATGTGTAGTGCCTATTCTTGTGAATTACACATCTTTATCATGAAAATGACATTTGAGTCAATCACCTGTAATGTAAATAAAACTCTGTGGAACAATTATCCTTCATCACAACCGGGTCAGTGATGTGCAGGTTTATCTTTTGTTGCATGCCATGGTCTCTCATGATACTAAGTAATCATTTTTTAAAAATCTGTTTGATGTTGTTTCCTTCTTTTTGCTATCCTTTTAAAAACTGGGTTTTTGTGCTTTTTAAGTAGTAAACGTGCCGTGAATTTATTCATACCTTGGTTATTCAGAAACACCGCGTTTACTCATGTCTGTAGAATTACTGAAGGAAAATGCAAAATTACTGAAATTCACAGGGAAAACTGCTGATCAGTAATGCGTAAGGTAGGCAGGTCTGAATTGTAGTTTTCCTTCTGTGGAAAACAGTTTGAAAAATTATGAGGGCGCTCAGCAGTTCGTAGTTCTACCGCTTGCACTATTTCTAGGATGTGGTGGATGCGATGTTTTGTTATCATAGTTTTAAAGTCTCTAACATGCAGGATTTTACCTTGAACCGATTTTTTGAACTTCAAACACATGTACAATCATTTTGCCATTAAACTATCAGACTTAAAATAAGAATCGGAAAATAATTACAGGAAATGTGTGAACAGAAACTCGATTTCGAACCACTTTGCTTGGCGCTTGTCTACCGGCCGGAATAATTGAACATAGAAATAAGCAAAGACACTGAAAATAAAAGGACGTTTTTCGAATTTGATAGGATAATGACATAACTCGGCAAATTATAGTATCGTTGCTTCTGAATGTGTGTGTGCGGGCGTGTGTGTGTGAGAAAGGGAGAGAGAGAGTGTGTGTGTGTGTGTGTGTGTGTGTGTGTGTGTGTGTGTGTGTGTTTGTGTGTGTGGTGGGAGGGGGTGAGAGCGAAAGAGAGGGAGGGATGGAGGAAAAGAGATTTCAGAATTCAATATATTTCACGGCCTTCTGCATTATGTATGCCAAGGAGAGAGAGGGGGAGAGAGAGAGGGAGAAGAAAGAGTGAGAAGAAAGAGAGAGAGAGAGAGAGAGAGAGAGAGAGAGAGAGAGAGAGAGAGAGAGAGAGAGAGAGAGATCTGGCACCACAATATTAATGAGCATAACCGTTGTATTGCATATAGAATTCTAAAGGAAATGTTTTGTTTTGAGGATTATTTAGTTAATTTTGTCACCATTTGTTAAGAATAAACCTGTTAAAGTTTAGACTCGGTTGCCACAAACTTCCGATTCAAATTCAAAGATTATATAAATATTCCGAGAAAAGAAAGGCTGTGTTCTTTGTATGATTTAAATGAAATAGGTGACAAATTCCATAATTTGTTTAATTGTACTAATCCTCTCCTAAAAGACAACAGATGCCCCCACAATGTTTTAGGAATCGCCGAAATGTCTTTAAACCAGCTAATGGACTCGAAATCTAACAGCACACTGATGAATTAAAGTCTTTTTTTTTTCTTTTTTTTTTAGCACCGCATTGTATGTTTTTTCCTTTATCAAGTGCGACAATAATGTTTCATTATGACTGTTGATTTTGTTCTATCTTGCATCTTTATGCCCTTGTATATATTATTACTTATTTGAATTTTTTCTTTCTTCTACTGACTGCATATTTTTGAGGTATGTATGAGTCAAAAATAGCTGAACATTTAATTTCGTATCCAAATCCAGATCCAAATCTTCTGGTAGAGATTTTAAATCCAGTATCTGTGCAGTATTTTCATTCAGTAGATTATATGTTATTGTTTGTAATTATATGCTACTGTTTGTAGTTTGCTAGTTTGATATTTTGCTACTGTGTCTTTTTTGTTTTATTTTATAGCAATGTAGTCGTCCTTGCTGTCTTATGTATATATTGTGCGTCCCTATTTCCCATCTTACCCCCTTGTCTGGCTATACGGCCCATCTGGGCTATGAGCCTAATTTAATATTTGTTGTTTCATTGTTTTTTAAATAAAAGAACAAAGTTCCAAAATTCCAAAAAAGACTACTACAAAACAAATCATTTGATTTATCATTCGCAAACCAGCGTACAGCTGTCATACTTGTCTAGTCATCCTTCCATAGCCCTTACTCTACTAAAACTCCCTCCCATCACCTGTTCCTCAGACCTTTTCACCCCAAACTATGTGTTTTATTCGCACACCAGACAAACATTGACATCATTACTTTATCATTTATTACCTTTTTTTATTTTAAAATAAAACAATAATCGTCAAAGTAATGGTTTCAAAAAGTTAATATCAGATCATACGCCATTATTTTCAGTAATGATGGACACTTGAGCTCTCTTTTGTCTGGACTAGTAGTGTCGAGTTGTTTTAAAGGACACAATTACTGTCGGATTTGTCAGACGCAGACATCGATTAAAGGTAAGGACGTAGAGTACTCCTGGACTGGTTTTGTATGTTCAGCGTCCATGCCCCTTAGCTCCAGGTTATACTCATATAGCGTGCAGTCAAACCGCCGCCGCTCTAATAGAATTGCATAGGCCTGTCTGAGTTTTGCTGATGAGTAAGTGCGGTAACGTCCCCGATTATCATAAAAAATAAAGAATAAAAAATGTACCAAGGCAAAACTTGCGAAAGAATGCGTGGAAAACTAGTGTCCAGTTGATGTACGGATACAGAACAAGTTTCAGAGGAAATCGCCGAAAAAATACGACTAGAAAAGTGGAGTATATATCAGAAGATATAGGGAAAGAAAGTTGTCAAAAAGAATGACGTCAGTTACCAACAACAACACACACAACTCCATCGTATAGAGGTGACAACACATTTACCGAAGCTAAAAGGTAAAAGGAAAGATGACTTCTGGAATCTTGAAGCACAATGGTAAAATCGTTGAGGTGGTAAAACTGGGTCTAATAGAGCAGACAGCCCAGGACAGAGAAAAGTGGTGATCAGCTGTCCGCAAAATCTCAACAACCTGTGAACCCGTCTGGATTACTACAGCTGAGCAACGCAGGGAGGTCAGGAAAGGCAGTGGAGCTGGTCATCCCCTAACTGCCGCCAGCATTTCCTGTCCACACTGCCACAGAACCTCCCGGTTGTGGGTTGACCTAACCAGTCATGTATGCACTCACAGAGCTCTACCCCAACCCCATGCCCTCCTCGTTAGACAAATGACAGGTCTAATAGATTTATATATTAGCGACATGGCATAGGAAACATGTATGGCGTTATCTCATTCGATCTTGTAGGCTAAATTAAACTTCTGTTTTGATGACAACGACAGCGGCGATGATACATTAAAAAAGCTTAAAAAATTTTATTTAAAAAAATACAATAAAGCCAATGCACACAAACATGTGTGACCTCAAATCTTAAGCAGGGTCATCCAGTGAGCTGTTGCTGTTGTTGCTATTGCTGCTGCTGCTGCTGCTGCTGAGGAAGAACACGAAGAAGAAGAAGTAGTAGCAGACCGTAGCACAGTCTGCTGCTAAAAATGAAAAAAATGGAAGTGCGTACGTACCTCGACTTAGCCATGGTCGAGGCAATTTATTAGAGGCTGGACGCTGACACAGAGAGAAAGAGAGAGAGAGAGAGAGAGAGAGAGAGAGAGAGAGAGAGAGAGAGAGAGAGAGATAGAAGTCGGAACCTTTAATAGGATAATAGCATTAGGTCCTTTGGACCTGTCCTACAGCTAGTCCTTAATAAACAATGCAGAACAAACAAAATAATTAATAATAATTATCAGTACAACTTATGTTAATCTGATGAATAAAATTTGATACAACAAACAAAATAATTAACATAAAATAATTTGAAACAAACATATTCCTTAACTACGGTGTGATGATATTCTGGGGAAGATACGTTTATCTTACTAGGGGGTAAGACTTATTGATAGATGGGCGATGTGCTACCACTATCGATCGTTCTTTTACCAGAATTCCGAAAGTTGTGTGAGAGACAGATCACGGCACTTTGGTCACATAAAATTTATATTTGTTCTCGGGAATTTTAGTATCATTTGGCTCACCTTGAGAACCGGTGATGACTAATCAAAAGACTAGATTATTATGTCTCGAGAGAAGAAAACTAATAGCTACACAACAATACAAATAGAATGACACCAGTCGTATGTATGTAATTTCACTTTTTATATATTCAACACAAACTTTAACATTTCTGCATTAACCGGTAAATCAATAATTAATATAGTTCAAGTGCTGGGAAAGTTCTTTAGCAGGTTTCCTTCATCATTTGCTAACTGCGGTTACGATTTTCACTGTTCGTAGTTTACTAAATGTTCGAGTGGTTTTCTAATTTCTCGAGGGTAGGACTCAGTTCATTTGCGGGTGACTTATCTATTCTGGCGGTGAGTCGGGTCGCCCTTGTAGCTGTGGGCTTCGGACGTGGCCAGGTAGACTCTTGATTGTTCTCCTTTGGTGCCACGGGAGCGACGGTCAGGCGTTCGTCTCCACAAACCTTATGATCCCAGGACCGACCTGTAAAAGTCGGAGCTCTGGCTACAGTATTCTCGTTAGCTATAAGTGTGCGGTCTCCTCTGCAAAGTGTCTATAGCATCAGACACCTGCAGGGTTCCCATATGCACAATTCGATTCGAATCTTAAGGCTAAGATACATCAATCCACATGCATACTGTCTCAGAAACAATAATCTGTTTCTGTAACTATATTTATCAAGAACATATTATCAATACATGGCAATCAATCTATATATATAAATTGCTTAGCCGGAAGTCCTTCTTCGCCACTACTATAAAGTTTGTCCGGTATGGACGCTGATCTGGGCAGGTGCTGGCCGCTGGAAATCGGCCTGTTGTGTGCTCAAAACCAGCGAAATCGTTATAGCCGACATTTCCTTACCGAACGTTTAACCGTTTCTGAGATAAATAAATAAACAAAATGTCCACAAACTGCAATAGCCTCATTCCGCGCGCTTCCATTAAAAATCAAATTGAGGTTTCAGAATGTTTTCCCATATAGACCAAAAAATTTATTGTTTTTGTACGAAGCATTGATAGCTCAGTTGGTAACACCTTCGACTAACGTTTAGGGCGACCCAAGTTCGAATCCGTCGCGGGCCATATTTTTTTTAATGTTTTTTTTTCCCACTACAATATGGATATTTTCATTTTTCTTTTTAATTTAGGCTTTTTACCTTTATTATTATCATTATTATTATTACTATTATTATTACTATTATTATTACTACTATTATTTTTATTATTATTATTATTATTATTATTATTATTATTATTATTATTATTATTATTATTATTATTATTATTATTATTATTATTTATAATATTATATCTTATATCAAATTTTCTTTTAAAACCTTGGTGTTTATGATTTCTATTTGTATTATTCTATATTCAATATTATTATTATTATTATTATTATTATTATTATTATTATTATTATTATTATTATTTATAAACTAATAATAATAATAATTATTATTATAATTATAATATCTTATATCAAATTTTATTTTAAATCCTTGGCGTTTTTTATGATTTCTATTTGTATTATTCAATATTATTATTATTATTATTATTATTATTATTATTATTATTATTATTATTCTTATTATTATTATTATTATTATTATTATTATTATTATTATCAAGGATCGGGATGAGGTGGTACGTGTAGGTAAAAGGGGGCTACGGGTAGGTTTAAAGGGGCATGAGTAGGCATAACGGGGATACGGGTATATATAAGGGGGTATGGTGATGGTCGATTCCTTTCATCCATACCTGCGAAACGATCAACGGGGAAGTATCAAGGAGGGTACAGGTAGGTTACAAGGGGGGTACGAAAGGTATCAAGGGGTTATGGGGAGGTATCAAGTGGGTTCGGGGAGGTATCAAGGGGGTATGATGAGGCATCATGGGGGGGGGGACGGGGAGATATCAGAGGGGGGGGTATGGTGATGTATCAAGGGGGATATGGGGAGGTATCATCGTCCAAATGAAACTCGCAGACAACAGTTGTCTCTCTGTCTACATTTTAAACAGCAATCTGTGTACCCTGGCTTGCCAGGGTACAAAAACCACTAGTATACAATAAACATACACATATCAAAACTACTAGTGTTATCTTACTTGTAGACTCTGGGACTCGTGAAATCGTCCTTTACGTCTCTAGCACTCTCTTGATGAGATGGCGATAGACGGACACTGCAGTTTGTTCCTTTGGTCGACCCTCACAGCTGGCAGTTCGTTTGCGACTGACTAGCTAAGATTGGTCCCCAAAGATATGCAAGAGTTCCTAGTAGTCTTCTGACCAATCGTTTAGCTCTCGTTTTCTTTAATCTCGCAAATACGGGATTATAGTTCTGATTTGAATAGTTCCCCACCTGCACTATTTCTGACACGCATAATTCCTTGAATAGTAGTGTCAGCTGTAGAGTGGAGAATAGATGCGATAACGATTACGCGGAGCCTAAGCTATCTAGTGTCTCAGTGACTCTGGTCACAGTTGACTTTATGGTCAGTTTTGTCTTAAGTATGCTATTTAGTCTTGGATCGCTAAGTCCGTTAGATGGTATCTTGTGTGACTGTCGGTGTGACTGTCTCAAGGAAGTTAATTTGACATGTGTTGGCTGCTTTTTAGATAACTGTTGTATTAACGTCCAGTTTCATTCGATGGTATCTATTTTGCGCTAAGCTAATTTCCTACATTGTTGTCGTCACTATTTCTACTGTTACATACGGTAACAAATCACTAAGCAAATTAATGCATTTTAATACAAATACTCCCACCCTTCTTCCACTCCCCATCCTTTTTCTCCTCCGTCCGCACACACACGCGCGCGAGCGTACACGCACACGCACACGCTCATACACACATGTAAATTCACACATTGTTAGTAACTTCAATTGTGGCAGGGTAGTGAAGAACAAAGAGGTATACAATCATCTTAAATATTAGGAGCAAAGGAAGTTTAAATATTTATGGAGCTTTGTTTTAAAAGATGGTAATGATTTACTGTTCTTGGCCTCTTCTGGTAGAGAATTCCACACGCTTGGATCAGAATAGGACAGAGATCTTTTAAATGTGTCTAAGCGTGGTCTTGGTAATGTCAAATTATGTCGGAAAGATGAATAACGAGATGATGACTTGCTAAAAAGTGCTTTTAGTGTAGCCGAGCGGAGTATTTGACTCCCGTCTCTCGGCCTTCACCTTAACAACACGGCCCAACCCGAGCTGTTAGTTTTTATTTATCTCACCCAAGAGGGACACAGAAATATTTGCCCCGCAAGGCGGTGAAGCGTGTTGATAGTAAACCAGATTGCCGGCTACTAGTGCCATGACAGTCCATTTAAGTCACTGCCACTGACCTGCAAACAGTGCCTGCCGACAATGTAGTCCCGCTCACCACCAAAAGCAGAAGACGAATGGTCAGCCTGGGCGAACAAATGTCGTGTCGCCCTGTCCTGCACAACCTAACTGCCACTCCAAAGGACTGTGCACAGCAGGAGATTCCATACGGCTAGTCTCACCAAACAATGGAAGGTAGACAACCTCTCTCCCAAGCTTGAACCAGTCGCCTCCCATTCCGCCACAATAGAAAAAAGGAGCACTGTTGTTAATTATTTTATATATTACAGCGGCTTTATTGTAATGTAGGTGTTTGTTAAGGTGGAACATGCCAGCTAGTTTTAGTTTTAATCGACTGTGATGGAAGCGTTGAGCATAGCTAATTTTGCAGCTCTGCGGTGAATAGAATTTTTTTTAACAAGGCATCACTGCAGCCCTTCCATATTGATAATCAATATGAGGTTTGATGTGAGCATTATACATTTTTTTTAGCATTTCCAGTTATGATAGATTAAAGCTTAGACAACATTAATAATTTTATTGAGAGAGTTTTGCAAAGATTTTCAATTTGTAAATGCCAACTGAGTTTGTTATCTAAGATAACGCCTAAAAGTGTATGACTTGCAACCTGTTTAATACTTTTTCTATTCACTACTAAATCAAGAGAAAGC
This sequence comes from Oncomelania hupensis, assembly GCA_036898135.1. Taxonomy (NCBI): domain Eukaryota; kingdom Metazoa; phylum Mollusca; class Gastropoda; order Littorinimorpha; family Pomatiopsidae; genus Oncomelania; species Oncomelania hupensis. The sequence continues at coordinate 21,077,224 of CM072527.1, read as the reverse complement.
GCAGCCCGCTGATGCTTTTTTCTAGTTGTTATTAACATAGCTTTTGATTTAGCTGGATTCAGTAACATATAGTTTAAACTGTACCAGTCAGCAACACTGTTAAGGGCACATTGTAGAGATTGCTGAATTTCAGCTATGTTACTGCCTTGATTTTGTTGAGCTCCTAATGTTACCACCCTGGTCATACACATCGGCATTAATGACTGCAAGCGAGGTCATGTGTTAGGGAACGCGACTTGGCGCACAGTCGTGAATGAGATCGAGAGCCGCCGTTGCTTCCCGAAAGCCCGGATAATGTTGTCTACTATCCTACATGTACCATATCGTGAAGGTCATGCACATGTCAACTCCTGCATTGCCAATTCGAATCAATGCATGAAACAAGTCTGCAAGCGGCTTCCAGGAGTTGACGTCGTTGACAATGACTACTTTCTACACCAGGGCAGGAAAGTTGAAGACGGGATGGATGAGTGATGCTGTGCATCCAAACTCTCGCAGAAGCAGTGGTCTAGCTGTTAACATCACGCGCTGTTACTCGAGAGCTACTGACTCAGCATGCACACCAGCGCCGTGTCCCAACCATGCAGACCCCGCGTCGTTTACAACTGAAAGGAGACACTAGCCAAAAGTCAGTAGTACAGTCAGTCTGTGGTCAAGTTCTCCAATATCAACAGAGCACCGTTTCACAACGTCCATCGGATGAATCAGTACAACTTATGTTAATCTGATGAATAAAAATTGATACAACAACAACGGATGAATCACGGCAAAATCTAATGCTAATCCAAAAGCCCAAGCCACTGTATTCGGCGGTCATGAGAGGTTCCAAATCGTACTCACCCACCTTGTCGCATGCTGTTCCCCGCTAAAGGTCATCACAGCCGCTGTGAAACAACCCTGTGAGACCCATTGTCAGCGCATAATAGCCAACTGAATCGTCAGCAGCAACAGCAACTGCAGTTTCACAATGAGACACCTTTAGACCTCTCGTATCAGAGTCATTCCTCACCCCTAAACGACAAGGAAAAAAACCATACTTTTATTATTTATTTTTACCTTATTGTCCCTTTTTCCAAGGGAAATTCTGGGCCGCCTCCCAGTGGAAAGCGTAGTCGCAGCCTGTGGCGCGCCTAAACCCAACCTACCTTACAATAGTTGTGATTTTTGAAATTTTGAAATTTTGCTGGGGGAGCAAACCGGAGTACCCGGAGAAAACCCCCGAGACGTTGCCCGAGTCGAAAGTAAATAATTTTCGGAGAAACATAACGCCCCGATGCTGGATCGAACCCACACCTGTCAGGCGCCATTGGTTTCTGGCCTGTGTGTGGACAAGGCAAGTTAGTCCCGCCTTAGCCCACTTGGCCACAACGCTCGCGTTACCACAACGCTCGCGTTTTGGAATATCTTGTCCGACTCCTTAACTAAATGTTTCTAGGTCTAATAACCTGACTTTATATCTTGTATTGTAGTTTATTTTTAATAGTGAATAACGTATGTGCAGTCAAAATTCAAATACGACAGGCATAGCCTACACTCAAACACATAACACTTCTGTATTATTCCCATCTACCGAATCTAGTATTTGTTGTTAATTTTAATTGCCGATGCCAGAACTCACTGTGGTCTAATGGTAGTGCTTCGGCTTGCGGATCTGAAGGTCCCGGGTTCGAGCCCTGGCCGGGCCATTGTGTTGTGTCCCTGGGAAAGACACTTTACTCCTGTTTTCCTACTCCTTCGGATGAGAGTATAAACCGAGGTCTAGTCTGTGTCGCATACATTCCATCATAACGGACTTTAAAGATCCTGACGCTCATGTCCTAGACGGGTGAGTGCCGGTGACAAGCATGCACCTAGGTCCTTCTCCCCCATCCCTGGCTGCCCAGGATTGTGCTCAGTTGTCCGGGCGTCAGACCATGCGCCCAAAGGCTGCGGGTGGGCGTCTCGGGCGGCTTGAGTAAGATCCTGCATCGGCCAGCGCCTTGAGCAGCTCTTGAGCTGGAAAAGCGCTATATAAGAACGATTAAATAAATAAAATAAATTTGTTATATATAATTATATTGCAACTGTTCTGATTCTTTCGCACCCAACCATCCCTCCTGTCTCCCAACTACTTTTATTCGTAAAATTTAATATTTCTGCAAAACCTCCTCTCCCAATTCCTGCCCACCTTCCTCCATTGTGTTACCTCCCTTTATAAGAAATGTCACTTATAACATGACCTTCCAAAGATGGTTTCCGAATTGGCCATCTTAATATATGTCATGCAATCAATAAAACACATGAAATAGCATCAATTTTAAACACTCATAATACACCGTTTCATATATTTGGCTTTTCTGAATCTTGGTTATGCACTCAGACTGTTGATTCTGAAATGGCGATACCAGGTAATTCTTTAATAATACATCATAGAACAAGAAATCAAGAAACTGGTTTATTAATATACATTATTGAAACGCTTAATTTCAAGCGTCTGCATTACCTTGAGCAGCATCAAGTTGAGTCTATTTGGCTGGAAATAAATATAAAACATTCAGCCCCAATCATCGTCGGATTCTTATACAGGCATCCTGATGTGCATGTGGACTGGATTAATACCTTTACCTCAATGATCGATGCTGTTATTAGAATCTAAAGATTTCTTCAGTTTAGGGGATTTTAATATTGACCTGTTTAAACCTAATAAACACTGGACCGATACTATTAAACTGTGCAACTTTGAAGAACTAGTGTCAGGACCAACCAGAGTAGCTGCGACTTCTAGCACACTCATTGATCACATATATACAAATAACAAGACGCATGTTGTAGAAGTTTGTGTACCAGTCTTTGCTTGCAGTGATCATTATCCTGTTTGTTGGACCTGGAAAAGGAAAGGAGCTAAAATACCCAAACCAGCACATAAAACAATATCATACAGATCTTTTTCCAAATTTATTACAGATGATTTTCTTTTTGACCTCAGCAACAGCGCTCTCTCAAATGTTTATAATTTTACTAACCCTGATGTTGCTTTATCCATTGGTATGACACATTTATGAATATATACAATAAGCATGCTCCTACATACAACATAAGAGTTAAGTACTATTCTAAACCTCCATGGCTAGACACAGAACTGCAAAATGCCATTAATTTAAGAGATTATTTAAAGGAAAAGTGGTAAAGAAGATGAAAGCAAACGACAGAGAAATGCAGTAACTTCATTTAAAAGAAGAAAAAAAAACATTTATTAAAACTTTAATCTCGTCCAAAAACAGTTCTAAAACGATTTGGAAAGCAATTAATCACTTAACAAACAAATCAAGTATATCAACAGTGATTACAGATATTTCTCCTGATATTCTGAATTCACATTTTGTTAAAACGTCTGATAGGATTATTACTATTGACAAATCAAAAGAAACAATCTAGAGAAATTAGCAAATTTTGTCATTTTAAGAACATTATAAACAAACTAGACATTCCTTATATGTCTACAGAATTTGTACATGAAGCACTAACAAACCTTAAGCAAACAAATTCACGAGGAGTTGATGAATTGGATAGTAAAATACTAAAATTGTCTGCGTCATTTTTTACTGACACTTTAACTTATATTATACAACCTATGCATAGACAAAAACCATTTTCCTATAATGTTCAAAAGAGCTAAGGTTATACCCCTTTTCAAGAATGGTGATAGCACTGACCCATCGAAGTGATTTCGATTCTTTCTACTCTCTCTAAGCCTTTTTAAAAGCACATAAATAATAATATTCTTGATCATTTAACTGAAGACAGCCTCTTACATAAAAATCAGTCTGGTTTCAGAGCTATGCACTCTTGTCACAGAGCTCTTACATCAATGATAGAACAATGGCTAAATAATATTAATAAGGGACAATTTTCTGGAACATTATTTGTTGACTTCGCAAAAGCTTTTGATGTATTAGACCATGACCTTCTTCTACGTAAACTAAAACTATATATGGCATTCATTCTAAATTTCTTGAGTTTCTTAAATCGTTTATTTCTGACAGAGAACAGTGTGTTTATGTAAAAACCCAAAGTCACAATTTGAAATTGTTACAGCTGGAGTACCGCAAGGATCTTTTTTTTCTGACCTTTGTTATTTCCTATTTGCATAAATGATCTCCCCATTTATATTTCTACTTCTTGTGAACTCTTCGCTGATGACATTACATTACATTCTCAAAATATAGACTTGAATAAACTCTCCTCCTCATTACACAAGGGGCTAGTGAACTACAGGAATGGACTGAATACAACCACATGGCCCTCAATCCAGACAAAACAAAATCCATGCTAATTACAACAAGACAGAAAATACAAAATGTATCTATTAAACTTTTTCCATAAAAAAATTGGCATTACAATAATTGCTGAAGTACAGTGTCATAAGCTTCTAGGTGTAACTATAGACAATAATTTTTCCTGGGTAAAAGATATTTCAAATATTAGTAAAACTATATATTTCTAAAAGGACTTACCAATTATCAAGGAGATTTACATTCTCGTAAACTGTTTTATTCCGGTCATATTTAGTCATTTATTGATTATTCTTCTACTATTTGCGATTCTGCTAGTGGCAATGCAATAAAACCTTTAATTAGAATTCACAAACGTGCAATTAAACAAGTTATACATAAACAAAAAATCTCTCCATATGAATATAAACGGATCAATATTCTACCTCTTACAGACAGACTAAATTTTAATAAAGGTGTTTTCATGCACAAGGTCCTTTCTGGCAATGCACATTCCTATCTTCCTTCTCTTTTCAAAAAAACAAAAAAACTGCCAGATCGTCACACAATTAAATGTTCCAATTCCAAGAATTGATCCCTACAAAACTAGTCTAGCTTATTCCGGTTCCACTTTGTGGAATTTTAATGACGATCTCCGCACTCCAGCATCTAAATTTACATCATTTAGAACACGTCTCCTAAAACACATTACAAATTAAGTACACATTAATTGTTAATGTTGTTGATTGATATTAACAACATTAATTTGATTTCAATTGTTTGAAAAAGATTTTATCTAATGATGACTTTGCTTATTTGTTATTGTTCCATGATGTGAATGTTAGAACCTTGAGTTGTATTTAATAGTTATTGTTAAAGCCCCAAGGGCAAAATGTAATATAGCGCATCCAGCGCTTATTCTTTTACCCTTGCAAAATAAAATTCTTATCTTATCTTCTCTTCTCTCTCTCTCTCTCTCTCTCTCTCTCTCTCTCTCTCTCTCTCTCTCTCTCTCTCTCTCTAAATCCTATAAGCAGTGAATAACTAACCAACTAACTCTCTCACTTGATCACCTTCATCTGGCAAACCTTTTCTAAAATCAACTTTTTTTTCCCAAAGAACATGACGATAATACAAATTGACCTGTTCCGGGCTGTAAATCTTACAAATAAAAATTCAATGTAGGGGTAGGACAAATACGAACACAAACCGTCGAGTACGAATACAAAACAAACTGTGGCTATAACGAAGGGAAAAAGGTTTCACCTGGGCTTCGTTGGTAGCGTTTTTCGACTGTATATTACAATAATTTTGTGTGGGTGTATACTGGGTAAACTGATGACGGCGGGTTGTGGATGCGGTTTGCTAGAGTCGAGTTTATTAATAAAACGTGTTTGCTATATTGTATGTAAGATAATAGATTATCTTAGTCCAACCTGTCAATGTAAATAAATACATAAATAAATAAACGGACAATACATTTAATTAATTTTAAATAAATGAAAACAAGATGGCAAATTATTCAAATGTAGTTCCAGATTGCAGCCCTTAAACAATGATATGTGTAGGTAAATATTGCATTATTTAGTAACATCTTCTAAATAATACAATATTTAGCCAAATCTGTTTAATAATGCCTCATATAGATCAACAAATCTTTATTTAGCAACATTTCTAAATAATACTGTACATTATTTCGAACAATCTGCTAAATAATGCATTATATAGGTAAATAATTCCTTACCTCCATCATGATTTATTTAGTAAAAATGTATTGTTTAGGTAAATAAACAGTTATTTACCGACAAAATATCTTATTTAGAAAAATGATTCATTTTTTGTCAACAAACGATTACTTAGAAAATATTATTCTAAATAAAGTTTATTTAGCTAAATATGGTGAAAATAAATATTTTTTCAAAGGGAATTCCATAGTTTTTGGACAAAAAGGTTTTTAGGAACGACGGACCGTCCCACTGACCGACAACTGGATTCCTAGTGAAGGATGGCCCATGATTTAAAGGGCATGGAAACCAAATCTCAACAAAATCGCTTTATTCGTTTTTGAAATATTGAGCAAAGCTTGCTTAGCAACAAGATGACTTTTTGGTAGGTCAAATATGATGTCACGGGAGAAGAGCCACTGACCTAAATAATGTTCCTATAACATTTGGTCAAAATCCGTTCAGTGATTCTTAAGATATATTTCTAACGAACAGACGGATAGACCGACTTTTGGTTCGTTCACAATAGACCATGCTCGGAAGTACGAGGGGAAACAACTTCAGCCGCCTTGTTAGCATGTTACGCCAGAGTTATCTAACGTTGAGGCGGACATTCTTTGCAAACGAACAGATTCTCATCTACAATTTGTGCTCAAAAGACTGATTTCAGTTGCAATCCTACCTAGCTCCGCTAGTTCGGCCTTGCACTGCCAGGCAACCATCACCATTTCCCCAACAAAAGCTTACAGCTCGGCTAAGCTTTCAAAGTGTTCTGAGATGTCCTGACAGGCAACCATCACCAACCTTTCCCCAACAAAAGCTTACAGCTCGGCTAAGCTTTCAAAGTGTTCTGAGATGTCCTGACAGGCAACCATCACCCACCTTTCCCCAACAAAAGCTTACAGCTCGGCTAAGCTTTCAAAGTGTTCTGAGATGTCCTGACAGGCAACCATCACCAACCTTTTCCCAACAAAAGCTTACAGCTCGGCTAAGCTTTCAAAGTGTTCTGAGATGAGATGCACTGACAGGCAACCATCACCAACCTTTCCCCAACAAAAGCTTACAGCTCGGCTAAGCTTTCAAAGTGTTCTGAGATGAGATGTCCGCCGGTATAACTCTAGGTCACTCAAAACTAAACAAACAGACAACTTACTTCCCATTCCCCAATACGGTCTATTTCAAAGTATTTCCAAATAAAAGTAGAAATACAAAAAAAGGAAAACATGGCCTGGTACCTCACGCTCTGAAATCTGCAAACAAAAACGTTTCAACGTCAAGTCAACCAATTTTTAAATATAACGTAAAGGTGTTTAGACAATGGTAAAGCACAATGATCTTGACCTTTGAGAAAGTACAAAATTAATACAAATGATCTAGCATGCTTCTTAACAGTAGGTCAAATATCCGCAAAGTAAAAATACTCAATTTTGGTTGAGTTATTCTTGAGACAAGACCAAATGAGTGTTTTGAACTAAAAAGTACAATTCGGAGCAACGGACCGCCCGACTGAGTGACAACCAGACTGCTACTGTAGGGTAGCGCATGATTTGGGGCACCTGTGTACCACAACTCAACAAATTCGCTTCAGACCTACCGACCGATCCGACCGACCGACATTTGGCTCTTTCTGATTTCCCTCCCTCATCCCTCCCCGCACCCTTACCGACTATTTCAAAGTATTTCCAGGTAAGTCTGGAAATACGAAAAAATGAATTCAATAAATAAATAAGTGGGGAAAAGGAGAATGACTTGTTGATTAAAAATAAATCTCATATATCTGAAACAGACATAATTATATTGGAAGAATACTTGTGTAGTATCGTTTTCTACTACCGATAGATAGAAAAATGAAATAATACAAAAAATGAAAGAAGGGATGAGAAAGAAGACTGTTAAGAAATGAGAGAAAAGAACAGAAATGACAGAAAGCAGGCGCAACTTTCTGAAGACAGAAAGAAACAAAGAAAGAAAGAAATAGAAAAGAACAAGAGGAAATGATTCAACAGATGAAAAAAAAAAGAAACCAAACAATGCCACAACAGCTCCAAGCAAACAGACCACAGCGGCACCAGCAACACAAAACATCCACATACTAAACAAAAGACGGCCCAATGAGACACAAAGCACAGGAATAAAAAATGAGAATACGAAGAAATGTTAAGACCGCAAAACCCCAATAGCGACGGGCTTAACATTATGAAGGCTGCGTTGCTGTTGCTGTTGCTGCTGCTGCTGCCGCAGTCGCCTCTAAGATCCCCATCAACGTGGCTGCAACGACCTGTGGCTTACTGTGTGTCGATGGAGTCTGCGCTCTCTGCAGCCACGAGGACAGCAATCGGTATTGTCAGAGTTGGCACTCGCAGAGAAAGGTTTTTTGTATACAACAGTAGCTTAAACTTCCTCAGAAGGTTTGAAATTCTTCACGGAGTTGGATAGAACTTGTGACAAATTGTGCTGGTGTTTTTCCCCTCCCAGTGGAGTATCGTCTTTAAAGAATTGAACGTGTGTCGTTATCTTGTTTTCATATGTAAGTATTGTCAAGAGTTGACATCCGCAATTTTAATACACATGAGTGGCATAAACTTTCCAAAAGCGTTTGATATTTTTTATGTTTGATAGGGCTTGTCAAAAAAAAAGTTATTTGCTTTCTTCCAGTGGAACCTTTTACGCATACCTCTTGTATCGTTGTCTCATAAATTAAATGTTTGGTGTTATTTTGTTTTAGATGCATAACCATTTTCAGAGTTGGCTGTAGGCATTCACAGATAAAAAGGGTTTTGACGTTTCCAAGACTGACAAAAGATTTATTCGTGTTGTTGTTTTTTTTTTGTTTGTTTTTTTTAATAATAATTTTCTTTGAGTGTTTTTATATTAGCGTGGTAGTTAATAAATTATTTTTGTAACAAAAACATGTCTTTTCAGTTTGGTTTTATATCCAACTCATCACTTTAAAACAAATTGATTATAAGTCTAGTTAATTAGTATCCACATGTTTGCCTAGTTCTTAATCTGTCATCAAAGTCACAGTTATTTTAAATTGTGGGGTTATTACTTTGTTGGTCGATTCAACTTATGGAGTTTCTTCTATCCACAAAGACGTCAAAGCCTCTCCCAACTGTGTAATATCAATTGGCAGGCTTGATATGTTGAGTTATGTGGTGTTTATGCGACTTGTAGCTATTTAGTTTGGCTATTTTATTTAAGAAGTAGCATCATTTGACCCTAGCGCGAAGTTCTTTAATAACAAATTTGTATTCCCCATACCACGAGTGACGACTTTCTGTCGTTATTTCTTTTGTGACGTCATTTTGTATCCGCTTAATGTCAATCGGACGCCTTCTCGTGTAACAAATTAGCGGTTTTTTTATTTCAACTTGTATCTTTATTATTTTGTTTTTAAAGCAGTAGATCTAACATAATTTCGCCATAGAATTGATGTTCGTTTTTATACAACTTGTGTATTACTTATCTGCAAATATTTTGAAAAAAAAATGGGAGGGAGGGAAGGGGGGTTTACGATCAAACTGTCAATCTGTCGGTCAATCTGTCGGTTGACGCCATATCTCAAAAACTACTGAACGGATTTTGACCGACTTTTATAGGAACGGTACCTAGGTTTGTGGCCTGTCTCCTGTGCCATCCTATTTGATCTACCGCAAAGGTCAAGGTGGCTGAAGTCTATTTGTTGCTAAACACGTTTTGCTCCATGCCCCATATCCCTCCTACACCCCTATATCACACCCTCATATCACACCCTCTCCCCCCCCCCCACCCCAAGAAAAAAAAAGAAAGAAGAAAAAGAAAACAAGGGGAGGGGTGAAGTGGGAGGGGGAGGAGAGGTTGAAGCCATTTTGTGGAGTTTTGGCATTCAGGTATTCAAGGGTCAAGGTCATTGGGCGTCATCATTTTATAAACACGTTTTGCGCTGTATCTCAAATGTAATTTAGTCCATCTGGATTATGTGTTACTTGCTGATAGTGTAATGTCGCTTCATGTGTGTGTGTGTATGTGTGTGTGTTTGAAAATATATTTAAATATTTTGTCATCGTGTTTTTTCCTCTCCTCAGTTTTGAAGTCATAACATTATATCGATTCTGTGTGACGTTCAACGACTTCTTGTGGTACAAAACCAATATTAGAGAGCATTAGAAAGCAAAGACACTTGATTCGTAGTTCTTTTTCGTAGGAACCCCCCCCCCCCCCCCCCTCCCGTCTAGGTCATAACTTGTGCGCTTCCGGAAGGTCCCGAACTTTTCATTTGCATTCCGAAGAAAGCTTCGTTGAGTGAAAATGCGGAATTTTTATCATTTTGACGAATCGTGATTCTCATATAAGTTTCTGATATTGTTTGCATATATCGGATCATTTGCTATAAACGTAAGCTTGAATACATGCTTTGACCATTTGGTGTTGTTGATTCATTGAAACAGGCGTATTAAGCTTACTTTGCTCCGAAAAAAAGGTGCTGTTTTAGGGCTGCTTTTACTTTCAGATGTAAAATGGCGGAGGAGTTTGTGGTTCTGATTGAGATTTTCAACATATGTTTTGCATTATCTCTACGTTTCAAGTGTCTCCTATGGACAGGGTAAAGATGTAAAATCACTTTTCAAGGTGTATTCTCATGAATGTGCGCGAAACAGCCCTTGGTTTAGATCACAAGCTCTGAAGTCTCTTCTTTTGTCTTTGTTTACTCGTAGTCTACCTGTGTATAATATTTAATTAAGGCCTGTGAAAGACAAGACTTCACACGTGGTTTAGATGAGCCCCATACTAGGCTCGTTGTTAGTTAATAGGGCTAGCGTAGGAAATGAACACAAGTTCTATAAGCTCTATCATTTCTGTTTTTGTTTTGTTTTGTTTTGTTTTAAAGAGAAAAAAAAATGACCAGTGCACTATCCTAAACTTCAACTAAACTTTCGTTAGAAAAAGTGTCTGTTTTAGCCCGTGATGAACAAAATCTAAAGACACGTGCGTTTTTGAGGAAAACAATCTCGGAAATTAGAATGTTCTGATGGCATTTACCTCCCCTGGATAAGGACGAACAAAATTTCCTCTGCAACTAACGGCAGATCCGCAGGCACGAAGAAAAGTTCGTTAGGATTTCCCGATTGCATAACCGGAAACGAAAGTGATCACTACGAACCAAGTTTCGCTAGTAGATCCAAAGGTCCTTATTGTGGTTTCCTTGTGACGAAATTATTTCAGTACTTAAGCCGCAGCATCGTTTTTATGTCCAATTCGGTGTAATGGCAATTTGACGACTTGTTGCATCATAAAATGGTTTGTAACAACTTGTGCGAATTTTCTTCTGTTAATGTTTTTGTCAGTCGTAATACCATTTCGCTTTCGCTTTTCATTAATTTAACGACATCTTGTGTTACAATGTGCAATTTAAATTGCCTACAATATCTTTTACGACTTTTTTTCTTCAAGGATAATAATAATAATAATAATAATAATAATAATAATAATAATAATAATAATAATAATAATAATAATAATAATAATAATAATAATAATTTGTACAGCGCCCTTCCGCACTAAAGCTCACAGGGCTTTATAGCAAAGCAATAATAAAAATATAGCAAACCCAAAACATCAAATACCAAACCAGAACACACACACACACACATACACACAAACCCATCCCCACACACACACACACACATGTGACGGTGTTTGTAAGTACGATGAAAAGTTCAGGATCGAGATTTAAAGAAAAGACACTGTTGAAAATGATGTGTTGTTATTAGCCCAGAGCGAAAGGAGAGAGATAAAGCAGCAGAGCGCTGAGTTAAAGGAAGAGCCGAAGGGCAGAATGAGTGTTTGCCGAGAGTGTTTGTTGCGATACGGGGAATGCGAAGCGGGTGACTGTCAGATACTCTATTGACATTTGCTGTTCACGTTTGTAAATAGTTCTGCATTGTACTGAAACGCAGCCAGGCACCACCATCGAAAAGCTGGCTTTGCCAAGAAAGTTCATACAGCCTCTCTTTCCTAAGACCGAAAGGCTACTTGAAAACCTTTGCAATGGCCTTCTACCGTCCATTGGGAAATGGTAATACATTTTGGCACAGTACAATTAAGAGTTCCTTTTTGGGACAATATTACATCTATATCGGTCATAGTATTTTGTTGCCGTGAAGCAGTGTCGTTTTGTTGTTCTACATTTTAGGTACCAACATGTCACGGCCTGCAGGATTATTTCATCATTTGTTAAAATCCGCTACCTATATAGCCGCAAAACACCTCCAGTAATAAAATAGTAGCAGAAGAAACATGAACAACGAATCATTTTCTACACACAACTATCTACAGCGCGTCTGTTTCATCCAATATAGTTCAATTCAGACACTAATAACGAAACTGAAAAGGATTTCATTGTTAAATATAGAATTAAATGGATTTTTGGAATACAGATTTAATTAAAATGACCATCTGTTTTTAGCATTATGGAGATGTGTTTTAATTTAATTCTATTGCATCCTTGCGATGTAGGTTTAAGTTTGCTGTGTGTTTGTGATCAACTTTGTGCTGTATATTTTAAAACCTTACGATCAATAAGGGAGATTATTTGGTACCACATATGGATTGAAAGGATTGGTGATTAAAGCTTTGCTGCTTCATTCAAGCACGGGTTTAGGCATGAGTATGAAGTTATTCGTGGAGATGCGCGCTGTACAAGTTTCATCATCGTCATTTTCATCATCATCATTACCATCAGCAGCAGCAATGGCAGCGATGTCCACATCCGTGTAGTAGTCGTTGTTGTCAACGTTGAGATAAATATTGTTTTTGAGCGGAGGCAATCGGGGAGACTTGCACAGTACGAGATTTCATCCTCCTCCTCATCATCATCATCATCATCAACAACAACAACAACAACAACAACAACAACACCAACAACAACATCAATGAAACCTTAGGGAGTATTAATTATTGAATACCGTTTTTAGATTAGATTAATAATTTCTTAATTACGATTAAATATTCGTTACTTTTTTCCTTGATTTCGCGTCTGTGTGTGTGTGTGTGTGTGAGAGAGAGAGAGAGAGAGAGAGAGGAGCATTCAAATTATGCAACAGTTAGGGCATAACCTACTGAAAAAGTTAAAATTTCTTCCAATGCTATCTGTAGGGATGTTGAATGGTGTTAATTCTGAAAACCCCTATTGCGTTGCATAATTTTCTTCCTCCTACCCCCGGGGTGTCAGATAGCGCAGTGGTTGGAGCACTCGCTACTGTGTCGCAAGTTAAGCACCGTCCAGTGCGGTTAGCACTTCGATGGGTGACCGCAAAAACGTAAAGCGACAAATAACAACGCCCCCAGTTGACTCAACACTGTGACTGAGTACCTACTCTCTTAAGGGTGGGGAAGCCTTAGGTAAAGCACCGAGGGAGAGAGATGGGCATCACCCTCATTACGCTGGCCCAAGATAAGTGTGATCTCAAACATCACGCTTCCCTACGGCCACAAGGCTATGGGACCACCTTTACCATTTTTTACCCCTCCTCATTCTCCTTCTCCTCGGGCCTCCTTCTCCCTGTCGTCAACCTCTCCTTTTTCCTCTACAACCTTCTTGTGGGCTAATGTCTTCATTAACGGGCTATTTTAAATCAAATGTTGCAAGTTGATTTTTTTAATGGCAAACAAAGTGTGCAGAATGATGTTCTTCACTTTGGAGTAACCAGTTTGGAAATAATCTTGCAATTTAATTTTTTTTATGGAAAACACCAGTGCGTACAATGCTGTTTTTTTTTTGTTTTTTTTTACAAAAGTAATTTTGCGTAAAGGAAAACAGAAGTGCACATGATCAAGATCTTTGCTCGCGGAGTTCGGAATTAGCATGTTTTTTTTTCTTCCTATGATCGATTTTTTTTACCCTTCTAATTCTCCCGCATTAGTGAAGATGGCAATGGGAAGATGGGGTGACATGAAAGGGTCGGTGGGTTGGGGAGGTACAAAGAAGAAAGAAAGAGAAAAACAGTTTTCAGTTCAACAAACGGAGGACTATACGTGTGTGTGTGTATGTGTGTGTGTGTGTGTGTGTGTAACAGGCAGCAGACAGGATACTTCTTTTTCCTAACAAATCAAAGTTGCTGAGTGGAAGAATCTCCAGGGTGTATAATCTGAAAACTGACTCCTCTTCTGAATGCCTGATATGTGTTTGGACGCTAGAGTTGTAATTACATGGCAGGTGGAAGGAGTAGGACGGTGGAGAGTATGAGGAGGGAGGAGGGAGAGAGAGAGAGTTTTTCTTTTTTTTCGTCAAATTATCTGTCCTCAGGGTAGTGTGGCCGTGGAAATTTATTCCTTTTACTCTTTACATGGTATGGTTCTTTGTTGAACCTTTTTTGCAGTTGACAAGCGGTAGCAGAAGAACAAGAAGAAAAAAGAGAAGGGGAAGTCAAAACTTGTAATATAATAATAGAATTATGGACCTGTCTTACTAAATACTTAATAAAATAAAAACTCAGACCAAACAAAATAATGAACCTAAAATTGATATGAAACTAACACAAACTTAAAAAATTGCAAGTATTAAAGAAATTATTAAGAATATTAATGTAGTATTAATGTAACGAGAGAGAAAGAGAGAGAGAGAGAGAGAGAGAGAGAGAGAGAGAGAGAGGGGTGTCACAGCTCCGTTCTTCGCTTTCAAAAAAATCAATGTCTGCGTCACGCTACACCCCTCTCTCTAAGCCAGGATATAAAGATGACTCCTTTCCTTAAGGTTTTGCGTAACAATTTAGTAGTAGTAGTAAATTATTGTATATTTGCAATGAGCCAGCAGAAAGACTTCAGTCCCGCTTTTCCCTACCCACTTGCCACTAGCACTGTGTTATATTATAGATGTCCAAAACACCTATCACTAGCACTGTGTTATATTATAGATGTCCAAAACACCTATCAAAATCGTTTGGACTCGAGGATATGTTGTTGCAGAACGTGATTCCTTCCTTCAGTCGTATGTATGGAGTATGTTTGTGATAGGTGTGTGGGCTGGGGTTTGGATTTTGTGTTGGGGTGGGGAGGTAAAGGGTGGGAGAAGGGAAGGACCGCTCTTTAGAGAATAAAAGGCGTTGGTGACCATCTTTAAATACTCATATTGTGCTACTCAAAATAGGGTGTGCTTAACCTACTGTCATCGCCATCTGTTCCAACCACTGCCAAAGGATTTTCAGGTTTATTATATTATGTTATAATAATAATTTCACAACACTTTTAACATAGAAAGCATTTCTTTATTTTCTTGGTTTATTCAATGCGTTAATTAATTTGCTTTTGTATTGAGACAGAACACACACGCACACACACACACACCCACACGCACCCACACACACACACACGCACACACACACATCCTCATTAAAAAGCTTCATCGCTAAAGAATGAATCATCCTAAACTAGTTTTTAAATATATTGATCCTGACGACTGAAAACTAAAATTTCTCGCAAAAATTAAAAAAACAAATTGTGTAGCGATAACTAGTTAATGTTTTTGGCAAATAAGGCGGTAGCCTCAAACTGGTGTTCTAAAAGCACGTTTCTTATTTGACTTGTGGGCTGCATGAGGAATATGCGGTTTTGTATTTGGAGTTGACGCGTTAAGGAAGTATCAATCGATACAGGGAGAAATGTCTTGGAAAAGTGTAGTTGTAGTACATAGTTCAGTTTGCTTTGCGGAAAGTAAGAAACTAGAAATGGACACTTTTTGTTTCCTTCCCGTCAGTTTGCTCTCTACTAGACAAACATTGTGGCCATGATTTTTCTCGGGTTTTATTCCGTCCCGTATACGCCAGCACCCCCAACTCCTTCTACTTCTTGTTTTGTAACCTGTAACCTCCATCCCTCCTACCTATGGACGTGTATCGTTGTGTAATGAACGTGTGACGCTACACTTACCATCCCCTCTCCCTTCTCGTTGTGTAAGTTTTAACAACGTCACCCATCGACGCCTCCCCACCCACCCCCACACCCCCTCTCGCTCGCAAAAGACAAGACAATGGCCATGATTTTACCTCTTTTTTTCCTTCCCCTAATCACCATCATCATTACCATCATTACCACCGCTATTATCAACGCAGCTCGCGTGACTAGACCCGCAGAGCATACGAAGTCAATGGTAATATGATGACAAAAGAAGATAAATACAAGTTCAGCATCATCACACCTTCCTATCCTATCCCGTAACTCGGAGGTCGTAGGGGCACCACAGATGATCGTTTAATCAGCGTACTCCATCTTTCCCTGTCCTCAGCAACTCTGATGGTTTCGCTCAGTGTCAAACCAGTCCATTCTCGAATGTTGTCCTCCCACCTCTTTTTCGGTCTCCATTTTTTCTACCTCCTTGCACTGTGCCTTGCAGGATGATCTTTGCAAGACCTGATGATCTGGTGATGTGGCCGTACCATCGGAGTTTCCGTTTTTTCACCACTGTGAGCAGGTCATCGTGTTGTCCAATGGCTTGTTTGATGGTCTGTCGGACTTCGTCGTTGGTGATGTGCTGGGTATAGGAAATGCCCAGAAGTCTTCTATAGCACCTCATCTCCATGCTTTGTAGTCTTCGTTGTAGATCTGCTGTGCATGAGGGTCCATGTTTCGCAAGCGTATAGGAAGATGGAGATGACAAGGGAGCGCAGCGGTCTTACCTCGGGATGTAGGCTGATGGTTCTGTCTTTCCAAATTGGCTTCAACTTTGCCAGGGCAGCAGTTGTTTGTGCGATCCTGGAGAGGACTTCCTGTCGGGACCCATTGTCTGAAACAATGGCTCCTACATATTTGAAGCTATGCACTGTGTTGAGGGATTGGCCTTGGACTTTGAATGTCCATGTTGATGCCATTAGTGTTGTTGGTCATCATTTTGGTCTTCTCTGCACTTATTTCCATTCCATAGGCTCTGGAGGTGGTGTCAAACCTCTGTACCAGCTGTTCAAGTTCTTACAGAGGCTTGACACCACCTTCTCTTCCTTTCTATTTCTTGTGCACTTCCTCATCCATTCAATCATTCTCTATCTTGCCCTCCTCCTACGCTCTATAGGCCAACGTCATCATCACTGTCACCCCAGCTGATTTTTCCCAGAGCCCATGCTAAGTAAATGCAGACTATGATCACAACACATGTGATAACAAATGTCAGTATCATCGCTGTCTTTCTACTGCACCCTTCTTCTAGCTTATGCTCCTCGTCATTTATTTATTCATGTATTCTTTCTGTTTTGTCTTCCCTTCCCTTCCCCCTTCACTTCATCGCCCCTTCGTCACGTCCAAGACATCATCACTGTCATCCCCATTTCAACCACGCGCGCGAAGTATATGATACGATTACAATAGAGAGTTAACATCACCAACCTTCATTCTTCTCTGTCTCCTCCTATCCCACCACCATCATCTGTACCTCCCTCTTTATCACCACCACTTTACAACCCTCACCCGCTGGACCTAAAGCATTAATCATGAAATGTACAACCCCCACCACCATTATCATCACCATCATCATCACCATCATCATCATCATCATCATCTTCATCATAACCATCATCATCAACCATCATCGTCATCATCATCATCATCATCATCATCATCATCATCATCATCATCATCATCGTATGCTTCCTTCGTAACGTACTTCAGCAGTGCATGCAAAGTAAACCATGATACGATTACCAAACAAAAGGAGAGACGAACAAAGAAGGCATGGCGTGTTCGGCGGTATTTATCCCTTTTGTGTAGCGTTCATTGATCTGCAAATATTCTGTACGTAGGGTCGCTGCTCCCATGTCGATGGCGTTACGATGAAAGTGGCGCTTCAATATAGCTGCGGTTTTGATATTGCTATTGTTGTTTTGTTGTTGTTGGTGTTGGTGGTTGTAGTAGTGCAGCTGATATGTTGCCATTCCTAATGTTGCTTCCTATAAAGGACTACAAAATATGCTTGCTGGGTTAAACTGTGTAAAATAAATACATTTAAATTAATTCATTCATCCTGTATCTCGGCTGTGAATTGCAGGTGCTGCTATATTGCACTGCCTTTGACGAACACAATTCTGTCACTGTAGGCTAAAGCCATGGTCACACAGCACTCCACGTCTTTATCACGTACAAAAGTTCGGAAAATCTGGTGGACGTGGTCGTGCGTGGTAATTTTCGGTCAATTTGCTTTGGCGGTGCTTTGGACGGCTGAATCACGGCCAAAGCGCGTCCAAAATTTGTTACCCGTGGAGTGGACGTTGTTGTTCGCGTTGATGTCGAGGTTAAGACGAGCTACGGTCGAGGTATAGACGTGGCAGGACGCGGGGAGAAATCTGAACGGCATCGGACGCGGCAAAAAGTTTTGAACTGCTCAAAATTTTAGCCCGCGCACAACCACGGGTAACGCACGCGGTAAAGACGTGCAACACACGTGAAACACGCGTGGTAATCCGTGTTACGGCAGTGATTAAAACTTGGGGAGACGCGGTAAGACGCGAAAGTTTAGCGTTCAGTCACGGCCAGAGCACGGTCATTGGACGCATGTACCGCGTTGGAATCACGGGAAATAGCGTGTGTTTAGCGGCTTATCACTGACAAATGGAATTTTTCCACGTACATAGCACTACCTAACGACGTCTCGAACACGTTCGAAAGACGTCCTGATCACTGCCTAATCACTTCTGTATCACTTCTGATTTTCTTAGACCTCGGCACGTGCAGTGTCGCCTTTTTCCCTCTCGTGAACATGTGCAAATTTATTTTTAGGCTTACACGTGGCTGGACGTGGTTGCAGTGCTTCAGCAGTGGAACAGCCGCCGACGGCCATACCCCGTCCAAAGCACGGCCAAACCAAAATTGACCGAAAATTACCACGTACGACCACGTCCACCAGATTTTCCGAACTTTTTGTACGTGATTAAGACGTGGAGTGCTGTGTGACCGAGGCAAGATCTTTGCCGCGTTCAGATTTCTCCCCGCGTCCTGCCACGTCTATACCTCGACCGTAGCTCGTCTTAACCTCGACATCAACGCGAACAACAACGTCCACTCCACGGGTAACAAATTTTGGACGCGCTTTGGCCGTGATTCAGCCGTAAATGGCTGTGTGACCATGGCTTAAGCTGCAACGAAAGATTATCACACGAAATTTAGGCTCGGTGTCCATTCCTCACGTTACAAAACAGATCACGCGACCACCCTTCACTGACAACTCAATATTCCATAATCGAGAACAGGTTTGTGCTACCAGGCATAGCCGCCTTATATAAGAAATTCTTTCGCCGCCAAGTACTACACTTTATTGCCTTGGAGTGCTGTAGGAAATGTGGTAACATTTTATTTGGGTTAAAACAATTTCAGCTTGGAACAAAAAGCTAGTGTGACAGAATTTCAAAAGCAGGAATTTTATTATCGTGGCTTTGGAAGCAGTGGCAATGTGACAAAATACCATGTTAAACACTGCAGCTGTAAGTACTATTTCAGTAGAATATTGGTTTGCTCTGTTATGCCCAAAAGAATATGTCTGTTTACGGTAACATAGGGGGAAAATAGGGTCGGTAGGTCAGCTACTTTGTTTTAAAAACCTTTTCTACCTTGGGTGCGATTTTTTGGGCTTTTTTATTTTTTTTCCCGGACAATCCCAAAAAACGTTTAGGGTCGGGCCTAAAAATTAGGGTCGGTCGGGATACCGTAAACAGACATTGTTTTTACCTTACAGCTGCAATAACATTTTTTATTGTGAGATATCATTTTATGCTACTCAAATTCAGATGTCAATATTTTCAACTACACCAACAGCACGCGCTGTTCGGCACGTAATACTGGTATTACAGCAGGGTGGGGTCGTAAGTCCGCTAAGACAATTCTTGCTTTTTTTTTTAAAATATGTCAACACGTCACACAAAACAAAGTTTATCCTGTAAAATATTGCTACAGCTAGGTTATTACATGCGGTAACGAATTATTTTCTTAATGGTAGGATTTACGTTCAGGTGTTAAACCTTATTTTCTTCTTTTGTACGTGCAATGTTGAATCACATGTAAAACTTAAATACTTCATGACTGTTAATAGTCGACTACTATTTATAAGCCTAATGTAGCTAAAAAAAATTTCAAACAAGAAATGCATCATTTAAGAGGTAATTTCTTGGGTTTTTTATTGTTGCAACTTGTACAGCTGAAGTTACAATCAGCCACTTCTCTCTTCAATTTGTTATTAATTCAGCGGGGTCCGATGCATGAAATAATTTGATAATTTGAAAAAGGGATTGTCTTTATATAGCGATCTTACAAGCTCAGAAAGTTTCTAAAGGCGCTGGCCACTAATATCCAGCTTGCTCATAGGCACAAGGCTTTACTGAAGCCAGGATTTCAACCCACTTTGGCCAAGCCGCTCGTAAAGAAGGCGTGCGCCATGACCACTGAGCTATCCCTGCCGCATGGGGCTATAGGTAGCACATTTTTGTAGTTACCATCCTGCTCAGCGAACTTTTCCTGAGATAAAGGACATTTGGAATGCACAGTTTCGTTTCAAGAGAATACATTTTTGGAGCCGCACTGCAGAAACTGATGTGGAAATTTGAGGGAAGAATGGTTCAACACTAAAAGCTTGAAAGTGCATGCCGAAGTGTGCGTGGAGTGGAACATATTTCAGTGACTTGCTATCTTATTTCATCACGCTTTGCTCATTTACATGTCAAGTGCATTTAAAATAGAAAGAGCACACACTTCCCAGGACACGGTTTGATGGAACAGTTCTTCGCGTGAAAGTGGATAAAAGATGGATCGGGGGATGAAATAAGAGTCCAGTTGCGGGGGGATATCGTTTTCTATGAGGCGATGGAAAGGGAATGGATTAGGCACAGTGGTTACATTACAGGTTGTAGGTCTGAGGTTGAGATCCACATTAAATGGGAGTGAAAGGGGGCAGGGTTATTAGCTGAGATTCCAAATGCCAAGGACATAGTTTGCAGTGACAGGCTGGAGATGGGTGGATACGTGTGGCTTGGGTGTACCTTAACACAATAGAATGGGAGAGAATTGAAATAGAGACCATCAATGAGCAGATATTTTCAGTCCAGAAACAAACTCTTAACATTCTTTTTTGGTGGAATACATAGCTTTCCTTCATGTGGATGGAGCATGAGATAAGATTATGTGTAGAAATGTTTGACCAAGACGTAGAAGTACATGAATTGCATTCAGTAAGGCCGATTGAAGCTTGGAGTTTCAGCCGAATAGTGAGAAAGGAATGATGTCGCACAACTTGGCCAGCATGTCCACAGTAGTATGATCATGGTTGTGATTCTCTTTATATACGTAAAGACTAAACTCCTATGACTGTATCGACAGCGTATATGGAGTGACATTTTCTAGTTAAACAACACTTACTTTGCAAATATATTTAAACGTGGTGTTTTTGATTCACACTGGAATAATAGCAGCAGCAGGAGTAGTAGTAGTAGTAGTAGTAGTAGTAGTAGTAGTAGTTTTATAATAATATAATATATAATAATAATAATAATAATAATAATAATAATAATAATAATAATAATAATAATAATAATAATGATAATAATAATAATAATAATAATAATAATAATAATAATAATAATAATAATAATAATAATAATGATAATAATAATAATAATAATAATAATAATAATAATAATAATAATAATAATAATAATACAAGAATGTATAATGCCCACGCAGCATTCTCAACAAGACAGTGATTGGAGGCGCGGGTTCTCAGCATGAACACCGACACACACACACGCACACACACATATGCACATACACACACACCAACACACACGCAGGCACACACACACACGCACATATAAACATACACACATACGCACACACACCCACACACACAAACACACACACAGGCAAACAGACGTAAGCTTACATTCACAGAAAGTAGAAGAAAGAAATGTTTGAAAAGGCAAATAAATCAATCAATACATACAAATAAAATAAAGTAAATAAATTAATAAAAAGACAAGAGCAAGCTATTTACATGGTGGGGTTTACATGGTGGGGTTTACATGGTGGGGTTTACGGTCTAATTTTTAAAGGTGGTGGCTGAGTGGGGAATAATTTATTTGGGAAAAAAAGTTTTCTGTGCAGTCTTAAAAGATTGTGAAGTTTGTTTTTTGGCGGACGGGAAGAATTCCAGGCAGTTGGTGACTGAAAAGCAAACGATCGTTGACAATGGTAAAAGAACTATGGTCGTGCCGGCTTTTTATTGTATGAAAAAAAAGTGTTATGCCTGTTTTGATGACGACAGAACAATGATACATTCATTATGGAAATATCACGATGTCCCACTGAGTTTCACATGCGACATGCTACTCTTTTTTGCTGATGCCAGTCACGATCTCTTTGCATATAATGACTGAACTTTTCTTAGTCAGCCGTTCTACTAGCTGGCGTGACCGGCCTAAGCACTAAAATCCATCTCGCATATCTTTTCTCCAATAATAAATTAGAGTGCCTCATTTATTTAATCGATAGGGAATGACATTGGCTCTGTAACTGTCATTATGAGACATTAATTTTAAGTATATTTGTAATTTACTTTATGGGATTTATTCTAGCATACCTAGGCCTATTTAATCTCTTCACGTGTTTGGCAGTGATATTAAGCGCACCGATTGTTACTTAATACATTTACTAGCGCACGTGGCTTGCGTTATTATTATTTATTACTATTGTTATTATATAGCGATTTTTCCAGCCCAAGAGCTGCTCAAAACGCTGGCTGATACAGGATTTATCTCAAGCTGCCCGAGGCGCCACCTTGATGCCTTCGCCGCATCGTCTAACGCCCAAAACTAGTGATAGAGGGCTGGTGCAACGGACTATTTCTCATTTTCTGTTGTTGTCACTCTCAAGTTTTCCTCCGATCTTTTAATTACGATGTTGACTATTCGAAGGGAAATCCAATGAATTAACTTTCTTTTAGGATTATACAGGCGCCCGTTGGGCGCACTGTCAACTAAGATCTGGGTGCCCAAACAGGAATTAAGGCTCCCCGGGCACTCGTGCGCATGCCAAATTCTAACCTAACTTTAAAACCTTTTTGGTGCAGGACAATGTAAAAAGCCTCTTGAGGCAGTACACTCAGTGGAAAACCTGGCAAACTTGTGGAACTATTTGGAAGTGATATATTGTCGATGTTTATTAAGTATTTTTTATGTTATCTTTCAGGTTTACTTTTTTTTAAAATTTACTTAGGATGTCATGCAGACAATAAGATTGTTAAGAAATCTAATTTAATTTAGATTTAAGCTAACTTGTCATGCTATTATTCTAAGGGACGATTTGCTTTTAACTGGAAGCATACATAATGAAATTTTAAGTTAAAAAGGCTCCACAATGACACATTTTAGCTTCACAAATTATTTTTCAAATTGACAATTAGTGTTTTCCCACCGGAAAAAACCCCACAATTAAGCCCGTTAACAGTCATGGTTTGATATAAACTGATACATTAATTTGTGTATGTATCTATTAATAGCACCAAGAGTGATTCTAAAAATAACAACACTGTGAAAGTGTGTATAACGTGTATCTAAAATTCCAAGCATAGGGTTGAGCAATGATGACATCATCTTGTATTTAAAACAATTATTAGTCAGCGAAAGCGCTGCTCAAAGCGCTGGCTCAAGCCGCCCGAGGCGCTCATTTGCTGCCTTCGGCATTTCGTCCTGCGTCCCAGACAACTGAGCCCAATCCGGGCGGTCGGGTATGGGGGATAAGGGACCTAGTGCTTGCTGGAAATATTTGTGTAACTGGCAGTCAGCAGTTTAGGATATCAACATTGGCAACTTTCATGTGGGGACGTCTATGAACATCGGGAAATTTCATGTGGGGACGTCTATGAACATCGGGAAATTTCATGTGGGGACGTCTATGAACATCGGGAAATTTCATTTGGGGACGTCTATCAATATCGGGAACTTTCATGTGGAGACGTCTATCAACATTGGCAACTTTCATGTGGGGACGTCTATCAACATCGCGAAATTTCATGTGGGGACGTCTATCAATATCGGAAACTTTCATGTGGAGACGTCTATCAACATTGGCAACTTTCATGTGGGGACGTCTATCAACATCGGGAAATTTCATGTGGGGACGTCTATCAATATCGGGAACTTTCATGTGGGGACGTCTATCAACATCGGGAACTTTCATGTGGGGACGTCTATGAACATCGGGAACTTTCATGTGGGGACGTCTATCAACATCGGGAACTTTCATGTGGGGACGTCTATCAACATCGGGAACTTTCATGTGGGGACGTCTATCAACATCGGGAACTTTCATGTGGGGACGTCTATCAACATCGGGAACTTTCATGTGGGGACGTCTATCAACATTGCCAACTTTCATGTGGGGACGTCTATCAACATTGCCAACTTTCATGTGGGGACGTCTATCAACATCGGGAACTTTCATGTGGGGACGTCTATCAACATCGGGAACTTTCATGTGGGGACGTCTATCAACATCGGGGACTTTCATGTGGGGACGTCTATCTACATCGGGGACTTTCATGTGGGGACGTCTATCTACATCGGGGACTTTCATGTGGGACGTCTATGAACATCGGGAACTTTCATGTGGAGACGTCTATCAACATCGGGAACTTTCATGTGGGAACGTCTATGAACATCGGGAACTTTCATGCGGGGACGTCTATCAACATCGGGAACTTTCATGCGGGGACGTCTATCAACATCGGGAACTTTCATGTGGGGACGTCTATCAACATCGGGAACTTTCATGTGGGGACGTCTATCAACATCGGGAACTTTCATGTGGGGACGTCTATCAACATTGCCAACTTTCATGTGGGGACGTCTATGAACATCGGGAACTTTCATGTGGGGACGTCTATCAACATCGGGAACTTTCATGTGGGGACGTCTATCAACATCGGGAACTTTCATGTGGGGACGTCTATCAACATCGGGAACTTTTATGAGGGGACGTCTCGGGCGGCTTGAGTTAGATCCTGTTATCGGCCAGCGTCTTGAACAGCTCTTGAGGGGGGAAATCGCTATGTAAAACGATTAAATAAATAAATAAATAAATAATGTCCGTTCAATGAAATGCGTGCAGGCACAAACTAGACCTCGGGTGTTTTAAAAATAAAATGTCATCGGAAGAAGTAGGAAACGCTTTGTTGTGCATCAGGGTGGTAATAATAAAGTTTCAATTGTTTTGGCGTCGCTGTCCACACTGATGGAACTGCGCCCCAATGTGACAACGCTGCAATGTCTCCAATAACGCACAGTCACACAAACTAAAGAAGCGTTCTTTAATTGAAGTTAAGGTGTTTTGTGGTGCGAAATTTAGCCGCAAGGGAACTTCGTATACAAATATGATTTAGTTCTACGCATATTGTACGATTGGATTTCTAAGTTATATACTTTAAATAAGATGAGAAAAGAGAAGAAGGGTGTGGCGCGTTGTAAAGGGAAGGAAGGGAACGAGGGAGAGCGAAGGAGAGAGAGAATGAGTGAGAGAGAGAGAGAGAGAGAGAGAGAGAGATGGGAGTGGGTGAGAGTGGAGAGCTCTGTGTCTATATCTGGTGAGGAATGACAGTTCATTTTCAAATCCACTTTTTAATAACTTTTGTAAACCCCCCTTTTTTCCCTCAAAACTATACAAATCCACAACGGCTGCGATTGTTTTATTTCACGTTTGTCTGGACATTATTTGAAAATGGATTATATTACACCTGCAGGATTAATTTTCATGTATTTATGTATTTATTTATTTTCACCAGTTATTCTCTAGTCACATAACTCCATATTTTGATTACAGCCGTTCGTCTGTTTATTTGTGCAGCTACACTCGGTTCTGTGGATTTAAACGAGAATTGCATAAAAAAAACAGTTATTTAGCCTATTACTGTGCCCATTAATTTGCTTTTAAAACACTTTTATTGGGGTGGGTGGGTGGAGGGATGGGTGGTGACGGGTGAGGAGAGCAGCGAGGAGTGGCGGAAGCTGCTGGGTTTCGGGGTGGGGTGGAGGGTGTGTTGCCATCTGCTTATATTGTTCATGTATACTGAATTTGACCTCATGAGTTGGTCATGTGAATTACTGTATGAATTCTACAATAATGCGCTGTCATCTACGTAGTCCGAAACAATAAACTTTAGATCGATCAGCGAAACTTTATATGACGAAATTTTGCTCGTCCTTATCCAGGGGAGGTTATTGCCATCGTCTCTCTCTCTCTAATTTCCGGAGGTTGTTTTCCTCGAAAACGCACGAGTCTTTAGATTTGGTTCATTACCGGCTAAAACAGACACTTTTCACAACGAAAGTTTAGTTGAAGTTTAAGATAGAGCATTTGTAATTTTGTCGTCTTCTTTTTTTTTTAAATAAATAAAAACACAAATTAGAGAGCTTCTATAGCCTCGACTTGTCTTCTAACCTACTAACTAGCCCGTTTAGGCCTACGAACCTAGTAGTATAAGGCTCGTCTAAACTAAGGGCTGTTAGCGCAGATTCATAAGAATACACCAGAAAAGTTATGTTTACATCTTTACCATGCCCATAGGAGACACTTGAAACCTAGACAAAATGCAAAACTTATGTTGAAAATCTCAATAGGAACCACAAATTCCTCCGCCATTTTACATCTCAAAGTAAAAGCAGCCCAAGAACAGCACCCTGTTTCGGAGCAATGTACACTTATTTCAATGAATCAACAACAACAACAAAAAATAGTGAGAGAATACAGTCAAAGCATGTATTCAAGCTCATGCTTATAGCAATTGACCCGATAAATGCAAAAATAAAAATAAAATAATAATAATAATAATAATAATAATAATAATAATAATAATAATAATAATAATAATAATAATAATAATAATAATAATAATAATGGACATTTATATAGCGCTATTGTCATTTTATAGACAAGTGCATAGCGCTTTACATCAAAAGAAGGAAACAAAGATGAAACAACTTACGCTATTGCATTAGAAATTATACAATGAGAAAACCCACATGCAAAATCAGACAATACATAAAGTTAACCTTCTGCAAACAAGTCATCACAATCACAACAAATCCACAAACATAGCCAAAAGCAGAACAAATATGTGTTGGGGCTAGGGTCTGTAGAATGAAGGATTTAGTCAGGATAGTAGAGTTTGAAAAGGTGAGATTTTAGAGCTTGCTTGAATGAGGGTATGGTCTGCTTGTGTCTGATGTTGGCTGGAAGAGTTTTCCATTGTCTGGGTGCACAATAGGTGAATGCCCGTTCTCCGTACATTTTGGTGTTAGTTTTTTGCATGCAGGGTGTGCGAGAGTCAGAAGAAGAGCGAAGAGTGCGAAAAGGGACATAGACAGACAGCAGATCTGACAAATATGAAGGGCAGGTTCCAGAAAAGAAATTGTGGCATAGTACGGACAGTTTGTATTTAATGCGGGCCTCTATGGGTAGCCAATGAAGCTTACGGAGTAGTGGAGTGATGTGATCGCGCTTTTTTGCCCTGAAGACTAGCCTAGCAGCACAATTCTGGACTTTTTGTACAGTAGTTTGTCTATGAGATGACTCGGGCAGGAAGCCAGTAGGGCATTACAATAGTCTAGCCTAGACAAGACTAAAGCACAGACTAAGGTGGTTGCTTGAAGGGTCAAGTAGCAGCGAATGGAGCTGATTTGAAGCTAGGCAGCATACGCTGATTTACAAACTTGGGCAACATGAAAATCAAGTGTCATGTCACTCGACATATAAAAAGCCAAGATTTCTAGCCGACTGAGAGAAAGAAATTTCATGCTCTCCTACACTTACATTGGTAGGCAAGGGGCAAGCTAAGGCAGTTCTGGTCTTTTTGAACAGGAGAACCTCTGTTTTATCATCATTGAGCTTTACCTTGTTTTGTTTCATCCAGGATCGGACGTCAGAAATGCTATTCTGCACAGTAATACCAGAAACTTACATGAGAATCACGATTTGTCAAAATGATGAGAATTTCGCATTTTCACTCAGCGAATTTTTTTGCGTAATGCAAATGAGGAGATCGTGACTTTCCGGAAGCGCAAAAGTTCAAACGTAGACTGGCGGCTTTCCTACGAAAAAGAACTACGAACCAAGTTTCTGCGCTTTCTAAAGCTCTCTAATGCCACAGTAGCTGTAGGTAATGCAGTGCACAATCGATACTTCTGTTATTTTAATTAACCCTGGACTTTCCTGTTAAACAGCTGCCGCTATTGTGGCACGTGCATTCAAAAGTGGCTAATGTGGCTCACGTCACTTTAAAGTCAGTCATAGCCCTAGATCAATATGCCAAAATAAATTAAAAAAAAAAGAAGTGTTATTCGCGCTGAAAGATGACTATTTTGTACTAGATCTATATTCACATTTCCGAACGTTCTAAAAGTAGAGGGTGGAACCGGTACGATTTCTCAAACCGGTTTTTAACCGGTTTTTCCAATAGAAAACCGCGGTTTAAAACCGGTTAACCGGCTAGAAGTTACAACTGGTTACCCCGGGTAAAGGCGCATAGTAAGCAAGGGAAATAACCTCTGTATTGAATTTTTTTGGGGAATTTATGTCGCTAGCTACTTAACTCAGAGGCTATTTCCCTCCTTCACTGTGGGTAGATTTGGGAGTTTGCTTTTCAATTTTGAGTTTGTGAAACCGTTGGTGGAATACTTTCTTCCAGGGACGCTGTATTTGGGATCGAGTGTTTCCAGTAGATCTTTGAAATACCGACTCTCCACAATTCGGAACGGCTGAAGTTCTTTCACGATGAATTTTGTCACCTTTTCGTTGATTTCGGATGCTTTCTTGGAGTTAGCTGGATATACCTGCTTCTTTTTGAGTGCTTCACTGATTGTCATTTGTTTTGTGTCGCCTTTACTGGTACTGGCACCTCCTTCAGTCACAATGCTCACGTCAGCGTCAGCGCTGCTGGTACACGGACTAGATCTAGCATGTAGGACTTGTGGGTTAGATCTATTGGGTGCAGGGCCCGCAGGCTTGGCTGGCTTCAGCAGCAGCAAAGGGTGGTGTCGGCGAATGTGTGCATTCAGATTTGAAGTGCCACCGCCAAGTTTAATACTTACCTTACACTCTTTACAGTAACCGGTATTATGGTCAACCTTTCCTGTTTCTGTCTCTCGCAGGAGAAAGAATCTCCAAATGTCAGCTTTCCCACGCGTGTTCGTTACGAATTTCTCTGTTTCTGACATTTTGCTAGTGCTTTACGGGACGAGTGATGTCCCTTAGAAAAACCGCGGTTTTCCGGTTTTTTAAGGTCAAACCGGTTTACCGAACCGTGAGAAAGTCGAACCGATTTTAACCGGAAAACCGGTAAAACCGAACACCCCTATCTAAAAGAGCATCTGCTACCCTTATAAAACATTCTTACGTGACTGAGCTCACGTGCAATACGTCATTTTAATTGCTACAGGCGCACACATTTAACCACACCGTAGAGTATACCCACGGAGAGCATAAGCTTCAAGACATCGTTCTCTCCAAGTATGGCACATAACTGTCTGCGCCAGTTATTCCGTGTGACGCAGTGTGAAGTCCAATTGCCTGTGAAATGGGTTGATGGCATTCAGTTTTCCAAAGCGACCACTTTTTTGGTTGTTTAGCCTAAAAAATCGACAACCTTTTTCTGACATTTTTGGGGTTGTGAGTAAAACCTGTCAAAACTTTATTGCTTTGAAGCAAACCGATCACACCAACGAGAAAAAAAGAATGACGAAGAACAAAGTTTAACGTCATATTGCATGAGCGTGAAATACGAACTGAAATATCAAACCACCCTTCATACTAGCTGAACAACCATTCAGGTCGTTAAGTATATTTCGCCGTTGCACAGTCGCCGTTTTTACAAAATATCTTCTCTAATTAGAAGTTGTTGTTTTCTCTCCTGGAAACGAGCACACAGACTGACGGATAAATTGGTCGTGGTTTCCGAATGTAATAATTGTGTGGATTCTCGTGATACTAACTGACTGATGTGGAGGGTGTTTGTGTATCTCCTAACGCTGTGCAAGACAACGTCATTGCTATATTTTCTTTAAAATGGTCACTAAAAGACGCTGAGACATAAGACAGAAGAAATTTTAAAACGTACTAACCAAGTGAACATGTTCGAAGTTGTTGTTTTTGTGTGCAAGTACACGCGTACTTGAAAAAAGAGCGCAATTGTCCTATGAAATAAAAGAATCCCATGTGTACTAAAAAGACGAGTACATGTAGATAAAAAAAAACGCAGAATGGAAAGGCGCTGACGAGGGCGTCTGCCACCCCTCCACCCCCTCCCGCTCCCAGGCTGAACACCCCTCCACCCCCACGCCCACCCAGTCCTTCTCCCCTTCTGATCCCCTCGTCCTGGTCCTTACACCATCCCCGCAACCTCACAGCCAAAAACATTCTTCTCACGCTCTTTTCCTCCAGTCTGCCCCTATCTTCCAGACACCTGCAAATTACTCCTATCCACCCCCAGACACCTGCACATTATCCCTATCCACCCCTCCACTCCCTTTCCCCCTCCCCCTCACATCAGTCTCGCTGACTTGCTTGGGCCATCCAGGATTGTGTCGGTCCCCTCTCTTTCTGGCACCACCGCCTATGGGCAGCGCAGATTCAATTGCTGCGCCCACATCTCCAACTCTACCTTTCAGGGCCCCAAGGGTCAGTTCACTGACTCCACCGATGACGTGTACATCATACACTGCAGCCTCTGCCATCAGCTCCATGTCGGAGAGAATATACAGTGCTTTCAAGGAAAAGCTCTCCAAACATCTGAGCTCTGTCCGAAACCCTACCAGCAATCCATCCCCAGTGGGCGACCACTTTAATCTTCCTGGCCATTCTTTTTCCCATCTCCGAGTCTCTGGTGTGTGGAAGAACTTTCCTGGCCATTCTCTTTTCCATCTCCGGTGTTTGGCAGATCCGCAACATCTGGCTGTTCCCAAAATGTATCAAATGCCATCCTATCTCCTCGGGACCCTTCCGCTCTCGGGTACGAATATACGCAAATGAGGTTGTCCCCACCCCCTCCCCCCCGCTCTCACCATTCCAATCATGTGTACCTCCCCCATTACCCCCACTCCTTTTCTACTAGCCCCATGCCCCTCTCTCTCTCCACACACACGCACACACACACGTGTGTGTGTGTACTTTTGTATACGTATGTTTGTTTGTTTGTTTGTTTGTTTGTGTGGGAGGAGGGAGGGGGTGTTCCTCTTTCTTGGGGGAATGTAATCTCACTTTTTTCCTCTGTTCTCCTGCTGTTGAGGTGTGTCATCTGTTTTCTATCCTAATTTTTTTGCCCCAGTTCAGCCTTCGCCTGCAAACCTTGTTCAACATCATCTCCGAAGGTAATATGGTTTTCTTCAAATCGTTTTACCACATCAGTTTTATTCCTGAGCCATTACTGATTGCTAGCTACAAGTCAATAGTATATACCTGAGCCATTACTGACTGCTAGCTACAAGTCAATAGTATATACCTGAGCCATTACTGATTGCTAGCTACAAGTCAATAGTATATACCTGAGCCATTACTGATTGCTAGCTACAAGTCAATAGTATATACCCATGTAACGTTAGTATTTAAATCTAAGTTTCAATGTTGACTAATTGAAATTATTATTATTACATAGCGCACTTACGAACTGAAAGAGCAACTCAAGGCGAATGTAATCTTAAACTAAACAAAAAACAAACAAACATGGAGGCAGCGACATTTGTTGTTTTTGAGTGAAGACTTCTAACAACCAACTCGTCAGTCGAATAATATCAACTTATGGCACTTTTATGATTTGTCCTGATGCACTAAATACATAAAATAGGTAATGATAGCATTGTGATTATAACACAGAAACTCATCATATTGTTTGTTTATGTCTTGATTGAGTGTAACAAAATGAACGAAGCGCCGATTAAGCCAAAGACTAACTGTGTACAATGGATTGGAAAAAAACATTGAATTGTCTTTCTTTCTCTGCTTCTGTCTTTCTGAGAGAGAGAGAGACAGAGAGAGAGATCAGGTACAGTTTGCTTATGAAAATAAATAGACTTTTACATGTACTTGAAAATGTAACATTGGATAAAAAAACAAAAAGCTATTGTGTTTATATTTGTTTAAAGTTCTCCTGTTCCACGTATGGCTTCTGAAGCTAGCTTCTGTTGTGTCTGCGAGTATCTTGTCCAAATAGAATTCGCGTGTGTTAAAATAGTGCAAAGAACAAGCGGTGGGGAAGGAGAGAGGGATGGGAATAATTAATTTGTAATCCTTATACGGCATCCGTGTATCCTGTTCTACAGGAAAGGCAGGGCATGGAGTTCGGAAAAAACAAGTAAAAGGAGAATGAGGAGGACGATTTGTTAACAAGAAGAAAACAGGAGGAAGATTTGTTACCATGAAGAAAACAGAGGATAAAAATGTGTTAACAAGAAGAAAACAGAGGAGGAAGATGTTGTTAACAGGAAGAAAACAGAGGAGGAAGATTTGTTAAGAGGAAGAAAACAGAGGAGGAAGATTTGTTAACAAGAAGAAAGTAGAGGTTGAAGATTTGTTAACAAGAAGGAAACAGATGGAAAAGATTTGTTAACAGGAACAATGCATAGGAGAAAGATTTGTTAACAAGAAGAAAACAGAATATGAAGATTTGTTAACAACAATAAAACAAAGGAAGAAGATTTGTTAACAAAACATATGACTAAGATTTGTTAACAGAAAGAAAACAGGATGAAGAAAACAGAGGAAGAAGATTTGTTAACAAGAACAAAGCAGAGGAGGAAGATTTGTTAACAAGAAGAAAACAGAGGAGGACGATTTGTTGACAAGAAGAAAACAGAGGATAAAAATTTGTTAACAAGAAGAAAACAGAGGAGGAAGATTTGTTAACAAGAAGAAAACAGAGGAGGAAGGTTTGTTAGCAGGAAGAAAACAGGAGGAAGATTTGTTAACAAGAAGAAAGCAGAGGTGGAAGATTTGTTAACAAGAAGGAAACAGATGGAGAAGATTTCTTAACAAGAACAAAGCAGAGGAGAAAGATTTGTTAACAAGAAGAAAACAGAATAGAAAGATTTGTTAACAACAATAAAACAAAGGAAGAAGATTTGTTAACAAAACATATGACTAAGATTTGTTAACAGAAAGAAAACAGGATGAAGAAAACAGAAGAAGAAGATTTGTTAACAAGAACAAAGCAGAAGAGGAAGATTTGTTAACAAGAAGAAAACAGAGGAGGACGATTTGCTGACAAGAAGAAAACAGAGGAGGAAGATTTGCTAACAAGAAGAAAACCGAGGTGGAAGATTTGTTAACAAGAAGAAAACTTAGGAGGAAGATTTGTTTACAAGAAGAAAACATATGATGAAGATTTGTTAACAAGAACAAAACAGTGGAGGAAGATTTGTTAACAAGAACAAAACAGAGGAGGAAGATTTGTTAACAAGAAGAAAACAGAGGAGGAAGATTTGTTTAACAAGAAGAAAACAGGAGGAAGATGAAAAATAATTGGAAGAAAATGCGGAAGAAAATGAGGTGAAGGCGAATGATGCAGAATAATAATAATAATAATAATAATAATAATAATAATAATAATAATAATAATAATAATAATAATAATAATAATAATAATATTAATAATAATAATAATAAACATTTGCACAGCGCCCTTCCGCACTAAAGCTCATGCCGCTTTACAGAAAGAAAAAAAAATTAATTAATTAATCAATTTAAGAAATCAATAAATAAATTAAATAAAAACATACATAAATAAATAAAACCAAAGCAAAACATGAAAAATCAAACCAGTACACACACCTTGTGGAATGAGATTTTTGTTCTATTTATAAACAAATGTTTGCATGATAGTAGCAGACGTTAAGGCTAAGAGCTTTCAAAGGAGGCTCTACAATATGTGTTTATGCAACCTGTGTGCCACGTCATGCATATGTGTGTGTGTCTGTGTGTATTTATGTATGTGTATGTGTGTATATGCATGTACATATGTGATAGTGTGTGTGTGTGTGTACTTTTTTACACGGTGTTATTTGGACAAACCAGTGAACATCTACATAACTTGCTATGACAGACCTTCTTGTTTTGACGTCAAACCAATGATCCGTTAGGGTTTGGGCTGTTTTACGGTAAGGGTTAGGGCTAGGGTTAGGGTTAGTGTTAGAACAGGTAAAAGTACTTAAAAAGGGGGACGTAATATGACCCATTGTCAACAAAACGTATGTGGACTTTCAGGAAAGTCATAATAACACCGTGAAAACAAGTTTGTGTGTGTGTGATAAGAGTCTAGATTTACACAGCACACACAGCACAATATCTTCTCGCCTTACTTAGTCAGCTGTAACCTTAGTACAGTAATGTTACTCTGCAGCAGACGACAGAAGTCTGCTGTGGGCTACACCTTGGTATGCTGACGCTAGCTCAGTTAGGTAGTGACCTCATTCAGCTTACGTATAGGCAGTAGTACGGCCACCCCGGCGAGAGGGCGCTTAGGTTTACCAGTTCTACCCGGTTTAGGCACACAGCCTAGGTAGTTTCCTTTGTGTTGTAGACTGCAAGCAAGAAAGAGCTACGCTCTAAGGGATCTCTCAAGTTGAAGACTAAAAGCAGGAACTGTTGAAATTCTGTTCAACCTAGTTAGTCACAGCCTGACA
Organism: Oncomelania hupensis; assembly: GCA_036898135.1. Lineage (NCBI taxonomy): Eukaryota > Metazoa > Mollusca > Gastropoda > Littorinimorpha > Pomatiopsidae > Oncomelania > Oncomelania hupensis. Next base: position 21,042,586 of record CM072527.1, on the reverse strand, counting down.
TTGTCAAAAGGGTAAATGAACATACTTTTGTTTCATCATGATGTATTGATATTATTGTTGAATTATGGTTGTGAAATATGACATGTTTAGACTTGGATTGATAGCCAAACATTGTGTGAGCACGTGGTGAACCGGACCGGTTCGACGCCATGATGTAGTCCATACGGATCCACTGTTGTTTAGCCTATATGTGTTCTTGCAGACCAGCGGCTGTACTGGAAAATGTGTATAATATTAATTATTTCTCTATGTGTATAGTTTGTGATTTATATTTATATATGTATAGGAAATTAGAGTGGAGAGTCCAGTAGACCACGGACTTAGCAGAATGTTCATCGCTTATATATATATATATATATATATATATATATATATATATAGAGAGAGAGAGAGAGAGAGAGAGAGAGAGAGATAGATAGATAGATATATAGATATATAGATGTATAGATATAGATATGTGAAGCTAATCACTGAGGGCTATTTCTGCCTTCAGTGAGACGCTCTGCACACACCTAGTATAGACGGTGGTGCAGAATTTCGTCTCATATGTTACAGACGAGCAGGCATCGTGGACCCGATCTGACGCAAAACAAGTAAAAGTCTGCACTGACATTCGGCCTGCATTGGAGCCTCAAGCACTGCGTTACGAGAGCCCACCAGTCTGTCAACAAGGAGAAGAATCCACAACAACACAGCTCATCAAAGAATCATCCACAACAACACAGCTCATCAAAGAATCTGAGAAAAAAAAATACAGCTCATCAAAGAATCAACCACAACACAGCTCTTCTAATCTTGAGCTAAGTTTCCTTTGCCTCAGTGCACCAAAACTGTTAGCCACGGACACCAATAGTCCACTCTTCCAGAACTCTGACCCTTTGGGCAGAACGCATCAATTGCCCGATGATGAAACAGTAGCTGCATAGAACTATCAAGGAGCGAACTATTTGCATTGACATTTGAACTTTTAAGTTAGTATCGTGATTATGAGATGTTGCATAGAGTAGAGGAAATAAATCTGTGATATTTACTGTTAACAAGTGGCTAGACTACCTATGTTTCATAGCCGTGTGAGAGCTAGTGTGACAGTGATCTTTTACCATTTATCTTTCTATCTCTGTAAACCCAGCCTAAACACAGACCGAGCTAAATTTATAAATGTATTGAGTTGAGTCACAGGGAGATTTACTAGCGATCCCCATCGACGAAGGACGAGTGGGTAATAGCATTCCATTGTGCAAAGCCCAGCAACAATGGACCCACCGTCACAGTGTGTGTGTGTGTGTGTGTGTGGATGGGTGTGTGTGTGTGTTTGTGGCTAGGTAGAAACGCCTTTATTCTGACATACATTTGAACCTCTACGTACTTTGTTTTGACGGACCCCGTTATTTTGACGTCAAAACAGTGTTCCGTTAGGGTTAGTGCTGTGTTAGGCTTAGGGTTAGGTTAAGAGTTTGGGTTTTTGGTTTGGGCTAGAGTTAGGGTTAGGGTTAGGGTTAGCTTTGAAAAAATGGACAAATTTGTAAAAATGTCAAAATAACGTATGTAGAGTTTTATGAAAATCATCACAACGGCGTTTCTACACGGTTGTGTGCGTGTGTGTGTGTGTTAGCGTCATTGTCGAGGGATCTTAATCAGTGTAGATATCAGCATTATCATTTTTTTTATTTTTAGGTTTGTGTTGATGTTACGGTTTCATTGCTTTGAGAATTTAGATGCAGATGGACACTGCACGAAGAATTTCCTTGCAGGTGTTAGTGGGGACAATAAAAGATTCTGATTTCTGTAACTGAAGATAGTAAGGGTGGTTTACATGCGGCGTCAAAAAACCGTTAGAAAGAAATGATGCAGAGGTTGACAAATGTATAATAATTATAATAAATAATTTGTTATCTTTGGATGGTATCGATTTTTACTACTACGAGAAGCGGATGGTTAGAGAAGAATAAGTCCTTTAATTTATCAACTTCTAGGAAGCATTTTTGTCGACGTTGATAGCAACGTTTTCGTAAGTTGGTTAATCAGTTGAAATCCTTGTACAGTTTGCGGGGACTGATGGAGAATAAGAAGAAGAAGAAGAAGAAGAAGAAGAAGAAGAAGAAGAAGAAGAAAAAGAAAAAGAAGGGTGAGTAGGGTGTATGAGGAAGTTTGAGAGGAGAAGGCGTAGCTCACATTTAAAAAATAAAAATAAAAAGCCAGCGAATGTGTTGACGTTGTTGATAAGTCTTGACAATTACCAAGAAATGACGATATAAATGATCATGTCTCCACAATAAGGGGCCCATTTCCTCTGTTCTACAACTGGGAGTGAGGGACGGGAAGGGAGGGGGAAATAAGGATGAGAATGTGCGAAAGGTGAAGGTGAAGAAGACGAACAAGAAGAATTTGGGCAATAAGAATAATGACTCGAGGAGTAGGAGGAGGTGAAAAAAGAAGAAGAAGTAGAAGAAGAAGAAGAAGACAAGAAGAAGAAGAAGAAGAAGAAGAAGAAGAAGAAGAAGAAGAAGAACGTAATCAATGCAATGCTCAGTAGTCAACAGATGACAGCAGTTTTGTTGACGTTGCTCGCGATGTTCTCTTTAGAAAGGGCTCTTTGTTGTAATTCCACTTGATGGTTATGGAGGTGGTCGGCGGGAAGAAGAAAAAGAAGAAGAAGAAGTGTCGTCCATTCTGAACATCTAATCAAAAGAAGGCGGAAATTGTGTTTACCTTGGTGACACAAATTCTGCAATGCGAGGCACGTGTCATGCGAGTATGGTTTCCATGATGGTGGCTGGGGCTGGGAGTGGAGCGATATTTGAAAGACGAAGTTAAGAAGAAGAAGAAGAAGAAGAAGAAGAAGAAGAGGAAGAAGAAAAAGAAAACCAAGAACAAGAAGATGGTTTAGTATTCCTCTCCTCTTTAAAAAAGAAAAAAAGGTTTCAGATTTGTTGTACAGTTTAGAAGTGATTGAAATCCGGTTTGTCTACAGCCGATGGTGACACTGGGTGATAGGTAGCGAGCCAGACTTTTTTAATCTGCCACCGCTGGAGTCGAGCGAGCTGTAGTCCTGACACAAACAGGCACACAGGCACACGTACAAATAAACACATCAACAGGCGCGAGTTTGTGTGCTCTCGCATACACAAGAAGAGAGAGGGGGGTGGGTGGGAAGTAGGTCAACTTCAGTTTAAGTCATCTTTATACCTAATCTCGTAATTGCACACATTCTCTACAAGAAGTCCACAAAAATCACCTGTCCAACAATTCTGCAAATTTAGTCTCGGGAATGCCCTCAAATGGCCGTTGACGTTCAATATTATCTGACTGTCAGCCTATGGCGTTGGTGTTTGGGGGAAATTCTAAAGAGAGGCATGAAGTGAGTATTATTTGACAGTGAGGCAATGGTATGTTTATGTGTGTTTTTAGTGTGTGTGTGTGTGTGTGTGTGTGTGTGTGTGTGTGTGTGTATCGGGTTGTGGAGGGGCGTGGGTTTGGAGAGGAAGGGAGCAGTTGTGTATGTGGGTGTGTGTGTATGTGTGTGCTTATGCTTTCTATTACTTGTGATAAGAATGGAGATGAAATAAATCACTCCCTCTATATGTCGATCCCTTTGTTTGGAAACTTGATGTCCTGCTTTTTGACAGATCTGAGAATACAAGACACAATTGTGGTTTGCACATCATTCGCTGTTTTCCTACAATAAATATGACCTGATATATAGAATAGAGGCAACAAGAGGAAGTCATGATTAGAGAAAGAGAGAGAGAGAAACTGTGTGTGTGTGGGTGTGTGTGTGTATGTGTGTGTGTGTGCATATTGCAGTATTTTATGTTGTGTGTGGATATTACAGTATTTTATGTTCTCCTGATAAGGTAAAAACGTGACCTGATCACGGAACGACAGCAACTGCATCCCCATTATTGAATGGATGTGTATCTCTATGTGAGGGTGTGTGTGTGTGTGTGCTTAGAGTAGGGTAGTTGGGTGCACGCGTTTGTGTGTATTTGAGCGCGCTCGCGCAAGGTTGTGTGCGTGCGTGCTTTCATGCGTGCGGGTGCGTGTGTGTGTTGAAACAACAGTCTCCTTTCTGTTGTCCTAAAGTACACGTGACCTTTTGTCAAGATAATGCGAGTTCCAAAACACTAACAGTACCAGTAGCATTTCAGTGGTACCTCGTACTGATGAACTGAACACGTTGACTGACTAGGCTTACATGTAGATAGCAAATTGTCAGTTTCTCACCCATTACTTTGGCATATTTTTTCTCTCCCTCTTCTTCATCTTTCGTTCCTCCTCATCCTCCTCCTCATTCTTCTTTGCCAGACCGCAATGAAGAAGAACTGTAGTGCTGATTAAATTCCAAAGCAACAGTAATGTTTGTGGCCTCCTTTTTTCCCCGCGACTTCTCGATCCCCTTTCTCTTTCACCTTTTCTTTCTTCTTTTTCTGATTCCTCATGGTCATCATCCTTTTCTTTCTCCTTCTCATTAGCACATTTGTCCGATCTGCATATAATAAAGACTTTTTAAACCTTTTTTTGTTGTTGTTATTGGTAGTTCGTTGTCCGCAACATGGTGAACTTCAGTGTTAATAGTGTAAGCACGTTCCACCGTTTAGAGTGCAACGAGTTTTGACTGCTTCTTTTCCCTTGGTCGTGGTCAACTTCTTCTGTCAGGGTGGTTGGTCACTCCAGTTTTTCATTTTATTCCATAGTTTTTCCTTGCATAATCTTTTTTCTTCGTCTTCTTTTCTGGTTCTCCACATCCTGCTCTTTTTCGTCTGCTTTACATGATTTCTAGATCGCTGACATTCATGTTGATGAAATAAGCATGTTTGAATTATTGTATTTTGAAGTCAAGTGATTACCTCTTTCTATACTTATGCTCCTGTGTGAAATCAAAGGGCGCATTAATTTTTCTTGTAACTGGAATAATGGCGTTTGACTGGTTTTTTGAAAGAGCTTCTTTGTCCACCCCACTTCTCATTGTTCTTCATCTTGCTGTAAAAGGCTCATTACCGAACGTAATGGGAACGATAAGTTAAAGGGAGCCACTTTGGTTTCCATCCTCAACAGATCATTTTAATATTCACAATGAGTGTTGCCTACTGAAAATAGTAAGATTAAATCAAGATAAAAGTCTTTCGAAAATATGGCTATTTTTTTTAAGGAATAAATTCCGTAGTTTTTGTGCCTATTAATAGCAACGTCTAGCTAACACTCTTGAGCTAAAAATAGCGTCGACCAAAGCCGGTATGGGACAGAACCCGTTAAAAAATTGCTTGTAAGATGTAGGTTGATAAAATAGGCCTTACCTTATCCCACCCCAAATACTTCAAGATGCGCATTTCACTCAGAAACAAGGTCAATGTCACACGGCTATGGTATTGTTGTACCGGTAAATCATGGGAAGTCACTCCCTGTCAGAACCGACATTGAGAATTAAAACTTTAGCGGTTGGTTTAGGGAAAGAAAATCCATTTTTTCATTATTTAATGCAAGAACAATGCGAATGTTAGGGTAAACCCGTTTTCGCCAAAAGTAAACAAAGCCTTGGAATTGGGGCTCTTTTATATAGTCCTTTGTAGTCTACCTCTTGGTTGAGCTGAACATAGGATTTGCAAGACGACAGTTGCTTACCGCTAACTTTATTTCTTCTTTTGCTCCTCCGTCTCTTACCGGTACTTCTTCTTTTTATTATTTGTCCTCATCATCATCATGATCATCATCATAACCATCATGATCATCATCATCATCATCACCATCATCATCATCATCATCACCATCATCATCATCCATCATAATCGTCTTCACTAAATTTGTTTTTAAAAACAGTCCAGGTCTATAATCCTCTTCGCTGCATAATCGTCACCATAGAAAAGAACGGTTACTTTATCAGAAAAGCTAGCGAACTAAACTAAAACTCCTTTCCCTCTATGTAGAACTCTAAAAAAGAGGAGCCGCATTGACCACAAACCTCTGGATAGTCCAGAGCTAGCCTACAATCTTAATTAATGGTCACTATGCGTGGCATACGAATGAACTCGACTTCATCGGAAGCGTGATAGAACTATAGAACTCGCCGTTGTGCCGTATATTAAAAGAGGTGCCGCGTTGTAAGGATTCCCTTTGGGAATGCCTGATCGATCTTTTTTGGCTTGACAATAGAATCAATTACTGGAGAATAAATTAATGCAGTCTAGTATGGAAGTTGTAGAATATGGCAGAAAGAGGTGTGGAAAACAGGGACGTTGTAGAATATGGCAGAAAGAGGTGTGGATAACAGGGAAGTTGTAGAATATGGCAGAAAGAGGTGTGGATAACAGGGAAGTTGTAGAATATGGCAGAAAGAGGTGTGGATAACAGGGAAGTTGTAGGATATGGCAGAAAGAGGTGTGGATAACAGGGAAGTTGTAGAATATGGCAGAAAGAGGTGTGGATAACAGGGAAGTTGTAGGATATGGCAGAAAGAGGTGTGGATAACAGGGAAGTTGTAGAATATGGCAGAAAGAGGCGTGGATGAACAGGGAAGTTGTAGACTATGGCAGAAAGAGGTGTGGATAACAGGGAAGTTGTAGAATAGGGCAGAAAGAGGTGTGGATAACAGGGAAGTTGTAGAATAGGGCAGAAAGAGGTGTGGATAACAGGAAAGTTGTAGAATATGGCAGAAAGAGGTGTGGATAACAGGGAAGTTGTAGAATATGGCAGAAAGAGGTGTGGATAACAGGGAAGTTGTAGAATATGGCAGAAAAAGGTGTGGATAACAGGGAAGTTGTAGGATATGGCAGAAAGAGGTGTGGATAACAGGGAAGTTGTAGACTATGGCAGAAAGAGGTGTGGATAACAGGGAAGTTGTAGAATATGGCAGAAAGAGGCGTGGATGAACAGGGAAGTTGTAGACTATGGCAGAAAGAGGTGTGGATAACAGGGAAGTTGTAGAATAGGGCAGAAAGAGGTGTGGATAACAGGGAAGTTGTAGAATAGGGCAGAAAGAGGTGTGGATAACAGGAAAGTTGTAGAATATGGCAGAAAGAGGTGTGGATAACAGGGAAGTTGTAGAATATGGCAGAAAGAGGTGTGGATAACAGGGAAGTTGTAGAATATGGCAGAAAGAGGTGTGGATAACAGGGAAGTTGTAGAATATGGCAGAAAGAGGTGTGGATAACAGGGAAGAGAGAGTAAGTGGTGATTGGGGTAAGGAGTGTGGGGGACAGTCGGCAAGATGTTTTAACAACTACTTTTTGTTTTGCATTTAAGACAAACACGTTGTTTTTCATCTGTATTTCTTTTAAATTCCAAACGATAGATTTGTGCAGATGGCATGCTTCAGTTCCATTGGGAGTGGTCAAATGCATATTATATCTCGCAAAAAGAGTATGTCAGAGCAGAGACGCTTGTTCAAATTTTCTTCCGGCGAAAATTCATTCTGTAACGATTGAGACGCGCACGATAGACCCGATCATTTGGTTTTCCAAAGCATGCGAAGATAGCGTGTATATGTTACAGTAAATAAGTCAGATCAGTAAATAAGTCTATTTACTAAAATTTTAGTAAATAAGCTTATTTCCTGTTTCGATCAGGGAATAAGCTTATTTACTAAAATCACCAGTGAATAGACTTATTTACTGGAAAAAAAACGGGTCTGATTATACTTATTTACTGGTCTGACATCGATGCTGTTAGATGTCTGTGCCGCATTCTGCACACAAAAGCAGATAGTAAAAAGTAGCAAAACTCTAGTAGTAGTAAATAGTGGTAAGTAGTAGTAGTAGTAGTAGTAGTAGTAGTAGTAGTAGTAGTAGTAGTAGTAGTGGTATGTAGTCAGTAGTAGTAGTAGTAGTAGTAGCAGCAGCAACAGCAGCAGCAAATACTAACCAGATTAACAGTCGTCGTCATCATCGTCATCATCATCACAATCATCATCATCATCACTTGACCTTACCTGTGAGCCACTTGCTGCATCTTCTAAGGATTGACGCAAAAGGTCTAGCAAGTCGTCGTCGGTTTGCAATCGGCTTATGACTTCGTGAGGCTAGGAAGATGATGTGAGACCAACACGGGGTTCTGATCCAAACAAGGCAGTGTAAGGGGGTCTTTTGATGCCAGCGTGTAGTGCAGTGTTTTTCTTGAACTGGACAAATTTCAGACCAACTGGCCAATCCGTTGTGTTGTTCTCAGACATCCAAGCTACTAGCATGTCCTTTAGGTCTCCATTAGCTCTTTCCACAGACCCCTGGCTTTGTGGGTGTCTAGGTTTCCCGTGTACAATTTTCAATTCGGGCCACAACTCAGCAAGATTGGTTATTATTTCCAATATATGTAATGCACCGTCTGCTTGAAGGAAGTGATTTGAGGTGATCTTTGTACTGATTTTCGGAAAGCAATCGTGTATGCAGTTGTTGTTTGTTGAATAAAGTTGGAAAACTTTATAAGACGACTCCTGCCTTGTTGCTGAGTAAAAAGGCTGCGTGGATAAACGAATTCGAGTTACACTTATCAAGATTCAAGTATCGGGGCTGAATTGACTATTGATAAATAACGAGTAACACATTCAACTCTTTGTTCTTTAACTCCCAAACCTAGAAGAGAATTTTACAGGATTCGTTTTGCTCGTTTCATTCCTCTTCTTTTTCGCGACATAACAATGGACATAATGCAGAATTTCTTAATCTTATTTTATTCCACTGGGAAACATTCAGATTCAAATCACAATTCTCTTAAATTAGGGCCATGTCGGAGATGATTTCATAGCTTTGCTCGTCCATATGTTTTCTTCATTTTGTTTGTGTTTTTGCAGTTTTGGCGAAATAATGTTTCCTTGGTTCTTTTTCGCTCACAGCAGGATGGAAGCGATGAGAGTCTTAAGTATTATGCCTGTTTCCTTGGAAGAAACGCTTTGCAGGTAACAAGGATCGTATACACTGTGTTTCAGGTATGTTAACAACTCAGTTTCTTGGAGGAACCGGAATGTGAAAATCTTTGGCGTAATATTTCTTTTTGTTGGAAGAAACATTACTACAAATGACAAGGTTAAGGATAATGCTGAACAAAACGTAATCATTCCATAACTTTTTTCAAAAGAAACACAACTTCCTTCCTTTTCAGTTTTCTTTTTTCTGTCGCTGCAGGAAGAATTTGAGACGCGTCGTTGTTCCTCATTTCTCTCTTAGAAAGAAAAGAAAGAAAAGAAATTGCGTGTCAATTGAGGATTATTTTAGAGTTGTTCAACAACTCTGTCTCGTCTTCCTTATTCTAATTGAATTTCTCCCATTCGATTCTCTCTGTGTTACACTCGTTGTTGTTTTTATCAGTAGTTGATTCAGCCCCGATGCTTGAATCCTGATAAGTGTAACCCCGATTCGTTTATCCACGCAACCTGTTCACCCAGCAACAAGGCAAGAGTCGTCGTATGAGGTTTTCCAACTTTATTCAGCGTACATCAACAACTTTACATTACATGGTTATTGCTTTAGGTCCAGCGGACTCTTCCGAGCCAAATCAGGACCAGAATCAACAACTGCATACAATCGCTTTTTCCCACTTTCTCCCCATTTTCAGACACAGTGCATCAATTATATAGTTTTCTAATACTCGAGAGAACGTTCGAATGTTCCAGCGTGACGCAATTATAACCAATCAGGATAAAATTCGTCATCACTGTCTTACATCAAACAACCTTCTTTAGGGTACAACAATTTTATCAGCTATCAGTAGATCTATCTAGGTGCTTCGATCGATAGTAAACAAGCAACCCTAGAAGATTCTCCAATAATATCGACCAACGAAAATTATCAACATTATACCAAGCTTCTTCTAACAACAACGCAAAATCAAATCAAAGGTAAATACACTCTGTTATTGAATGCTTTGCAAAACAAAACGATCGGATCTATCGTGCGCGTCTCGCACGTACTATCGTGCGCGTCGCAAACGTAACACTCTGGTCGTCTCTTGTAACTGTCAACCCAACTTTTCCACACGCTAATTTCTATGAGTCGCTCTCTACCATCACCCACTATCAATTTTCTCTCCCCCTCCCCATCTCTCTCTCTCTCTCTCTCTCTCTCTCTCTCTCTCTCTCTCTCTCTCTAAATCCGCCCGTTTTGCATAACGACGCCTGACTGAGTCTCCAGGGACTTAATAAAATTGTCCGTAAAAATTACCCACAGCTGGATTCTCTCTCTCTCTCTCTCTCTCTCTCTCTCTCTCTCTCTCTCTCTCTCTAACTCTTTATCACATTCTTTCCAGTCCACCCTCTATTTCTCTCTCTCTCTCTCTCTCTCTCTCTCTCTCTCTCTCTCTCTCTCTCTCTCTCTTCATAAATTGTCTTCCATTATTATGTTGTAATTCCTTTTAGAGTACTAAAGTTGTGTAGTATTGTGTATTGTTTTGCATTGTTATCGTCCCCGTCACTTCCTAAAACTATCTAACTCCTTTCCTTATTTGGTCTACAATCATTTAGTCTACTTTGTCTTGTTGAGTTCATTGTTCTCCATTAGCCCAGTGTGTAGCTAATACTCCATCATATTCATTCTCTTCATTTCTGTCCTTCCTTCTTGTCCTTGTTCCACTCCTGTACTCTATCAATGTAAAATCCTCCTCTTCTTCCTCCATTCTTCCTTATCGTTTTCATTCCAGGTCACGACTCGCATGCAATGAAGGGATCTTTGCGGATCAGGAGAAACACAATTTCCATCGTCTGCGCTGCATAAGGGTTACCCTCGTCTAACAAAACGTGCCTGTTTACTTGTGTCAGAGAGAGAGAGAGAGAGAGAGAGAGAGAGAGAGAGAGAGAGAGAGAGAGAGAGAGAGAGAGAGAGAGAGCGGGGGGAGCGGGGGGGGGGGGGGTCAAAGTCAAAATTGTTTATTGCATAGAACATGGCTCCATTACAACCTGGGGAGTTGGAGGGGAATACAAACAACACGCATGATCGAACCCAAATTCAAGATTAAAATTTGTCACCGAAACCACAAGTATGTTTCTGGCCGGTCACTCGCCGAGAGAGACAGAGACACACACACAGACAGACAGTGACAAAGAGACAGCATTAAAGACATTGAACCGTTTAATAAGATCAAGGTTTTAGGGTAGAAAACCTAGCCTTATTTACCAGCCCTAAGATAAAAAGAGAGTATGGCGATGATGTTGGTGGTATGTGTGTGTGGTGGGCTATCAGTTTTGAGCAGAGGAGAAAAAAAGGAAGAGGGAAGAAAAGAAGTAGTCAAAGAAATAAAGGCAAGCGAGAGAACTGATGACGTTAAAGACAAAGAACACGAAACGGTGTAATAAGAAAAGGAGAGACCAAAACAAATGATAACAGAGAAACACCCATGGATTTCCCTTTGTAAAATATTTTTTTGCGATTTTTGTCAGTGTTTTTTTTAACCATTTTCAGCTAAATAATCTTTATTTAGAAGCATATTTTCTAAATAAACATTAGTTTACAGTAAAGTAAAGTAAGATTTATCTAGATCCTATATTGTCTCCATAAAGAACTTATTATTTGCCTAAACAATACATTGTTTACATAAATAAGTAAAAAAATAAAGCACTGTTGCTAAATACGTAATTATTTACCTATATAATGCATTATTTAGCAGATTGTAAAAAAATAATGTGTTTTTTAGGAATGTTTCTAAATAATGATTTGTTTACCCATATAATGCATTATTTAGAATTGGCTAAATGTATTATTTAGAAGATGTTGCTAAATAATACAATCTTCATTATTTAGGGGATTCCAGGCTTCGCTTAAAAACTTGGTTTTTATAATTTGACCGCTTTCTATAATTAAATGCAAGGTCTTTAAAAAGATTGTGTACCAAAAACTTGTGTTAATTATTTATTTTTCAACATAAATCACTCCACGGATTGGAAGATAGGTCGTCTAAAACGTCACAAATACAAACGAAAGGTCAAGATCAGTTTTGTGCGGGAGTGTTAAATATTTTTCAGTATCTCCATCAGAAGAAAAAAAGATGCTTTCTTTTTGTATTTATTTACCCCAAAACTCTGAATAGGTCTAGAAGAAGTGGCAGTAGCAGGAGTATTGAATTTTTGAAAAATCATGAATACACAATACTGCTTTTTGTTCTCACAGGGTCGCCGTTAACTTGCGAGTTTTACATGTTTGTTTACTCTGAAGGCAATTCCGCAATGCAGAATAAATGTGCATCTGTATTTTCCGGAGCCGTTACCGTTGCAGTTCCGTAAATTAATACTGTTGCAAACATATTAAAAAAATAGAGGGAAATAAAGTAGTTGCTTCATTTTAAATCGCAGAACAGCGTAACATTTTCACATTTCTTTATCATTACACACAGCCTCACAATATTACAACCTGTGAATCCCCAAATTAATGAAAATTGCAGCCCCTAAACAATGAATTGTTTACGTAAATATTCATGCATTAATTAGCAACATCTAAATAAGACATTATTTCACAAATTGATAAGAAAACGTAAATATGGAAATTGTAAATGGAAAAGTATAATTAGTTCTACATTTTCTTTTCTAAAAAGAATGGATAGGTTAGTTGCAAGCCTTCCGATATCCACTGTGAGTTGTAGATTAAGATTGACGTGTTTTTTTTGTGCTTATAAACCATTTATTACCCATATTAATATTCAGAGCACTGAAGAATTGTAATCAGAACGTATTTTTTACAATAACAATATTCAGATTTGAAAGAACACCGTTTTCTATGAACAGTGGTTCTTGTAAGGACGTCTTTTGCATGGGCCATTTAGTCAATGATATGGTACAGTTTTTGTCGTATATTGGATTTCGAGAGAAATATAACATTCACACAGATTTTGTTACATAAGATGGCTGTATTGCAGCCATTAAAATGTATGTGCGTCTTCTTTTTTCTTTTTCTTTTTTTAAAATTATAAGGTAACAATTATTTTGAAATGAGCAAGGCCTGGAAAATTCTCGGTTTGGGCTGCAGGGAAGCACGGGTGTATTACGATACATTTACGTTAGACATGACACAACCAAACGGTTGTAGTAAATGGGAATAGAAACTTGGTTTAAAAACTCACATGGAACATTATATTTAAGAAAATTCAAAAGATTCGAGATATAAAGTTAAGGTGGTTTCAATTACGGATAGTACATAGAATAATAGCAGCTAATATTGTTTTTTTCAAGTATGGGTGTCGCTGCGGATACTCTGTGCGCTTTCTGTGGAACCGAGCGAGAAAATATTCAACATCTGTTTTGGCCATGTGAAAAGTCCAAAGGTTTTGGGATCAATTTCAACTCATCAATCGTGATAGTACTTTTGTTAAGTTCACTTTAAATGAATGTGTTGTATTATTTGGACATGATGAGAATTTTAAATATGTCGCGTTTGATATGATACTATTACTTACAAAATGTTGTATTTATAAATGTTAAGTAACCGGCACAGTTCCTGTATTCCTGGCTTTCGAGAATAATTCTAAAATACGTTATGATATTGAGAAGTACGCCTCATTTTTGACAATGAATATTAATAGATTTAACAACAAATTGCTCCCTTATAAACCCTGCTTATGTGTGCCAACTGACCCAGTTCAACAGCATTAAATGTATATCTGTCACGAAATGAGTTGGCAAATATTTTTATTTGTGTATACATCACGTGTTTATAGGGTTATAACGTGTGCGACGGATGTTGACATAGGCACGTGACGTATGTATTCGCTTTGCGTGGGTACTATATTTTCTAGTTTATTTATATTTTGGTTTTGATTTTGGTGATGAGACTCGGCTATATAAAGACTGTTTGGCTAGCAGAAAGCTGTGTGTGGGGCCGGGTAGCTCAGTTGGTAAGAGCGTCTTGCTAGTAACCGAAAGGTCGCTGGTTCGAATCCCGGATTGGTCAACGTGTGATCATATTATTTTCCCCTTTACCAACAACTGGCCCGCTGGTGTCAGTATAAATCGGTCCAGTAGTCACCTATATGCGAAAGTGTCGTGTGACTATAATCTACAAACAACAACAACAGAAAGCTGTTCTCGTATGCATCTGAGAGTGTCTACGAGTGGATGGATGAAATAGGACTGGGATAGACTGTATTAGTGGAATGAAAGATAGACTGTGAAAAAAGAGTGAATGCTTATTTGTGTCACCTAGAAATATGTGTTACCGTTTAGGCTACTTCTGTTTTTCACTGTGGTGGTTCTGGATACTGTTCATGACAGACGCGGTAATTTGAATATTTATATTTTATGATTTACTTGCTGAAAATATATTTTTTAAAAACTAATTTTGTATTTTGCATATAATATTTTCACAATTTGATAAACGTAATTGTCTGTCAGACCGGGAACGGGATTGCTTCAGATAAATATATAAAATCATATTTAAGTTAAGCTATTTCTTATTCTATATAGTTTTCTTGAATTCCGTTTTATTATTCTACTATCTTGAATAAAAAAGAAGAGAATCATAAAATTAGCAAAACGTAAATTGGTGTTGTGTTCCAACTGTTGTGTATTTTACGTCTTCAGTGTTTCAAGTTTTATCTCTCTGTCTCAACGTGTGTAACTGGATGAGAAAGACCTTTTGATGAATTTGTGTATACGTACAATTGGAAAATTAAAAACTGTTTACAAACTAATATGAAGTTTGTAGGAATCTTCTTACAATAAAGCTAAATATTCTATAACACGCACAAAGAAACTTATGACAATTTCGCGCTCCAACGACCTTTGAGTTACAGGATAGGAAAAGGATAGGATAGGTACAAAAGTCGTTATTCAGAAACATTTCTAAATATTATATTAATTTACACAATCTGATAAATAATTAATTTATTATATAAGTAAATAATTCCTTGTTTAGCAATAATGCCTTATTTACCAATATAATGATTTATTTACTTAAACAATATATTGTTTTTGTAAATAATAAGTTACTTACCTACACAATATATTATTTATATAAATCTTACATTGGATGTAAACAAATGATTATTTAGGAAATATTCTTCTAAATAAAGATTATTTAACTGAAAGTTGTGAACATAAATATTTTACAAACGAAATTCCATAAACACAAGCAAAATAAATGATATATTTGTGAATAATGGAATCTGAAAGAAAAATGACCTCAGGAAACTTGGATTACATTACATTACATGATTATTGCTTTAGGTCCAGCAGACTCTTCCGAGCCAAATCAGGACCAGAGAAACGTTATCTTAAAAGATTATAAAATGGATCAAATCTTAAAAAAACAAACCTGTCACTCTTAAACATTCAAACAACGCAACACGCAAACCTCTCAACAAATCTTCTTTAAATCTGATGGATTAAAAATATGTTCTCTTTCTTCAATCAAATCGCAGCACTCAGTTAAAAAAATGTCGAACTTAAAATATCTTATCACAGCCATGACACCAAGTTTGGATCTAATTAACGAACGGTATAACATCAATAAAGTTTTCTTGTCAGCTCCCCAGTCTGTACCACTGATAACCTTGAGCAAATTGCAGGCCTGTTGACATTTAGTTTTCAAATCTTTCAGATGAGGAAGGAAGGTTAACCTTTGATAACAAATAACCTTTTGTGACCCATGGTTTTCTTCTCAGAGGGGAGGAATCCCCTCTGAGAAGAAAACCATAGGTCAAATAAGTGTGTCCAATGTGCAGTCGGGTCAGCACAGTTTCGTCTTTCCGTGTGGGAGCGGAGTTTGGCAACGGATCAGAGAGGTCTGGTAAAATTTGAAAAAGTTTGTTGTTAGTTTCGCCGGACCATCGTTCTTGCCAGGTTTTTCGACAGCAAGATCTAGTCAAGCTGTGAAGGTCAGAATAAGGAACAAACTGAAAAAATTGAGATGGCGTATCATGATCTAATGCTTCTTTTGCTGCCTGATCTGCTATCGTGTTCCCTCGTATCCCCATGTGACCTGGTGCCCACAAAAATAAAATCTTTTTCCCGTCAGACAAGAGTTTGAGGTTATGTATTTCTGCTAAGAATGGATGTGATAGTTTTCTCGTGGAGACGGCCTGGAGTGCCGACAATGAATAAAAAATGATTAAAATTAATTTTGAGATAAATCTTTCTAGCAGAACCGTAAACAATGCATCCATAGTCTAACTTGGATCTAATTAACGAACGGTATAACATCAATAAAGTTTTCTTGTCAGCTCCCCAGTCTGTACCACTGATAACCTTGAGCAAATTGCCGGCCTGTTGACATTTAGTTTTCAAATCTTTCAGATGAGGAATGAAGGTTAACCTTTGATAAAAAAAAAATAACACCCAGAAATTTGACTTTTTGGACCGTCTTTATTGGAGTTTTATTGAGGGTAGAGTTAGACAGGAAGAAAAGAGGAAGGGAGATCGATAAGAGGGAGTGGAGTGGGGGTGGAGAGAGAGATAAACGATTTTAAGTAAAATAAGAGAGAAGGTTAAGAGGGTGTGAGTGTTGATTTGTCCCTCATCACTTCAACCATCACAATCCTCCTCCTCTTCTTCCTCCTCCTGCTCCTCCTCCTCCTCCTCATCATCATGTTTATAATCGAATTCAGGTCATACGTGAACGTCATGAGTTAAATCTGTGTCATTCACAAACTGCCGTAGAAGTTTGAGCAAAGAGCTTAATGATAGAAAGAGGAGGAACTTGGTACAGAACCGCGAGACGAAAGGTACGAGTTATGCGCCCTTGTCAGCATGCTGAAAATGGCTCGTGGCAGAAAGTCTAAAGGCGACCGAGTGAAACAGGGCGGTGACTTTTGCACAGCCATCAATTGCCGTAATGCCAGATACAAGAAAAGTTGTGTTGGCAAATCCTTTTTCAAATTTCCAAGAGACAAAGAAAGGTAAATTGCAATTGAAAAACTTCATTTTTTTGTGTTTATGTAGGCCTAAACTAAGACCGCTGCAGTGCTGTTAGTGTTAAAACCATCGGAGAGCGGCTTGAATGATTCATGTTATACCTATGTGCTAAATCCAAAACAGTTTGCTTGCTGACAGTTTACGTTCAACAGGTCGCTCACTGTTTACGTTATTGCTAGGTTGTTTGACTATATTTGTGCTTATATTTCAAAAGTAGATGTCAGATTGGCAGTTTGGCTTCGTCAAACTGCTTATGTTAACAAGTTAAATTAGACTAAGTCTGTTTTCTCCTCGTGATCAAATACTGTGCAAGATAACCCCTTACCTAGGCCCAAAAATGGTCCTTGATCTGTTGTAATCCATTTTCGTTTGAGTGTAAACGGGGAAAAAAATGTAATGTAGAAACTCAGTCCTTGTTCTGATCTGTGAATTTCTGCGTATTAGATCTATATTGCGTGGAATGTTGTAGTCTAGGTTCTGATGGTTCTGTCTGATTAATTAATTATTTTCCATGAAGTGACTGATGTTATTAGGCCAGTGATGTGGGAGGTGAGAGGGTTGGGGGGTTAGTGAAACATTTTGTTATTGTGCTTTATTGTGATGAATTGATTGAATGACAGAGCTCTCTCTTCCCCCAACCCCTCTCACTCTCTCTCTCTCTCTCTCTCTCTCTCTCTCTCTCTCTCTCTCTCTCTCTCTCTCTCTCTCTCTCTCTCACAGGATTACGGATTTACACAGTTTCGGATAAATGAAACAGTCTGGCATGCATATTTTAATTTTAAAATATCTGTCGTTGATTAAAAAATAATTAATTCCAGGGCTGAAAACGAACCTATGACATACACACATAAGCAGCATAAATGCACCTAATAAATGTCAATAAATAAACATAAACAAAACAAAAAAAGACAAAAAAAAGACAGCAGTAGCAGAATGTTAATAATAATGATGGTTAAAAGTTTGGTTTTTGGAAACGTTGCCATAAAAATGTTCTTTTGCAATGGCATAGGCTCAATAAGTTACCACGCACAGATCATTCATATAGCAGATGATGAAATATAGCCAGCCCGAGCAAAGGGAAATAATCCGTGAGAGCGTCTCGCATTTTTGTATATGACATAATGGAAGTTCCCCAAGCTCTTTGGTTTGAGATAATGGAATCGATAAATGCTTCATGCCAAATCCTTTGACGGAAACAATCAGTTTTACATTGTTGCTATGCAGAATCGTGTTTCCTTTCTGTTAAATTAAACGCTATGGAATTCAATTTCCGTGATCTCTATATTGCCATTGAGTTTGGAACGATGAATTTAGATTAAGTTCAGTTCAACTGTGACATGCTTGATGATAGTAACACGTTATGTTTTCATCTCCTCTTCGGTTTTCGAGGCTGTGGAGTAATTGTGCTTCCTGCTCGAGTTCGTGTGTTTGATCATTTGATTACCACCATATTGAACAAGAACATTCTACAACATGATATATGGATTAAAATGTGTTAAGAAGAAAGCTAAAGAGCTCAAATATCACATCAACTGATCAATTTCGATTTCCAACTTCATTTTGAATTTAACATGCTTTTACTGTCAAACCAATACAGGTGTCGAAACTTACGAGCAAATTGTTACTCAAATATTTTACAGTTTAACAATTAGATATAAACTATGCTACCCTGAAGAATTCCTTTTTTTAAATTCTCTTAGTTTGAAATTTGTGTTTTATACTTTCCCCTTGTTTGATTTGTCTGGTATCGCTTTCTTGTGTCATTGTTTTGAGGATCAGTGTTGCTAGCCTTGATTATCTGTTAGTAAAAATGTCGAACTCAGAGACCATTAATTTTGTTCTCACTTTATGATGTATACACTGCAGCTTGTTAGCTTGATCATCCGCATTATGTAATTGTTGTCGATCACAAATGTTCATTTAAGTAAGCTCATTAATTTATTTAGCGGACGTTATCAGCTGAAAGCTGATTATTCCGATCGTTATTCTCTTATTTCTTTTCCTTTGTTTTTTAACGTTTAGAATATCGCTTCAGAATGCAGAGTAATTCCATTAATTTCCACAAAGCTTTTAATTAGGAAATTCAGTTGACCGCGATTATAACTTTATCGAGATGACATTTCCACCAGAGTTTTGTTTGCTTGTATCAACATTACTTGACAGTGTGCATTTCAATTAAGGAGTTGTTGATTATTTGTAACAAGACCTTCAATAATTATGACTGCAGATATTTCTTGATTTAGACGTCACCCTTTCACGTGTCTTTCACAGACGATGTTGTATAATCGTTGCCACTTTTTTTTTTAGACAATTAAAGACAACAACCCAATGCTGTGTACTTGGGCCAGTGCTAGAGCATGGAGTTGATACACAATATTAACTATAACAAAGACCTGTTGACATATCAAATAATAATAATTTCGATAATCAGTAGTGCAGAAACAATAAAACTGATACAACAATAATGGATACACTAATAATGGACACTATAATACCACACACTATCAAAATCCAGGGTAGTGCATACGTGATCTTTCGTCCTTGACCTTTCAGCATTTTAAATCAATCAAAAAGCCGAGAGCTTGTGGTGTGGTTCTCATCAGACAGTGTCTTAAAAAGTGTGTTTCCTTGGATGGTAACCTTTTGGTTGGCTTCAGTTGGATTGTGACTGTTTCATGGATAAATAGATTCGTGCAAAGATCTTGGCGCGCTTTTTTCTGTGTGACTTTCACCTCCGTGGGGGCTTTTATCTTGGATTATTACACCAAGTTCACGCTTTTACCTTCGAAAGTTGTTCAGTTTCAAAACCGCAACATTTACGTGTGAAGGGTCAGTGGGCATGTGAAGATATTCTGTGAAACACGTCTTGTGTGACCTTCACCTTTGTGCTTCTCGCTTGGATTATTTACCAATTGTGTCTTTTTATTTGTGGCACGAGGTCCGTCATCAAAACCATAAAACTGGCATGTGAAGGAACCCCAAAGAAGGGATCTGATTCCCCCAAAAAGGGATCCAGTTCTCCAAAGAAAGGTTCTATGTCCCCCCAGGATATGATGTCAAAATTTCTACAACGTCATCGCCGCTATGAGGTTAAAAGTTCCAGCTTTGAAGGCCCCTCGGCGATTCCTCGTAATGTCCGATCATGGACAAGGTGAGTTGTTCATACGTGTGTTGGGGGTGGAGGTGTATGAAGGTGTGTGTGTGTGTGTGTGTGTGTGTGTGTGTGTGTGTGGGTGGGTGGGTGTGTGTTTATGTGTGTGTGTGTGTGTGTGTTCTGCCTATATTCACGCCTTACCCTTTAAACCCGTATTCGTATAAGCGTCTTAAACTATAGGTTTAAGTTAGGTGGACAATATTATTATTATTGTTGTTATTATTATTATTATTATTATTATTATTATTATTATTATTATTATTATTATTAAAAAAGCTGAAAATCGTTTGTCGTTCATAAATTACTTTCACCACAGCTCGAATTTTGTTTTAAAAAAAAATACAAAAATATGATTTCTTTTTTACAACGCTTCCTTTTTCTTTTCCTCACACCCACCCTCTCTCTCCCTCTCTTTCTCTCTCTCTCTCTCTCTCTCTCTCGCTCTCTCTCTTTCTCTCTCTCGCTCTCTCTTTCTCTCTGTGATACTGATGAAGTGAGCAAAGGGCAGGTTAAAAATAATATGAGAGTAATAATAATAATGTGCAATAAAACAAAGGAATTATTGCTGTTTTTGTAAGACCGTTATTTACCCTACCGGTAACCGCACCGAAGAGTAGCCTGAGCCAAGCTGGGGACAAACAAACAAAGAACAACCTAACAACGGAATAGGCTGGACAGCACTGATATCTTGTTTATTCTGTCAATCGTGTGTGTTCTGTGGCGCATTCAGCTTGAACTTTATCATTGACAGTTTGTTGTTTTCAGACAAATTCAAAGTAAGCGAATAATGTGCATTCCTATTTGTATGCTCAAGTCCCAATGTCTACACTGTTCGTTATTGTTATTGTTCATATCCAGCTTATACACATACCTCTTCACATACGTTGCTTAAAATAACACCACCCTTTGATGCATAAGTATGTGCAGTATTTCTTGATTTTGTATTCCCCAGGCGGTGGTATTCAGAGTTTTAAAACCTAAAGTGAAAATGTCTCCCTATATTCATGGTAAAGTCACGATATCTACCGTTTCTAATTGTCATTTCAAGCCAGCTTGTTGTTACGTTGAAACGCGAATGGTAGTACGTCGGAAACGCGCACGATAGATCTAATCGTTTCGATTTGCTAAGTATTCAATAATAGAGTTTATTTACCTTTGATTTGAGTTTGCGTTGTGGTTAGAGGAAGCTTTGTATAACGTTGATAATTTTCGTTAGTCGATATTATTGGAGAATTTTCTAGATGTGAGTATTTACTATCGATGGAAACTTCCCGATAGATATCGAAGTATGGCGGAAGGAGAAGAAATATGTATGACGTAAGTCAGTGATGACGATCTTTTATTCGATTGGTGGTAGTGCGTCATTTCTACCGGGTTCGAAATTGTTCGGGAAGAGAGAGAGGTTATAAAATTGTGTGCCGCACTGTTGTTGATAGAGAGAGTTGTTGATAGTGAAAGTTGAAAGTTGTTGAGTTGAGTTGAGAATTGTATGCAGTTGTTGATGTGTGCTGAATAAAAGTGGAAAACTTCATACGTCGACTTTGTGACTTGTATGCTGATTGAGCGGGCTGCGTGGATAAACGAATCTGAGTTACACACCTTATCAGGACTTCAGCATCAGGGCTGAATCAAATACTGATAAAGAAAACACCAACATCAAACCGAGTGTAACACTTGTACACGTATGACGCTAAAAACTACACTGCGCTTTGAACAATGCTGCTCTTTGTTGATTTCGTATAATTGTGGTGCAGTGTTTGTATTGATTGCGTATCAAAACAGATTGGGCTTATGCACTAATCCGGTCTCAACAGTGCACTCGGCACACGATTAACCTCCTCTCTTTGAACAATGGTACACGGTAGAAATGACGCACTGCCACCAATCGAACTAAAAGATCGTCATCACTGGCTTTTTCATACACATTTCCTCTACTTCCGGGAAAATTGAAGCACTTCGATATCCATCGGGAAACTCTAAACTGACAGTAATAAACATGACAAATCCCGAAAATTCTCCAAAAAAAAAAAAGCCTGACCAACGATAATATTTTGTCTGTAATCATTATACAAAAACCTCTATGTCAACCAACATGCACAACTCAAAATCTAGGTAAAGTTAAACGCCATTTTTAAGCATGGAGTACTTTGCAAAACGAGCTAACGACTTAGATCTATCGTGCACGTTTCCGACGTACTACCATTCGCTTTCGCGCGCCGAACTTGTGCATAGAGCCCATTGCACAGCATGCACGTTAATGACGGTATGTTTTACATGGGATGTCATTTTCTGTGCGTATGCAACAGCTGTCGGGTGTATTCTTTAAAAAAAAAATTGTATTTACCGCGTTTATGCTTGTTGATGGCCTAATATTAAATATCCGCATATACAAACTTATCAAGCTTTTCAGAGAATCTAATAACAACATTCAATGCAAACCTGTTAAAGCATTAATGACTGCTTTCATTCCATTTGTTACATCAAAGATATCGTGCTTAATGTCTTTGGTTATTAATAACTTTCTTTTCTTGTATCCATGTAAAAGGTGTAGTCTCTTTTTTCTTGTATCCATGTAAAAGATGTAATCTTTGTTTTCTTGTATCCATGTAAAAGATGTAATCTTTCTGTTCTTGTATTGTAGATATACACATTATTTTCTTGTATTATAAATATACAATTTATTTTTTTTGTATTACATGAACAGTATAAACTTTTAGTTGTGAATTATTTTAAAGTTATAACCTTTCGTGGTTTTTTTTGTTTGTATTATATAAAAGGTACTTTCATTTCCACATGTATCTGATCGTATCTGGAATATCTTGACCTGTAACCTGATCTATAACCTATTCTCGGGCTATCGGATGTCCACTGATCTCCTAGAGGGCGTAGTTCTTTTACTTTTTCTGACCTCAAACATAAGCATGCACCTTTGAAGCCACTTGCATAGGCTACTGTATATCATAATTGAAAGAACCATGCACCTTACAGGCAGGCATCTCTATCTGTAAAGCCCATAGTGGGTGTGTATTACTATTAATCTGTGCCACATTGTGGAAATAACACTAGCAGTGAAACTCAAGGCAACTGGAGCCATAAGTGCAGAAGGGTTTACTTGCAGTGCGCAATGCCTGCCAGTGCTTACGCATTGTGCAAATGACGCTCTCTTGTGTACTTTGAGGAACTGATCTTAGCCATAAGCAAAACAGCTTTGATTATGAGCTGCCAACAATGTGCTAATTAACAATATAATCGCAAGATATGTATTTTAGTCTGAAAATAAATAATGCCGAACAGAGAAGATCGTGTTTGTCGGTTGTCGGGAACTCGGTAATGAATAATAAAATGTTGAAATATTGAAGTACTGTTATCTATCACACGAAGTATTTTTATCTATCACACAGGAAAACTGTTGTTATTGTTCGTTATATAATAACATACAATACATGTATATTGTGACGCACTCTAAGCTGTCTGCAGTTATTCATAACTTGCTATAATGAACGATCAATCTTTTTTCTCCCCTATGATGAGCTTGCAAAAAGAACGTTTAACAATGGATGTAGTATCAGCTAAATGTACCATATTGCATAAGATGATGTCGTTTGTTAGCACACTTGACTATTTTCGTCGTTGTCGTGTGTATGTGTGTGTGTGTGTGGGTGTGTGTGTGTGTGTGTGGGTGTGTGGGTGTGTGGGTGTGGGTGTGTGTGTGTGTGTGTTTGTGCATGCGCGCGTGCTAGTCTCTTTACAAGGATTATTTATAGTCAATTTTTAAGTTTTATGTGATTTTGTGTGTATGCTATTTTATGTATATTCCAAATTATGTTTTTAATTATGCATGTGCATGGGCATGTCTGTGATAAGTTCTGGTGCAACAGTGCACAAATTGTGTGTGATGTATTAATTATGTGCTTGCTTGGTCATACCCCTTGATAAATTTTAGACTAATACACTCTTAATGCAAATGTTTTAGATAACTTATAACACCTGTATATCAATGTTTTATTTGTCATGTTTCTAAATGTTGGCACCACATGCGAATTTCTCCCTGTTGAGGTAATAAAGTTTTCGTATTCGTATTCGTATTCGTAAGACTAAGAAGGAATGTGCATGTGTATCATGCTTTGGAACTATTCGCATATGCTTTGTATAATCGGTTCAATGCTTTATTTTGTTATCCTCAAGTTCACTGTATGTTAAACAATGCTTGAAACACATTTTTCCAATACTACATGTGTGCTAAAAATGTACTTTCTGTTGCAACATAATACTATGTAATCTTTGTCTAAATAAAAAACATTTTGAAGAAAATAAAAACCATGGAACTATCTGGAAGACGTGTTTATTAAGCGGCCATTTGCTGTGTATGCATAATTAATTGCATATTATGTTTTTCCTTCAACCTTATTGTCTAAAAGCGTTGTGCTATGAATATTATCGTCATCGTCGTCGTGGTGATTATCATCATCGTCGTATTCATCGTCGTCCTGTTTATAAGTTTTGGCAGCAGTAAAACGGTGTTACATAACCATCATTCATTCCCTCCTCCAAATATATATCTTCTACCACCTCCTTCTCCTTCCCTGTCATCATCACCACCACCACCAGCTTCTGTCTTTTCTCTCTCCTCATCCGATTCATACCTCTTTCTTTCTTCTCATCCTCTTCATCGTCCTTCTTCCTTCTCTGTCCCCCACTCCTATTAGTCATCAAAAACAGGGTCACCCGACCACACACACTGAAAAATGATACTCTTTGATCGATCCTAGGGATCCTCCGCGAAGCCTACGTGACAATATGGGTTCCTACAGGACAGCGTCATATCAGTCCCTGAGGTTCCGTACTACTATTACTAACTATGCGGCCTCCTGCTGCTGCTGCTAGTTTTACTTCTAGCTAACATATAATCCGTAGAACCAACTGGGAGGTGCGCTCGGTACTACGGCATCAGCCCTATGTGCCCTGAAGTGATTTCTTACTAGCTTACTATTAATACTAGCACTTACTCCTATTGCTACCAATGTTGCTAATATCTATAGAACCAACACGAGGCTACTGACCTTCTTATACTAGCGATAGCACCGTATTATTCCATAAGCCTATATACCCTTGAGAACCAAACATCAAGATGCGCCGCCGTGTGATGGCAAAGTGAAGCACGCCCACTGAAACATCGGTAATGAGACCTCGTGAAACACATTTATGTTTTATAACGCACGTACCTCCTCGGAATCAGAAGAGGCCAAATTGCAGAATCAGACGCACTGTCAAGTGCTCCGAACAACCAAGTCACCCTGATGGACGTAAATGCTTACGTCTTCATTTTAGCCACTTGTCCTGTTGACTGGATGGTCGGGTTTTTATAGTTGCCGCTCAGGCGACATGAAGGAAGTGAGTGCACCACCGCATCAAGAGTCATCACGGAATGTCAACTCCAATGATCAGTTCTCAAATCACACCCGATAACTGAACCCAGGTCCTCTGGGTATACTTGGCAAGCATTATACCAACGGTATGTATTCTGCTGCAACCATCGATCATGACTACTACCGTAGAGTCCACACGATAGCGATAGCGTTATATCAACCCCATGGTGTCCCTCCTGTAACTGAACTAGAAAACCCCTGGCGCTGTTAAATGTGTTAATGGCCAAGCGACTACCATTACCGTTTTTTTTCTTTAAGGGTTTGATTACTTATGACTATGTTAACACTGTTATTGTGGAACGGAAGGCAGGGCACAGCTCTGTTGGTAAAGCACCGAACTGCTGTGTTGGAGAGCTTTTGGTTCGGACCTATAATTATAGGGATCAGTCTTATTGTAAACATCTTAGTATTATAGGCTACGTGGCTTTTAAAAAAACATTTTGTGTTTTGTTTTTGGATGAGAATTTGTGTGAACACGGACGCGTAACTGAGAGTGCTTGCTCGACCCCTGAGCGATATCAAAGAGAGACAACAAGTATGTGTAAACACAAAGGATAAAGATGTCTGGCCTAAAGAAATGAGACTGGAGTGTATTGACATCACCCTGGATATCATCCTTAGTAGACGCTGTCCTCCGCGGAATAAGGGAATGAGGAAAGATCTCTCTCCTTCTCTGATGCCAATGGTTTGAAGCTGTGGATTGATGCCAATGGTTTGAAGCTGTGGATTGATGCCATACATACAGATGGCCATTTGGCTGTGTTCTCAGCTCGTCGTAACACCAACTTGGTTGTGGGCCATCTTACTGATTCAGTGGCTGTTTCCATGTTTATTTATTTTATTTATTTAATCGTTCTTATATAGCGCTTTTCCAGCTCAAGAGCTGCTCAAGGCGCTGGCCGATACAGGACCTAACTCAAGCCGCCCGAGACGCCCACCCGCAGCCTTTGGGCGCATGGTCTGACGCCCGGACAATTGAGCACAATCCTGGGAAGCCAGGGATGGGGGAGAAGGACCTAGGTGCATGCTGGGTATGTTCTTGTCACCGGCACTCACCCGTCTAGGACATGAGCGTCAGGATCTTTAAAGTCCGTTATGATGGAATGTATGCGGCACAGACTAGACCTCGGTTTATACTCTCATCCGAAGGAGTAGGAAAACAGGAGTAAAGTGTCTTTCCCAGGGAAACAACACAATGGCCCGGCCAGGGCTCGAACCCGGGACCTTCAGATCCGCAAGCCGAAGCACTACCATTAGACCACAGTGCCTCATGTATTGTATGCACCTCGGTTGACTCGCCACTAATAAAGGTTTTAGTGAAAATTATGCCTATAGAATTAGAAGCTTTTGTTTCTCAGGTGTGTTGTAATGTCCTTCAACCTGAGTATCTGGACTTCCCTGTGTAAAGCACATGTGTCTGTAGTGTAGCGCTACTTCTTATGAAGACACTAATAAGTGTTTGCCTATTATTTACTACTGCTTACAAAATAATGTTGCTATTAATCAGTAGGCCAACTACCCTGATAGCCGTGTTTTCCAGAATGATGATGATACATCCTTACAGTAATGCCAGCTAGTAACATAAAACGCGTGTCGTTTCATAGTGTGGGCTATTTGATGATTAGTATATCATTTTTTTGTTCCCGAGTTGTAAAGCTTTCTGCCTTTGTAGAAATCCAATATTAATACTAATACTTATTAGCTTACTGGCCATTTTCTCCAGCAAAAGTAGGATTATACAGCTTGGCAGTAATGCCAGCTAGTAACGTGAAATCAGTGTAGGCTTATATTTTAGTAATATATAGAGGATAGAGAGGAGAGATGAGAGAGTGTTTGAAGAAAGTACTACATGTACTACAAAAATGACTTACAATGGAACGATTTTGTAGTATTATAATTATGATTGTTGCAATATTATAGATGATGAATAATTGTTACACTCGGTTCGATGATGGTGTTTTTCTTTATCAGTATTTGATTCAGCCCCAATGCTGAAGTACTGATGAGTGTAGATCAGATTCGTTTATTCACGCAACCCGCTCAAACAGCATGCAAGTCACAGAGTCGACGTATGAAGTTTTCCACTTTTTATTCAGCACACATCAACAACTGTATACAATTCTCAACTCAACTCAACAACTTTCCACAGCAACAACAATCACTCAAACAATCTCTCTCTCTCTTCCCGAACAATTTCGAACACGGTAGACTATAATGACGCACTACAGCCAATCAAAATTAAAGATCGTCATCGCTGACTTACGTCATACATATTTCTTCTCGTCCCAGAATGTTCGCAAATATCTACGTCCATCCAGAAACTTCGATCGATAGTAAACAAGGAGATCTAGAGGATTCTCCAACAGTATCGACTAACGAAAATTATCAACGTTATACAAAGCTTCCTCTAACCACAACGCAAACTCAAATCAAAGGTAAATAAACTCCATTATAGAATACTTTGCAAAATGAAACGATTAGATCTATCATGCGCGTTGCAGACATACTACCATTGGCGTTTCAACGTAACATAACCCCCCACTCAAGAAGAAATTTACCTAATTTCTTTCAAAAACGTTGAAACGTAATGCACAAACAAAGTACAGAATTAAAACTTATTTAAGACTTTCTGAATACTGTCATTGAGCTCAGTTCATTCACACAGAGTCAATGTTTCTCGTCTGCACGTCTTTCTGGATACTGTCAATGTTCTCAGTTTTAATTCACAGAGTCAACAGTTTTCATCTTCAAATTTGTCTGGATATTGTCAATGTTCACAGTTTATCTACACAGTCAATGTCTTTTCATCCGCAAGGAAACGACGCCCTCGTCAATTGCGGTTGTCATCGGCCCAGGGTCAAAGACGATGATCACGTGGGCTTTCCTGGAGTCAGTGCATCCTCCGTTGTCTCCCTCTTCCATCGAACATCCGATGAAGTCGACGTTGTCAACTCCCAGAATGCATTTGCTGGGTCTCACGGTCAGGTTGGCTTCTGCGAGACGGTGGAACAGCTCCCTCAAGGTCTGCAGATGCTCCTTCCAGGTCTGGGTGTGGACTTCATGTTCGACCAAAGTCGTAGAGCCTGGGACATCATTGAAGTTATGGGGAAACTCGCCCATAAGGTCCTTGAGCTCCAACTTTTGACCGTCCGTCAAGCTCGGTCCTAGCTTAACATCATCGATGCCTTCTTTGCTGTGGAAGTCTCCCAGTTCCAACAGTTCTTCGCTGTCAAAGCTGTTGTCGATCTCAGCTGCTGTTGCTGCATGCACAATCTCTGATGGCCTTTCCACGTACAGCTTAAGGAGGTTGGCGTGGTATATCTTGGAATGCTGGCCGACCTTCACCTTGTAGTCGTTGATTCCCACCACGGTCTCCACTTCGTACGGGCCTTTCCACTGCATCAGCAACTTATTATGATCAGTAGGTAGCAGCACCAGCACTTTGTTGCCAGGTTTAAACTTCCTGCTCACAGCCCTACGATCATAGTAGTGCTTTCCACAGTCCTGGGACTTCTTCAGGTTTTCTCTGGCTATCTCGAGAGTCTGCTCCAGCTTCTCCCGTAGCTCAAACACGTACTGGTAGCTGTTCTTCACCTCTGGGGTCTCTACTTCTTTCGTCCACAGTTCTTTCAGGATGTGCATCGGCCCTCTGATGGTTCTTCCGTACAGCAGCTCGAACGGAGAAAAGCCGGTGGACTCCTGCGGTACTTCTCTGTAGGCGAAAAGTAGGGCGTTGATGTAGCGATGCCATTGTCTGGGCTGCTCGCTGCACAGTTTCTTCAGGGTGGACTTCAGCGTAGCATTGAACTTTTCGACGAGCCCGTTGCACATCGGATGGTAGGGTGTCGTAGTCAAATGCCGGATGCTCAGCAGTCTGTTGACCTCCTTCATACAGTCAGAGACGAACTGTGTCCCGAGGTCTGTCAGAATTTCTTCAGGCACTCCAAGTCTACTGAACATGTCCACCAGCGCCTCTGCCACAGTTTCAGTGTCAATCTTCTTCAGAGGCACTGCTTCTGGGTACCGAGTCGCATAGTCCACTAAAGTCAGTACCCACCGATGACCTTCTTCACTCGGAGGTCTTATTTCGCCGATTAAGTCTAAGGCCACCCTCTTGAAAGGTCGGTCGATCAGAGGCATCCTCTGCATAGGCACTTTCGGGACCCTTCCTCGAGGTATGGTCTTCTGGCAAATGTCACATGATCGGCAGAAACGGCTGACGTCCGCATGAAGTCCTGGCCAGTAGAACACCGCCTGGATTCTATACGACGTCTTCTTGATACCCAGGTGACCTCCCATGATTGAGTCATGCGCTACTTCCATCACCTGGCGCCTTAGGGGTAACGGTACCAAGACTTGACGTAGTGGTTTACCTCCGTTGACCCTCGGATGCTGGAAGATTCTGTACAGGATCTTGGCCTTCACCTCAAAATAGACCGTGCCACTGCCCTTGGTCACGTGGTCTTGGCGGTTCCTGTACTTGTTTAAAGTACTGTCAGCTTCCTGGAGCTGGATCAGCTTATCTCTGTCCACGATGGCAGCTTTGGAGTTGTCGGCGACCTTCAGTGGCGTAGACGTCTTGTCTCTCTTGGCCTGGGCCCTGGTAGTAACAGCACCGACGATCTCTGGTCGGCAGGGCTGAGCCGGAGTAACCACATTGTCCCGTAGCAGCTCTGTAAGGTCTCCATCGGGAAATGGCAATGGATCCTCCTCCACAACTTCGAAGCGTTGGGTTGAGGCAGGACTCCACTCTGGATCGGGGTCGTCTGGTCGTCTCGCGCCGTCGATATTCCCGATCATCAAATCGTATAGCGGCTTTTTCAGGCAAACCGCTTCTACTTCGCCTGTGTAGAAAGGGGTGCTGACTTGAATCTTCGCAACTGGCGCTCTCACACATTTGCTGTCGGCCATGAGTGTCCATTTAAAATCGCCAGTGAACTGTTCTTTAGCGATTAGGTCTTCTTTGACGATGACCCCACTGCAGCCAGAGTCTCTTAAAACAGTCACTTCATGATTTCCGACGCGTCCCTTGGAAACAGGCATGTTCTGTACGGTCACAGCTGCGCTGGCGACGACGGGGATGGATTTCCCGTTGGCAAGGAGGAGTTGGCCATCAGCCATGCACTCTTGCACGTTCGCAGGGGTAGCTGTGCGCTCGGTCTCACTCGGAAGAATGACGCTCCCGCCGCACACTTGATGGTCAGATCTACTGGTTTGCCGTTGATTGGAGAAACGTCTCTGTCGGTTGCCCACCGCTGCATTGTCCGTACTGCCCCGCTGCCCGCTACTTTTGTTTTGAGGACAGTTAGCCGCTCTGTGGTCTGTAGCGTTGCAGGTGAAACAGCCTCTTGAATGCCCTTCCCTGGAAGGAGGCGTGGAGTCCCTCTGTTTCTGGTTCGTCTGGCTCCCCTGGATCTGGTTCACATGGTTTCCAGTCTTCTGAAAATGTTTCGTCGCGCTGGGTGGCCCCAGGGTCTTCCCATGAGCGATGAGATATCTTTCAGCAGCCTCAGTCACATCTTTAAGCGTCTGCAGCTTTTGTTCTTCTAAGTGGGTCGCTAGGTCCTTGTGACAGGCATTGAGAAATTGTTCCTTCACGATCAGGTCATGGAGACTGTCGTAAGACTTCCTTTCGCCTAATAACTCCACCCACTTGTGTAGATATGACGACAGGCGCTCCACAAACTGCTTTGGCGTCTCGTCTGACTTAGGCCGGCATTCACGGAAGCGTTTACGGTAGCCCTTCTCTGTAAAGTTGTAGCACTGCAATAGGGCCTCTTTCAAGACGTCGTAGTCTTTAGCGTCATCGTCCGACAATCTGGTGTAGACGTCGAGTGCTTGCCCCGTCAGAAGTGCACTTAGTCGAATCGCCCAGTCTTGAGGTTGCCAGTTAGAGCTTTTGGCAAACCTTTCAAATCTCGCCAAATAACTGTCGATCTGGTCCTTCCCGTCGACGAACGCTGGCAATTTTGGAGCTTTGTTGTCACTGATAACTTGTGGCGCATTCTGCTGTTGCTGGATGCGCGTCATTTCTGGCTGGAACTCAAGACGCTTCAGCTCGAATTCTCTGTCTTTTTCTTGCCGCTGCTGTTCAATTTCTCTTTCTTCACGCCGTCGCTGCTCTTCTCTTTCTTGACGCCGCTCTTCTAATTCTCTTTCTTCTCGGCGACGTTGTTCTTCTAATTCTCGTTCTTGTATTCTCTCCTGGGACTTGACGTACTCCGTCAGCTGTTTGCCTTTCAGATTCAGTGCAATCCCTTTCTGCCAAAAGTCGGCCATCTTGATGCTTCTGGAAAGTTCTTTTCTGGAAAGTTCTTGACTGGGAAGTTCTAGACTGTGCTGTACTTTTCTAGACTGTTCCAGAACAGCACGCTTTCTGCAGTAGCGCTGATGCTTGCCACTAGTCGCTTTCGCTGACGCAGGCCCCGCTGTCCTCGTCGTATGCGACGCTGCACCACGCTGGTGTTGATGTACACGCTCCTGTGCTGAAGTAGACGCGACGTCCGCTCGTCGCTCTCTCTAATATTGGCGATGTAGCTCCGAGACTGTCCCTCGACGTAGTCCTGCGGCAGCCACGTAGTCCCGATCTGTTGTTCGCTCACGAAGCAACTCTTCAGCGACTACACGCCCTTGCAGTCAACCCGAATCTATCGGATGTAGTCCCAGTATGTTGGCCCCTCTCGACGCAACTCGTTGGCGGCTACCCTCGATGACTGCCTCTCGTAACGTTGACTCGCTTGTTGTAGCAGTTGAACCCTTGGCTATGGCGTGAATCGCGGCTTGACCCCCAAAATGTTACACTCGGTTCGATGATGGTGTTTTTCTTTATCAGTATTTGATTCAGCCCCAATGCTGAAGTACTGATGAGTGTAGCTCAGATTCGTTTATTCACGCAACCCGCTCAAACAGCATACAAGTCACAGAGTCGACGTATGAAGTTTTCCACTTTTTATTCAGCACACATCAACAACTGCATACAATTCTCAACTCAACTCAACAACTTTCCACAGCAACAACAATCACTCAAACAATGCGGCGCGTCCCAGAATGTTCGCAAATATCTACGTCCATCAAGAAACTTCGATCGATAGTAAACAAGGAGATCTAGAGGATTCTCCAACAGTATCGACTAACGAAAATTATCAACGTTATACAAAGCTTCCTCTAACCACAACGCAAACTCAAATCAAAGGTAAATAAACTCCATTATAGAATACTTTGCAAAACGAAACGATTAGATCTATCATGCGCGTTGCAGACATACTACCATTGGCGTTTCAACGTAACAATAATACAGTGTTGTGATAATTAGTATACTATTCATGAATACTATTATAGGATGTGACTGCGTAGAAGGCACACGGTACAATAATGCTGGTTATATACTGCTATTAGTTTGCTATCGATTGCGGTTATTATCGTACTTACTGTTTGTCTGTCGTCGTTGCAATCTTTGTCGATGTCATCCTCTTCTATTATTAACCGCTACCTCTTCTTCCTGTCCTTCTTGCCTTTCTTCTTAATCCTCGATACTCATCGTTGTCGTAGCCATCCACCCTTCTTCTTTTCATCGTCCTTCCGTCGTCCTATACATCATCTTAATAATCGTCGTTTTCCACTAAGTCCTTACACATCTAAAATCATCATCATCATCATCATCATCATCATCATCATCATCATCGTCATCGTCATCGTCATTATCATCATCATCTTCATCATCATCATCTCCATCATCATCATTTCCTCCTCAAGCCCACCGCCGTATTTCAGTGGTAGCGCGTTCGCCTGGCACACGTCAAAGCCCGTGTGGGCAAGATCCAAATGGCCATTTTCACTGTCATCTAGATATATATAAATTGCTTAGCCGGAAGTCCTTCTTCGCCTCTACTATAAAGTTTGTCCGGTACGGACGCTGATCTGGGCAGGTGCTGGGCGCTGCGGATCGGCCTGCTGTGTGCTCAAAATCAGCGAAATCCTTATAGCCGACATTTCCTTACCGAACGTTTAACCCTTTCTGAGATAAGTAAATAAACAAAATGTCCACAAACTGCAATAGCCTCATTCCGCGCGCTTCCATTAAAAATCAAATTGAGGTTTCAGCATGTTTTCCCATATAGACCAAAAAAAATTGATGGTCTTTCTACGAAGCCTTGGTAGCTTACTTAGTAAAACATTCGCCTACCGTGCAGTGCCACCCAAGTTCAAATCTCATGAGGGCCATATTTTTTTATGTCTTTTTTTTACACTACAATATGGATATGTTTCTTTTTAATTTAGGCTTTTTACCTTTAATTTATTATTATTATTATTATTATTATTATTATTATTATTATTATTATTATTATTATTATTATTATTATTATATCAAATTTTCTTTTAAAACCTTGGTGTTTTTTATGATTTCTATTTGTATTATTCTATATTCAATATTAGTAGTAGTAGTAGTAGTAGTAGTAGTAGTAGTAGTAGTACCAAGGATCGGGATGGGTGGTACGTGTAGGTAAAAGGGGGCTACGGGTAGGTTTAAAGGGGCATGGGTAGGCATAACGGGGATACGGGTAATAAGGGGGTATGGTTGTCGCGTTATATATATATTTTATATTAATATATATATTGATGTTAAAGGGTGAATGAATATATTGAAAGAATTTTATGTAAATAGAATCAATTTCCTCTTTTTACTATGCCTAAAATCGATAAGAAACAAGAAAATAATGTTGAGAAATAGAAAATAAAGAATAAAAGAAATTATTGACTATTCATTCGTCCTGTTTGCTTTTTTACAACTAAAAAAGAATACCACTGGTTGATGGTTGATGATATTTATTTCATATGATGTGATGTGATACGATGAACCCGTGATGGCAAGGCTCTTCAAAATAATTAAAATGTTATCAACACTTATCTGCTGAAGAACGTTCTGATTTCTTTAGTTATAAAAGTAGGTCTTGAAATGTTCCTGGTGTTTAATCAAGGCATCATCTTCACGCTTGGCCAGGAGGAAGATACGTCGTCCAGCTGACTTCACATGGACGTCAAGGATATGGCGAACCCCATGTCATTAGATGAATGGGCGTGGAAGATGGAAGTAGATTAGAACACCAAACAGTCAGAAACTACAAGAAAAATCCTTTCCCTGCGCACAGACAAATTAACCGGGACTAAATACACAATCTGTATCCTGTTGAATGACCAGCGAGGAACGCCGTTGACGTTGTTTGAATAAGAACCCTGCATATTCACGGGTTATTGTATCTTATTCTCAAAACACAATAATGTTCTTTCCTCGCTGTTCATCCACACTGTTCCAATGATCAAGAATGCACCAACATTCTTTATGAACTAAGCTAAACATGTTAAATTAACTATCACCATATAAACTTCACGCGCTGAAGAATTTATATGAAATGAGAACAACATGTTAAAATAACTATTATCATACAAATTGCATACATTGAAGAATAATAACGAATCACCTTGATGAAGGACGATGAATGATTCGCATGGCGCAATGGACACAAGCACAAGACTACCCATTTCCCAGCTTCACACATCGAATCATAACTTACCAGCTCAGGATTCGTTTGTTGGGTTTACGACACGTGTTGTTTAGGATGAGACGAGCTTTTCGAACCAAATTTATGACCTCTATAATCCAAATAATGGTCTGGCGTAAACATACGTTCCTTGCCCTCCAAAGATGGTTGCTCGAATGTTTATCCTAACGAATCTTTTCCACATTCAGCCAATCGAAAAGATGGTACACAAATTGTCTATGGTAACAATACTCTAAAAATGAACTACACTAAATAAAAAATTGTCCATACTGCGTCATTCTGAAAACAATATTATTATCGTCACTGTCTGTGACGTATTGTCTATGACGCATTGTCTGGCCTACAGCAGATTATCGAGGATGCGTAGAGTAGGCGCTTGTATCGCGACAATATCCCCCCGCTTAAGTGAAAAATCAAGAATGCAATTTTTCCTTCCACTTACATCGAGCGACTGAGATAATCTGCCCCGATATTGTCTTTGCCTGGAATGACTCGTACAGAGAAGTTGTACTGTTGGAGTTGTATGGCCCATCTCATCAGCCGTCCGTTTTCTGTCCTTGCTTTTTGCAGATATTGTAGAGGCTGGTGATCTGTTTCAATAACAAACTTTGTTCCAAACAGGTATTGTTCAAACTTCCGTATTCCCCATACTATTGCCATGCATTCCTTCTCTATCGTGGCATATCGGCCTTCAGTCTCACTCAGCTTCTTGCTGGCGTACGCGATTGGTTGTAAACCATCACCATGGTCTTGCATCAGGATAGCGCCAATGCCTCTGTCTGATGCGTCCGTCCTCAGGACGTACTGTTTCTCTGGATCAGGGAGACAGATGACTGGCTTCTTGCACAACTCTCGCTTGAGTGACGTGAATGCTTCTTCGCATTTGTCGTCCCACTGAACTCGTTCAGGATGCCCTTTATTCGTCTTTTCAGTCAGCGGCAGTGCGAGCGTAGCGAAGTTCGGCACGAACTTCCGATAATACCCTGCTAGACCCAAGAAAGCGCGCAAGTCTTTCTTCGTCTTCGGTGGTTGCGCGTTTCTGATCTTTTCAACCTTGTCCTCTTCTGGTTGAATTGTATCTTGACCAACTATGTGTCCTAGAAATGACAGGCTCTCAAATCCAAAATAACACTTGGAAGGTTTTGCTGTCAGATTGCACTCATGTAATCTATCCAACGTTGCTTTGAGGACTTGCACGTGCTCCTCCCACGTCTCAGTTGCTACCATGACGTCATCAATGAAATTACTGACTGCGTCTTCGTTCAGCGGTTTCAAAAGTTTCCTCATCATGCGTGTGAAAACAGCCCCAGCGTTCTTCAACCCAAATGGCATCACAGTCCATTGAAATTGACCTTGCGGTGTAGTGAAAGCGGTTTTCTCTTTGTCTTCTGTCTTCATAGGAATTTGCCAGTATCCTTTTGCGAGATCTATCTTAGAAAAGTATTTCTTCTTGCTCAACTTGGCAAACAGCTCATCGATGTTAGGCATTGGTTCGGCATCGAATCTTGTGGCTTGATTTAATTTTCTGTAGTCAATACAGAATCGGTTGTTGCCGTCCTTCTTTTGTACAAGTACAACAGGTGCGCTGTATGGTGATGCTGCTTGTTCGATGACGTTCATTTTCAACATTGCTTCAACTTCTTCTCCGATTGTTTTTATCTTAGAATATGGCAGAGGGTACTGTCGAACAAATATAGCTCGATCCTGTTCCATTGGGATATTACACTCTTGCAATGACGTTTTCCCCGGCAAATCTGTCAATACAGACTTCTTGTGGTTGCAGATTTCTGTAAGCTCTGTTCTTTGCTTTTCTGTCAGTTTGTCGGACAAATGAACATCTGCTGGTCCTTGGGTATTTTCCAGCTGAATCACAGGTATACTATCTTTTGTTCCAGTAGTATCTTTCTGTTCATGTTCATCGATCATCACAACGGCGACGATATGAGTTTCCACTTGCTTTTCTCTTTCAACGTACAGTTTCAGTGCGTTAGCATGGTAGATTTTCTCATTGTCTCCTACTGCAATCTTGTAGTCACATTCATTGATGCGGTCAGTGACAACATATGGACCTTTCCATAGCATCTGCAGTTTGTTGGCTTTATCAGAAACAAGCATGAGAACTTTATCTCCAACGTTGAATTTCCGTGCTTTTGCTTTCATGTTGAAATATTTCGCGTGTTTAGCGCTTGCTTTTCCAAGATTTTCTCTGGCGATTTTACAGGTTTCTTCAATTCTGTTCCGGAGGTCGATCACATACTGAAATGTGGTCCTGGTTTCTTCCGTCTGTTCTTCCTGTGTCCAGAGCTCTTTCAAAATCTGTAACGGTCCTCGTACAGTTCGTCCATAAAGAAGCTCAAAGGGAGAGAATTGTAGTGATTCTTGCGGTACTTCTCTGATAGCAAATAGAAGTGCAGGAATAAACCTGTCCCATTCTTTTGGTTGTTCTTGACAAAGATGTTTCAGCATACTTTTGATGGTACCATTGAAACGTTCCACCAACCCGTTGCATTGTGCGTGTCTTGGTGTGGTCCTCAGGCCTTTCACACTCAGTAGCCTGTTCACTTCGTCAGCTAAGGATCCTACAAATTGAGATCCGTTGTCTGTCAGAATCTCTCTCGGAATACCTAAGCGAGTCCACATTTCCCACAATGATTCGGCCACATCTTCGGCTTTGATGGATTTTAATGGCTTGGCTTCGACGTAGCGTGTAGCATAGTCCACCATGGTGATTATATAGCGGTGCCCCCTGTCGGACGCTGGTAAGATAGGTCCGATGATATCCACCGCCACACGATCAAAAGGTGTGTGGATTATTGGCATCTTGCCCAACGGCAGTTTCCGAACTTGACCCTTCGGTGACGTCCTCTGGCATATGTCACATGACGCGCAATAGCGTCTGATGTCTCCGCAGATTCCGGGCCATACGAAATCGTTCCAGATTCTCTTCCTGGTTTTGGTTACACCCAGGTGTCCTGACATCGGCGTGTCATGGGCCAATCGTAACACTTCGTTGCGATATTTCTTTGGGACAACAATTTGTTTGGTCTCTTTACCGTTTTGGAGAAAAGAACGGTACAAAATTCCCTTTCTCCAGCTGTAGGTGGCTTTAGAAGTTGCTTTGCGCCCTCCTTTCCCATGCTTGGTCTCATTGTCAGCTAGCTTCCTTGCTTTCTCCAGGGTTGGGTCCTCCTTCTGAGCTTGTCCCAACTCCACTGGAGTGACATCCCCGAGCAGAGAATTGGATGTTTTCAATGTTTTATCTGTTTTCCCCACAGAAGCTCTAGTTTGCATTGCTGCGCATACTTCTCGAATAGCGTAAACTGGAACAGGCGTCAGGTTCCCATCCTCAGACTTACGGTAGTTCCCTACAAGAACTTGCTCTACCGGTTGCTTCATAACGGCCACAACAGTCTTCCCTTCAAAGAATGGTGTGTTCATATGTACCGTCGCAATTGGTAGCGTTAACTTTGCAGGCGACGAGGCCATCACTATCTCAATGGTCTCTCCTGACAAACATCGCTCGGGTACGAGACTGGAATCGACGATGGTGATCGACGCTCCAGTGTCGCGCAATGCCGTCGCTTGCTTTCCTTCTACTTCTACTTGGCACTCCGGCGAGAACGGTATCGCCGTACATAATGAACAGAGCTTGCCGTGACTCTGTACATCCTCCTGCCTCATACTTCCAGCTATTGCGGCGGCTGCTTTGTTTTCTTTCCCTCCTTTTGGGCATTGTCTCGCCACATGACCTTGCTGGTGACAAGTATAGCAGGTTACTTCAGGCCTCCTTGTCCTGACGTTGTGGAGCTGCTTCTGCGTTACCTCCACCTTCTTTTTATCTCCTTCCTCATCTTCTTTCCTTCTACTATGCTTGAGCCTATCTCCGAATCTATTCCTGGGTCTTTCATGATCAGACATAGTGGCTTGCTTTGCTGATTCGTAGGTTAAAGCAAATCTTATTGCATCGCCCATCGTCTCCGGCTCCTTTTCTCTGACAAAACGCGCTTGATCAAACGGTATCCCACTAAGAAACTTTTCTTGCAGTATCAAATCACGCAGATCGTCATATGTGTTGTCTTTCCCTGCAAGTTCCTGCCATCTGGATAACCAGAGATCTAACTTGGTAGCGTACTCTTGTGTTGATTCTCCTTGCTGTCTTCTGGCCTCTCGAAATTTTTTCCGATATTCTTCTGCCGTCAGCTGGAATCGGAACAATAATGATCGCCGTAATGTTCCGTAATCGCCGGCGTCAGCATCACTCAACATAGAGTAGACTTCCCTCGCTTTCCCTTTTAGCAAGGTGCCTAGGCGAGGAGCCCATTGATTAATTGGCCATTCTTGAATCTTAGCCGTTCTCTCAAATGTGCGTAGATAATCTTCCAGATCATCTTTGTCTTCCAGAAAAGGTAGTTTTATCTTCAGTTTTTCCTGATAAAACTGCGATGAACGAGAATCCGACGGATCGGCAGCATTGTCGTTGGTGTTGTCACTGTTCACGTGACGTATTCGTTCGAGTTCTAATTCATATTCCAATGTTGCTTTATGTTTCCTTTCATCGATTTCAGCTTGTCGCTTCCTTTCTTCAGCTTCAGCTTGATGCTTTCTTTCTTCAGCTTCAGCTAGTCGCTTTCTTTCTTCAGCTTCAGCTTGTCGCTTTCTTTCTTCAGCTTCAGCTTGTCGCTTTCTTTCTTCAGCTTCAGCTTGATGCTTTCTTTCTTCAGCTTCAGCTTGAGCTAAACGCGTTTTCTCTTCCTTGACGTAATTGACAAGATCTGGACCCGACAACCCCAACGCTTCTCCTTCGGCCTTAAACTTTAAGAAAGGATCGTTGGCTTCCATTGCTTTCGCTTGAGCACGAGTCGTCATTTACGAATTCCAAAAATGTAATACGACAGGAAAGAATAAATTAGCGTTCGAGAAGTTCCGATTTCGTCACGCCGATTACGTCACGTCAATGACGTTATTTTCCCGAGGAGGAAAAAAAATACAAAATGGCAACTCTTTGGAATATCTTCGAACAACCCCAATGGATTCGTTATAACTATACGCTTTTACTGCAAATTCTGTTATTTGCTATTCGCGTATTAACAGCATAAAACCAAGAACTTGAAAAGAAGAGTTTTGTGTATCCGGCAATGGCACCCTCTTGTTAACACCAGTTCTACTTCGAACTCAAAGATTCTAATTCATTCTTGTAATGTAATTAGAATTGTGATAACGTGTCACTGTCTAGGCTCGAATCCAGTAGCTAAACTTATCAAATTCACAAAAGTTATCCTGCTACCTTTACCTTGATTCGCCTAATAAGATCAACTGTACGTGGCCTTATTTGATTGCCACACAGATACAATCCACCCTGGATGATACACCTGTGTCTCAGGGATTTACCGTGTGTATATTTATAAATTAAAAAATACACTCTAGTATAACTCGCGGTCCGTTCCTTTGTGGCGGATGAGTTTACTAGACCCTTCTGCTAATACCCTCTCACTACGAGTATTCTTCTAATTTTCTATGTCGCTCTTACTTCGGCGAACAGAAATGTTAGGCTACAAAACTGACTTAATGATCCTGTGTGATTATTCCGTTTATCACTGATCTATTAAGCGCGACGCTACTGTCTGTCTACTGTTCGGTCCGTTGAACATAGAACATTTACCTTACCTTCAAAGGTGACTAGTAGGTCAACAAGTTATTTAGTCTTCATACTAAATTATAACTTGTTATCTCTCTCTAATATTGACACAGGTCCTCGTGTCTCCGGATTCACTATAACAACAAATGCTATAGGATTCCAATATTAGCTTCAAACACTCAATCGGTTAAGACTGAGATAATAAAATAGACCACCGTTCTGCCTATTCTTTTACAGCATGTAATACCCGAAATTACAGCTGAACATTTGATTGACAACACGTACTGGGAGTCGTTTGCATAAGGTTATAAATATGCAACCTAATTATATCTGTAAATATAACTGGTAACTTATGATCGACGTGGGAAGCTGATGTTACATTGGTTGGTAGGGTAGTCCATAAGTCCGCCCATTTGTAAGAGCGGCTCCCTCCAACCTCCCGCGTTGAACAAATGAATGATACAATGAAAATTTAAATGTACAATGTAGTAAATATCATCACCACCAGTGGTAACACGACTTAAAAAGTGATTGTGACTCCAACTATCACGAGACGAGCCCCCATTGTCGCGTTATATATATATTTTATATTAATATATATATTGATGTTAAAGGGTGAATGAATATATTGAAAGAATTTTATGTAAATAGAATCAATTTCCTCTTTTTACTATGCCTAAAATCGATAAGAAACAAGAAAATAATGTTGAGAAATAGAAAATAAAGAATAAAAGAAATTATTGACTATTCATTCGTCCTGTTTGCTTTTTTACAACTAAAAAAGAATACCACTGGTTGATGGTTGATGATATTTATTTCATATGATGTGATGTGATACGATGAACCCGTGATGGCAAGGCTCTTCAAAATAATTAAAATGTTATCAACACTTATCTGCTGAAGAACGTTCTGATTTCTTTAGTTATAAAAGTAGGTCTTGAAATGTTCCTGGTGTTTAATCAAGGCATCATCTTCACGCTTGGCCAGGAGGAAGATACGTCGTCCAGCTGACTTCACATGGACGTCAAGGATATGGCGAACCCCATGTCATTAGATGAATGGGCGTGGAAGATGGAAGTAGATTAGAACACCAAACAGTCAGAAACTACAAGAAAAATCCTTTCCCTGCGCACAGACAAATTAACCGGGACTAAATACACAATCTGTATCCTGTTGAATGACCAGCGAGGAACGCCGTTGACGTTGTTTGAATAAGAACCCTGCATATTCACGGGTTATTGTATCTTATTCTCAAAACACAATAATGTTCTTTCCTCGCTGTTCATCCACACTGTTCCAATGATCAAGAATGCACCAACATTCTTTATGAACTAAGCTAAACATGTTAAATTAACTATCACCATATAAACTTCACGCGCTGAAGAATTTATATGAAATGAGAACAACATGTTAAAATAACTATTATCATACAAATTGCATACATTGAAGAATAATAACGAATCACCTTGATGAAGGACGATGAATGATTCGCATGGCGCAATGGACACAAGCACAAGACTACCCATTTCCCAGCTTCACACATCGAATCATAACTTACCAGCTCAGGATTCGTTTGTTGGGTTTACGACACGTGTTGTTTAGGATGAGACGAGCTTTTCGAACCAAATTTATGACCTCTATAATCCAAATAATGGTCTGGCGTAAACATACGTTCCTTGCCCTCCAAAGATGGTTGCTCGAATGTTTATCCTAACGAATCTTTTCCACATTCAGCCAATCGAAAAGATGGTACACAAATTGTCTATGGTAACAATACTCTAAAAATGAACTACACTAAATAAAAAATTGTCCATACTGCGTCATTCTGAAAACAATATTATTATCGTCACTGTCTGTGACGTATTGTCTATGACGCATTGTCTGGCCTACAGCAGATTATCGAGGATGCGTAGAGTAGGCGCTTGTATCGCGACAATGGTGATGGTCGATTCCTTTCATCCATACCTGCGAAACGATCAACGGGGAAGTATCAAGGAGGAGGGTACAGGTAGGTTACAAGGGGGTATGGAAGGTATCAAGGGGGTATGGGGAGGTATCAAGTGGGTTCGGGGAGGTATCAAGGGGGTATGGTGAGGAATCATGTGGGGGGGGGGTATGGGGAGGTATCAAGGGGGATATTGGGAGGTATCATCGTCCAAATGAAACTCGCAGACAACAGTTGTCTCTCTGTCTACATTTTAAACAGCAACCTGTGTACCCTGGCTTGCCAGGGTACAAAACCACTAGTTGTTAGTAATATGGTGCCTGTGGTGGTTGAGGGCTGATTTATGTCCCTACCCCTTTTCCCTGGGATGGTTATCCCTGACTGCCAATGGTGATTGTGGACGTTACATTTCAATGTTCATTCATTCATTCCCTCTTCTACACATAAACACATTTACACGCAAAGGCACCGCGCACACACACACACATACACACACACACACACACGCACCACTACCACCACTAACAACAACAACAACAATAGCATCTGCAATTATAGTAAGATATCGACCTCGATCGTCAAAGTCTTACCGCAAATATAAATGTCGGAGGACGTTGCCATGTAGCTTGCAAGCTAAAAGTTTAGTATCCCTATGACGGAACGGTAGGGATGAGGGTTGGAGGGAAGGGGATCGAACATCATCCAAACAATTAGTTCCGCTACCCCTTCAGTTCCGCTCCGCGCCAATGGATACACACGACCATCATTTTTAACAAAGCAATAACTTCAGCGCCCTTTCCCCTGACATTTTGCGTCCCTTGGAGATATATGGATACGTACTCTGCAGCAGCCACGTTAGTCTAAAAAGCCCATTAATGGCCTATCCTAATTGAAAAATTCGTGAAGGTGCCAATTTTTTGTTCAAGGTTGTCAGATCCCGAACCTAGGTTGCTGAACCTTTATTTGGGTCCAAAAATGTTCAGCAACATTATGTTTGGGTTCTGAGAACCTTGAAAAAAAGTTTTTTGCACCTTCACGAACCTTCTTTTACGAACCTTCCAGTGAAGACAAGCCGTAACGCAGCATATTTATTTACCCGACGTGCACATTGCATGCGCATCGAATTGTACTGCAGGATGAGATCCAAACAAACAGCACGCATTGGCAAGTCTGAATTTCCAATACCAGGCCCGAATAATGCCAACTGTTGTCGTCTCTGATACTCTGTTTAAATGGAAACAGAATCTGTGTCTGGCGCGAGCGCGTCTCATCAATAAATCGTGGGGCAGGTGATCTTGATACGCTATGCGGATGCCTTATCGCCATTTATGGAGTTTTTTGCTGGTGGTAGTGCTGCGTAAAACCGTACTGAACAAACGATTGAAATAGATCACTACGCTGACCTTTTCTTTCACCATTTCTGGTAATCTTATATCTTAGGGTGGTGCAATAGTGCAGAGGTTTGGGCACGCGATAGATAAGTTTTTTTTTTTTAATTGTTCCTTTTTATCGGGAAATTCTGGGCCGCCTCCCATGTGGAAGGCGTAGTCGCAGCCTGTGGCGCGCCCAAACCCAACCTACCTAACATTAGTTGTAATTTTTGAAATTTAGAAATTTTTGAATTGTTTTTTTTTTTGAAATTTGTTTGAAATTTTGCTGGGGGAGCAAACCGGAGTACCCGGAGAAAACCCCCGAGACGTTGCCCGAGTCGAAAGTAAATAATATTCGGGGAAACATAACGCCCCGATGCAGGATCGAACCCACACCTGTCAGGCGCCATTGGTTTCTGGCCTGTGGACAAGGCAAGTTAGTCCCGCCTTAGCCCACTTGGCCACAACGCTCGCTAATGTTTGGTGAAGCAACGTCGGGCTCGGTTAGTGCTTGGATGGGTGACCATGCTGGGAAGCAAACATCACACGACACAAATAATAAAAGAAGCGCACGACACACCCCGGTCCACCCAGCTGTCAGTGGGGACCTGGCTCTGTTTGGAACCGGGAAAGGTAAAGATGAGAGGGAGAGGAGATGGGCCCCGGCCTTATTAAGATGGCCCAGAGAAAAAAGAGGTTACAAACGTCTCTCTCCCCAACGACAGAAAGGTCACGGGAACACCTTTATATGTGGAAAAGATCTCATATTCTGTTCACTGTTAAAGGTTCTGCAGTGGTCAAGAGTCTGCATCCAAAAATATTTAATCCAGGTTATTGTTGCTGAGCGCAGTATCGAAAGAACGATTACAATAGATCACTCTCCTGACCTTTTCTGGCATGGTTTCTGGTAGTTTATATGCATTGGAGCTTAGATTTCTCTGTATTGTTTACCATCCGTCTGAGAGCAACCCCTTTCAACATTACCATCATCCAGGCCTATGCCCCAACATCAGACTATGAAGACAGCGAAGTGGAGGATTTT
The DNA here is from genome assembly GCA_036898135.1 of Oncomelania hupensis. Taxonomy (NCBI): domain Eukaryota; kingdom Metazoa; phylum Mollusca; class Gastropoda; order Littorinimorpha; family Pomatiopsidae; genus Oncomelania; species Oncomelania hupensis. The sequence goes on along the minus strand of CM072527.1, from coordinate 20,997,644 downwards.
TATGAAAATATACAGGCGGTCCTTGACCAAGTGCCGAAGAAGGACATAGTCATAGTGCAAGGCGACTGGAATGCCAAGGTTGGCCAAGATGCGCACCACAACTGGGGAGACACATGCGGACCCCACTGCAACAACGAGACAAATGACAGGGGTCTGAGGCTATTGGAGTTTGCCAGATACAACAATCTGGTACTGGCAAACACGCTTGGTCTCCACAAAAAATCCAGACGATGGACATGGCACAGTCCCGGCGGGGAACATCACAACCAGATCGACTACATCATGGTCAAGAAACGCTTCAGATCAAGCATCAACATTGGCAGGACACGCACTTTTCCAGGAGCAGACATTGGAAGTGACCACGATCTCGTGATGATGTCTTTCCGGCTCCATTTGAAGAGAGTAAATACAGCAAAGTGCACTAGGCTGAAGTTCGACCTGGACAAACTGCAAGACCCGGAGGTGGCAAAAATATTTCAGGCCACAATTAGAGGGAAATTTGCACCACTGCTTATTTTGGGGGCAGGCGAAGTAGATGTCAACACCATGACCAATACCTTCAACTCAGCTGTAACAGATGCCGCCACTGAGATCCTTGGCAAGCACCGACCAAAGAAGAAGCCGTGGATCACACCTGAACTTTTGGATCTGTGTGATAAACGAAGAGAGTTAAAAAAGAAAAAGAACACCTCACAGGGAGCTGATGTCTACCGAAAAATCAACAATGACATCCGAAAAGGCATGCGCACAGCAAAGGAGAACTGGATAGAAGATCAATGCCAGGAAATAGAGAACAATCTGAACAAGAACAACAGCAAGAAGGCCTACCAGACTGTGAAGCGGCTGACAAGTGTTAAACAGCCCAAAGTCTCCACTATCCAAAGCAAGTCTGGCATTTGCCTTACAGAAGAACAAGAAGTCTTGGACAGATGGACAGAGTACTGCTCTGACCTTTACAACCATACACCAAATGGAGACCCATCAGTTCTAGCATGTCCCGAGAGCAGAGAAGAAGAAGAAATCCTCCCAATTCTCCGGGAAGAAGTTGAGGCAGCAGTGCAATCGCTGAAGAAAGGGAAGTCAGCGGGAGTGGACAACATACCAGCGGAACTGCTACAAGCAGGAGGAGAAGCGATGACTGATGCTCTCACCATTATCTGTAACAAGATCTGGCAGAGTGGGGAATGGCCTACACCATGGACCCAGTCGCTTGTCATCACTCTTCCCAAAAAAGGTAACCTTCAGGAGTGTGAAAATTACCGCACCATCAGCCTCATCAGCCATCCCAGCAAGGTCCTCCTGAAAATAATACTCAACAGGTTGAAACCACAAGCTGAACAAATCATAGCTGAAGAACAAACAGGATTCATGGCAGGGCGAAGTACCACTGAACAGATTTTCAACCTCAGAATAATCTGTGAGAAATACCTACAGCACCAACAACATCTATATCATGTGTTCATAGACTTCAAGAAGGCATTTGACCGAGTCTGGCATGCAGCTCTATGGGCAACCATGAAAGTGTACAACATCAGCCCTAAAATTATAGAAGTCATCAAAAGCCTGTATGACAAGGCTACCAGTGCAGTCCTCCATAACAGCGTCATCGGGAACTGGTTCAGAACAACAATCGGTGTGCGTCAAGGATGCCTACTCTCTCCAACACTCTTCAACATCTTCCTAGAGCGCATCATGTCAGATGCTCTTGCAGATCACGAAGGCACAGTCAGCATAGGGGGCAGAGCAATCTCCAATCTTCGTTTTGCGGATGATATTGATGGATTGGCTGGAGAGGAACAAGAACTTGAACAGCTTGTACAGAGGCTTGACACCACCTCCAGAGCTTATGGAATGGAAATAAGTGCAGAGAAGACCAAAATGATGACCAACAACACCAATGGCATCAACACGGACATCAAAGTACAAGGCCAATCCCTCAACACAGTGCACAGCTTCAAATATTTAGGAGCCATTGTGTCAGACAATGGGTCTCGACAGGAAGTCCTCTCCAGGATCGCACAAACAACTGCTGCCCTGACAAGGTTGAAGCCCATTTGGAAAGACAGAACCATCAGTCTACATTCCAAAGTAAGACTGCTGCGCTCTCTGGTCATCTCCATCTTCCTATATGCTTGCGAAGCATGGACCCTCACAGCAGATCTCCAACGAAGAATACAAAGCATGGAGATGAGGTGCTACAGAAGACTTCTGTGCATTTCCTATACCCAACACATCACCAACGTTGAAGTCCGACAGACCATCACACAAGCCATTGGACAACACGATGACCTGCTCACAGTGGTGAAGAAACGGAAACTCCGATGGTATGGCCACGTCACCAGATCATCAGGCCTTGCAAAGACCATTCTGCAAGGCACAGTGCAAGGAGGTAGAAGAAGGGGGAGACCGAAAAAGAGGTGGGAGGACAACATTCGAGAATGGACTGGTTTGACACTGAGCGAAGCCATGAGGACTGCTGAGGACAGAGAAAGATGGAGTATGCTGGTTAAGCGATAATCTGTGGTGCCCCTACGACCTTCGGGTTATGGGACAGGATAGGATAGGATAGGTATTGTTTAACATTTTCCGGCATTAAATCCTCTTGTATTCTGCTCCCCATAACCTGCTCCTCCTTCTCCTAACACCCTCCATCCCTGGTTTCCCATCAGTTCCGCCCTATCTTTCTGTTTCGTCTACCATCCATGGCGAATTAAACGTTCTCAAAATTCAATTTGATGTGATTTGTAAAATTGTAACTTGACACAATGATCTGTTCGAACTGTCTTCGTATACATGTGCACCCTCCTCCTAGTTTCCTTTTGTTTTCAATTTTTCTGTTTTTAGTTGCATAATTCTTTTCTTTTTTTAAATACATTTATTTAAATTCACACACAAAATCATATTATTTCAATAAAAACAAAAACATCCCTCCCTTACATCACTACCAGTACCTTCACACACATTAAACTTCTGTGATACAAAGTTTTACAGTTCAAAACTAAGCTTACTGTATTGCCCTAGGAATACTATTTAAGTGGTTATGTCTTCTAAGCAGACCACACGCTACAAGACAACCCACTGTTCTCATTTACAGAAGGACATTCGGACAATAACAGCTTATATTCTCATTTATATGAAGAAAAAAAAGGACAATAACAATTCACACATCACCAAAAAAAGACTTTCCAAGTATTCAACATACTATTAAATTTATCACTTTCTAATTTTAGGAATGCATTATACTTTTCAACTTCATATTTTTTAAAGATATTGTTTAAATGTACAAATGTGAGGTATCGCTTTGTTGTATTTACAGTTACAAATAAAGAATTTTGCTACAAGTATTACATATAGCAGGGTTGAGGAGAATGTATGACTAGGGTCGTTACCAAACAGAACAAGCACCTCTGAAAATATGAATCTCTCGTTAATTATACAACAATCAACCTAAACCTCTATGAAAGAATTCCAAAAGTGTGTCACATGCTTACATTAAAAAACAAGTGTTGTATATCTTCACAAAATGAACAAAGATCGTCGGGTACAATGCCCATACTTTTTAGAACATTAGTCGCAATAATACGATGGACTAGTCTAACTTGAAACCATTTCAGTTTTATATCTTTTATTTCTTTAATGATTAAAAACGTTTTCTTCCAGTCAATATTACACTGAAGCTTTTCTTCCCATTTTGTGCAACAATTAGGCAATGTATTATCACACATCAAAATGTTATAATATTTTCTAGCACCTTTTGATACAGAAAATAATATTGAGCATAATGCAGTATCAGTTATTGACGTGGTTTTTAACTTCTACTTTGTGATATTTTACTAGTCTATCTCTTTAATTGCATTTACAACGCCACAAAAAGTTAGAAAATTTCCATCAATATTATATTTAGGCAAAAATTCCTTATAATGACAAAAACCTATCATTCTCATGAACCAGATGTGTTATTTGCGTGAGGTCTTTCAAAAACCAATCTTTCTGGAACAAACATTTGTTACCAACTTTAATATTTTGATATAAAAAAATAGGTTCAGACAAAACTTCTTTGGGTTTTGTAGGTACTATATGAGAACCAAACTCTATATAGGCTTTTAAAACGTCTTTCCAAAACTGATTAAGGTAATTTATATAAACCGGTAGACAAGAACTCAGCAACTTGCATTTAACAATTAGATCTAGTGGATAAATGCCAGCAATAATAGATTTCCATTTATGATTGGTCATGTATACTTTTTTAATCCACGATATTTTTAGAGCTGTTATATATTTAACAATATCAGGAATTCCAAGACCCCCGTCTGCAACATTCGTTGTGGACATTTTCCTATTTATTTTATCCCGTTTTCGTCCCCATACAAATTCAAAGATGGATTGTTGAATGGAATTCAAAATATTGTCAGGCGGATTGGGCAACAGTAGCCAAAGATAGGTTAATTTGGAAAGTATTAGGGAGCTCGTCCTTAATAGACTCGTACCAGGGTGCTGAGCGTGTTGCCTTGACCTTTTTCTGGGCCACGGGAACGTGCCGATCAAGCACCGCATGAAGTGTACTATTCAGCTGATCCACAGTGGGGCACAGTTCTGGGGTCACTTTAGCGGTAAGCTCTTGCTTGAAAGCATCCCTATCGCAGGCTGCGAGCCTCCCTGAACATGGAGGGAAGAGGGGGGGCTGCGACGCTTAGTTCGCACACGACACAGAAATGGTCAGATGTTAATTCCTGGGTGACTGAAGTTGATCTAACAACATTATCCTGAGGCCTATGCATAACCCAATCTATGATGTGACCACGGCTGTGGGTGGGTTCTGTGACTGACTGAGAAAGACTAAACTGATCTAAAAGTTCAATCATTTTTGCGGTGGAAGGTTGCTGGGGTTGGTCAAAGTGAAAGTTAATGTCACAGTGTGTTGCAATAATCAAGCAGGACTGGAAATTCTTATTTTTCTTGCTTGGAAAGGTGCGATATATGCATATGAAGTGAATGTTCTGCTGTGGAACGGACAAGCTAAGGTGAACAACTTCAAAGGACGAGTGAGTGAATGCGAAGTCTGTAATGAAGCCAAGGTGATGGGACAGACTGTTTCTGTAAATGATAGCGAGGCCACCACCGCGATTTGAGCGAGGCAACGAACATACAGAATAGCCAGAAGGGGTTAAATCAGAGCATTTACCCTCATCACCAGTCTGCCGAAACCAAGTCTCTTGAATGAACATAATGTCAGTCTGCTGGTCTGAGATGAATTCTTGCAGAGCGGTACGCTTTTCGATGGGACCTAGTGATTGAGCGTTAAATGATGCAATGCGTAGAGGGCTGTGGCTATCGAGGTGTGAAGATAGAGGTTGAGGGGAGAGGTTGATGTGAATGAGATTGTCTGTGTTACAGCGATGAGTCTCAGGCCTATTGATACACTCTGGGTATGATGCAATGTGAAGCGTGGGGTCAGAGTTGGAAAGCATAGGCGATCTGTGTGAAAGGACAACAGGGATAGACGAGATGTTTTGTTTGCGTTTGCCTCCACGACTAGTCCATTTTCTGGGCAAATGACGGCCGATCGAGAACTCTTTTAATCGGAACACAAGGTCGGGAGCGAGCTGTGTACATTTAGACTTCAATGACAATAGCTTATCGCGTGTGTAGCTTATGGATGGAATGCCGGAAAAAAAATGGCGGACTACGTGAGTGCGAGACAGCACAGTGAACGAAGCGAAAAAACGATAGAGTAAACAAACGAACATAAAAAGAGAAGCAAAGCAATGCTACACTTACTTGAGGATCCATGAGACAACAATTACACAATACAAAACTCACAACAAAACACTGTAAACACCGCAAAATCACAAAATTCAGCAGAGCTCGGGTCATTACAGCCTGTTGGCGTCAACCGGAACCAGCACAGCTGTTCCAGCTGATGTTTAGATGTTGCATGAGAATTACGTCTGCTCCCTAATCATATAGCACTAGTTTTTCCCACATTCAAAAACAATCCAGAGAATTTTCCAAATTTATTTATTGTACTAATAGTTTCTTCAAACGACTGCATATCTTCTTCTAAAGAAATCTCTGTGTCGTCAGCATATTGAGATAATTTATGTTCAACACTATTAAATTTAATTCCTTTAATCTTATTATTCTCTGTTATCATCTGTCCAAGAATTTCGGCGCATAATTCTGCTCCTCCTTCAGGGGTTCCTGCTCTTACCCAGGACATGCCTGAGTGGATCAGTTCCGTGGCCAGCTGGATGAGCACGAACAAGCTGAATCTGAATGACGAAAAGACAGCTCGTCGTGACTGGTTCACAGGGCAGACTGCAGCAGACCTCAACTCACTCAGTGTCTGTCTCAGATCATCTAGGTGTGCATCTGGACCAGAGCTTGTCAGTGGAGACACAGATAGTCAGTGCAAAGCTCTGATCTTTCATCCTCGAAGACTGGGCAAAATAGGCCAGTATCTAATTACAGATTCCAGCAAAAGCTTGCTGTCTCTTTAATTCTTTTTCGACTTGATTACAGTAACTCACTTTTGGCTGGCCTTCCTGATAATAAACTTTCCAGACTTCAGCACATTCAGAGCAATGATGCTCGCCTTGCCCTTCGTCCACCTCACCATTCTAGTGCAACTTCCGCTCTGAAAACCTTACACTGGTTGTCTGTAAAGGCTCGTATCGATTACAGAGTTGATTCTCTTTGCACACTGATTCATGTCCTTCATATCTTTCCAAACTTCTCAGCCTGTTCGATCACATCGAATAATAATAGATGATGAGATAATTAAATAATCGAATTTACTGCGGCCTTGTTGATTCTTGTATTGTTCCGATATTTGTTGATGACACTGTTGACCAAGCGAGTGAAACTGAGGTATGCCTTTGGCGATAATATTAAATCTGTTACTTATCTTGAACTAGTGGTTTGTACCATGGCAAGCCAGGGTACACAGGTTGCTGTTTAAAATGTAGACAGAGAGACAACTGTTGTCTACAGCTGACGCTGTTGTCAAATGTCGTCTGCAAAGTTATATGTGACGTCACATTTGGCGCTTGAATGGGATTTTTGCAAGATTGTTTGCGAATGAATTTTTGTGCGCATATAAGTATGGATGAAAAAGAAAGTGAACAGGTAACCTTCAGCTGTAAGATTGGTGACATGAGTGCAAAAGTGTTTTGAATGGAAATAAAACAAAATTTACGGTATTAGGGAACGGCACTTTCTTGACACGGGTTGAATCGGAAGCGCGCGGAATGAGGCTATTGCAGTTTGTGGACATTTTGTTTATTTATTTATCTCAGAAACGGTTAAACGGTCGGTAAGGAAATGTCGGCTATAACGATTTCGCGGGTTTTGAGCGCACAGCAGGCCGATCCGCAGCGCCCAGCACCTGCCCAGATCAGCGTCCATACCGGACAAACTTTACAGTAGAGGCGAAGAAGGACTTCCGGCTGAGCAATTTATATATATATATATATATATATAGAGAGAGAGAGAGAGAGAGAGAGAGAGAGAGAGAGAGAGAGAGAGAGATAGATTCTCGTATTGAAGCGGGGATGAACGTAGAGTATGTCTATAACCCACCTTGGCCTCGTTTCCAAAGATGATGTCACTGGCGACTTTACGTACTCGCCATTGCTGCGGTCTCTGCTGTGAATCTCACTTAAATGTCTGTTCTCTCTCTGCCCCTATGCTACTTCTGCATCTATGTTGTTGCTGTCTCTGTGTTCTGGCCACTTCGGTGTTACTGCTGTTTTGTGACGTGGCGGCATCTGTGCTGTTGCGGCTCCGTATTGTCGCGCCTGAAACGATCAGGTCGTGACCTAGCTAATGTCTCAGATATAAAATGCATAACAACACACATGTATAGTTTATGGTTCCTCTTTCGTCGAGTATACACGGCATTAAAATATTATACGACGTTAATCTATGAATGATATATTTGATGACTGATGCTCTTTTCTTCATACTTCCACTTGCTTACCTTACATACATTGAAATAAAAATAAAATACGTCTGCCAAATGCTCCTCAAAAAAGACCCTCCGAAATAGGTATAAATCTAAACATACATAAAATCAATGTTGTGGGATGCTGTTGGAAAGATCTAGGAATCAGCCTAGATGCGCTGTGGAATGAATGAAACTTATTTAACACACAAACAAAACTAACTAATTTGGATGAAGACACATTGTTATCATTGTTTTCTTTGCCTATATTGCTGGGGATCTGGCATCTGTTTGCCCAGTCTAGCCTAGCTGAACACGTACCCACATGGCGCTTGAAGATTGAACTCAACGGTTCGTGAAGAATGGCCTCCAACTTCAGTAACAGCCGGTCGATATGAGGCGCCATTTGTAAATTAAATCATTATTGTCATTATATCTATAGAACATACATTTTACCTGTATAAAAGATATTGTATACTTATACAATGAATTCTATGTCTATAAAATACATTCAATAGCAATACAAAACTTTTTATAGCTAAAAACAACATTTTTATAACTACAGACTACATTTTACAATATACAAGAGAAATCATACGCGATCATCACGCCGTTTGTAAATATTATTCCGAAAAAAACTATTTTATCTCTAAAACACTTCATTTTATCTCTAAACACTACATTTTATACATAAACAATTCATTTTATAGGTAAACAATTCATTTTATAACAACAAAGAGCTTTTATATCTATAAAATAAATGTTATAATATATATATACAATGCATTTTACCTGTAGAATGCATTCGGAGCATTATTTTACATTCGGCGCATGACATTAATTTTATACTGACTTTGGCATTGCTGATCCCAGGGAAGCAACTCCATCCTCGTGTAGACTACTTGTAAACTTCTAAGCGACTCAACATGGTATAGACCATAAAGTTTACTACAAAAAATGGCAAGGACCATACTAGTGTACTATATAAATTGGCGAGGACCATACTATTGAAATGCTGATAAAACATCAGCGACATCATTGTCAGTCTCGACTGTTCCAATTATTTTTGGGTCGTCTTGAAAAACTATCGATAAGCACGAAGGCAAACCAGCTTCCATCGTAACTGTTACCTTGGAGATTGTTGACATCAAGTATGCCGTATTAGTCGTAAGCGCGGGAAGTCGAAATAGGCCTAGCGGGAATTCCCTACACGCGCCGTAACTATCTAAATTTAGCTTATGCAACATCACTTCCACATGAAAAGGCGAGAGCCCAGCGCATACGTGCAGGGGGAGGGGGGGGGGGGGGTAGGGGGGAGAGGGAGGCCTTTTCTCGTTGAATTGGTTGAATGTACCTATTAACCAATCGTCCCCTATACGCTTATTGAGTCCGGGGACGTAAATTTTAATTAAAAAAAAATCACGAACAAAAAAAACGTCTGCCATCTTTGCATAGCAACTTTGGGTCGCTTAGAACGTTACAAAATAAAAATAATTGAAGGGATAGAAGCAGTTATACAACGAGAAAGTTAGTATAAAATTATTGTAAGGCGCCGACTGGAAAATAATTGGCGCGAATGCATTCTACAGGTACAATTCATTGTACGTGTTATAAAATGTATTCTATAGATATAAGTGCTCGTTGTTGCTATAAAATGAAGTGTTTACAGATAAAAGGAAGTTTTATAGATCGTTTTTGCTATAAAATGACTTGTTTATAGATACAATGACTTGTTTATAGGTAAAATGAATTGGTTACTTATAAAATGTTTTGTTTATAGATAAAATGAATTGGTAACATATAAAATGTTTTGTTTAGAAATAAAATAGTTTTTTTATGTGTGTAATATTTACAAACGGCAGTACGATCCGTGTATGATCTCTTGTATATCGTAAAATGTAGTCTGTAGCTATAAAAATGTTCCTTTATAGCTATAAAAAGTGTTGTATTGCTATAGAATGTATTTTATAGGTATATAATTCATTTTATAATTATACCATATCTTTTATACAGGTAAAATGTATGTTCTACAGATATAATGACAATAACCATTTAATTTACAAATGGCGCTTCATAGGTCGACGACCTTTGATCACTGGCCCCCACCCCGAATCAGTGAAAAGCGCAGATAGACGCTCTGCAATCGGTCGCCTTCACTAAAGTGATTCGTGATGTGCACCCCTTGATACGTCCTTGTATGCTCCTGGGCATCTTACAACCGGCTTGCCTTGCAATCGTTTACTGTGTTTGATGACTGACGAAGTGATGTCCTTCCTGGTCAAAATCTCCCTTCTCAGTGAAGATTTTCCGTTTTGCTTCCAAGGTATCAGGGTCATGGAAACCCATCATCAATTTGCTAGCAATCAGTCTGTGACGTATTAGACGAAGACGTAGAAATGACAGACTATGAAATTCAATCGAGACTGAAGATTTAAAGGTTCCCTAACATTGTTTTTATGAACATCAAGAAACAAGAACGAAGATACAATGCTGCTGATGCAAAGAGACGCTTGTTTTCGCGACAGTCAGCAGCGACCGCAACGACGTCTACGTCGGTTACTGCCATAACATCATCAGCAGCTACAGCAACATCGGCGAGAGCGTCAACAGCTCCTTCAAAAACTGCAGCGACATCTACGTCAGCGTCAGCAGCTACAGTACATTTTTTCTGCAGTAGGAGTTTTATTATGTGTGTCCGGTCCTGATTTGGCTCGGAAGAGTCCGCTGGACCTAAAGCAACAATCAATCAATCAATATTATGTGTGTGAGTGTGTGTGTGTTTGTGTACGTGTGGCTAGGTAGAAACGCTTTTATTCTGACATATAATAATAATAATAATAATAATAATAATAATAATAATAATAATAATAATAATAATAATAATAATACAGGATGCTATACGCGCCTTTCCCCAAATCATTCAGGCTCAAAGCGCGGCGATCTATACCAACATACACGCTCACCTGTCTCATCCACCCTCACACACACCAAATACACATCCATCACTCAAACAGGTGGTGTAAAGGCAGGAAGATCGCTATTAAAAGACGGAAAGAAAATCGAATTTTTATTTTGGAAATTTTTATATTGACTGCGTCCTGTACCATTATACTTGAACCTCTACGTACTTTCTTTTGACGGAGCCCGTTATTTTGACGTCAAAACAGTGTTCCGTCAGGGTTAGGGCTGTGTTAGGCTTAGGGTTAGGTTAAGGGTTTGGGGTAGGGTTAGAGTTAAGGTTAGGGTTAGCCTCAACAAAAAATGGACAAATTTGTAAAAATGTCAAAGTAACGTATGTAGAGTTTCATGAAAGTCATCACAACGGCGTTTCTACACGGTTGTGTGAGTGTGTGTGTGTGTGTGTGTATGTGTGTGTTCCATTAGTGTCTTTCGTGTAATGTTCTTGGTTTAAATGTTGTGCTGCCTGTACACAAGCTACATAGGGTAGGCCTGATAAGAAGGCCTACCCTATGTAGCTTCACCTAACACAAACATACCTACCCCAATGCGAATTATAAATTGTGAAAATTTCGATCAAAAAAGCCTGCATTAGTCAATGGATAGATTAATATATTATTTATTGAACTTGATGTAAAAGATTTTACTTCATTACCTTTCATTCCTCCCCTCCTTCCCCCCCCCCCATCCAGCACAGCTCTATGTCTGTCTGTCTATCTGTCTGTCTGTCTATCTGTATGTCTGTCTCCGACCCTTCACTATTAGTTGTCATCTTTTAGGAATTATTTAGTTATATTGACAGATAAACAATCACAGAGATAAACGAACAGTCACAATGATTGTCAGATAGAGAGTTTCAGTAAACACGACAATCGAAATTGCTTTAACTGAACACACGAAGCACTAGCACTATTAAGAATTGGATCCTTGAAATGCTTTTATGTGTATTGACATGAAATCCTGAGCAAATGCTATTATTTGAATTTCAAAAGGCGTACTTCATAAAATGTTACTATTTGTTTTAAAATGGATTCCTTCGTGAATGCTATTATAATATTAAATGCTGGCAAAACGTATATTTACTTTCAATGTCGTAGAAGGTAAGGGCTGTTTTGCCGATGGCTGTTTTATCGCTATTGACTTTCGCTTTGTTTTCATGTGAAAGAAGTTTTATTCGAACCATCTCCTTTCAAGTTATCTCTGGTAAGGACTTATTGCTCTCATTGGCATTTTTACAACAGAGATAGAGCATTTTGTTACGCTAAAATTCCTCCTGTGTGGATGAGGTTTGGTTGGTGTAGGTGCCAGCGCAATGTGTTGACGTCCAAACTGTCCAGTGTGGGCTAAGGCTTTGGGAAGGGGTGGATGAGACGGGGTACAAAGACAGAAAGAATGAAGCAATGAGTTTTTTTAATGTACTTGGTATTAAAATTGGTTATCAAGTTAAGTCACACACAACAGTCCATTTATTCAGACGGTTAAGGTCCAATTTTTATAACTTTTGTTTTATCGCACGAGATCGTGATGACGATAAACAGGAAAAGGCAGGTGGTGGGAGATGGGGGGTAATGGTGAGTGGTTGGATGGATGTAGGGGGATAAGGAGTTGGGTAAGTTTGTGGATGAGGGGAGGGTGAGGGTGGGATGAGTTGGCAATTGGCAAAGCAATACAATTGGAGTGATAGAGCGAGAGTAACACGCGGGTACCCCAGTTGCGTGTAAGTATACATATTACATTACATGATTATTGCTTTAGGTCCAGCGGGCTCTTCCGAGCCAAATCAGGACCAGAGAGACGTTATCTTACAATATTATAAAATGGTTCAAGTCTTAAAGTATACATATGGAACGGCCAGCTGACTAATGCACACTTTTCCCAATCGACGTTTTAGAACTTTTGATTTGGAAGAGCAGAAAGAGAATGGATAACATTGTGAGCTCAGATATTACATTAGATTTTTGTGGACCGACAAAGGTGTTTGTAGCCCACGATAATCGATATTAGTCTCGAATAATAGCTCTTTCCAGGCATCTGTATTTCATCGATGTAACCTCTCAGTCACTGCCAAAGAGCTACGAGTTGAAAATAAGTGCGATGGAAACTAAATAAATAGGTTATAACTCCTTCAGGACTCAAGATGGGAAGGGGAAGGACAGAGCGAACAGACGACCGAAGGGAAGAAGACAGCGAGTGTTATAAACTCCAATATTTCCGTCAGGTTGAATGTATGTAATCAATTCGCCACATGCGGCCTATTTGATCGAATGTTCAGAACTTGTAATTCTCATTGGATGCATGGAGTTAGGTCTGACACTGCTTAAGTAATATCATTTGCAGAAAGCTCTTTAGGAAATGGAAAAACAAGTTTGCAGGAAATGTGTTTGTATTGATTTTGCTGACAACTTTGGTAGTAATAAATGTCACTGAAATACTTCAGTGACAACGTTGGTAATAATAAATGTTACTGAAATACTTCAGTGACAACTAATGCAGTATTACGTGCTACATAGTGGAAAAAAGTTGGAATATTTTTATTTTGGAGAAGTTGGATTTTGACAAGGAAGTAATTGTATGTATGTATGTATGTATGTATGTATGTATGTATGTATGTATGTATGTATGTATGTATTTTATTATTTATTTAGTTAGTTAGTGCTAGTTTGTTTGGAAACAAGCAGAATAAAGTTAGACCAAAAACATCACAAGATATTTTGGTAATCATAAATCGTCAAATAGTTTTGCGGTGTTTTTTTTTCAAAGCTCAGTATTGTACTATATGCTGATTACGTATGATGATGCTTCTGATGATAACAATGCTTCGGAAGATGCTTCTGATGATGCTTCTGGTGATGATTAATAATGCTTTTGATGATTATGAGGAGGAGGAGGAGGATGACGACGACGATGACGACGATGATGATGATGGATGATGATGATGATGGATGATGATGATGATGATGATGATGATGATGATGATGATGATGATGATGATGATGATGATGATGATGATGATGATGATGTGACTTTAGCAGACACAAATGCATTTGCTGTTCTCCACCACAAATATTTGACCATTTCCGTTGGGAGGTTTCTTTTTTTTTCTGAATAGGAAAATCTTATCTGTTAACGCTTGGTTAGGGACCAGTGCAGCAGTTCACCAAGTTTGACCAACTAGAGAGAGAGAGGGGGGGGGAGAAAGAGAGAAAGAGAGAGAGAGAAAGAGAGAGAGAGAAGTCGAAGTCTTTAATATGATAATAGCATTAGGTCCTATGGACCTGTCTTACAGCAAATCATTAATAAACAATTAAGAACCAAAGAAGTAACATAAAATTAATTTGAAACTAACATATACAGAAATATGAAACAGAGTCTGAACAAGAACAACAGCAAGAAGCCTACCAGACTGTGAAGCGGCTGACAAGTGTTAAACAGCCCAAAGTCTCTACGATCCAAAGCAAGTCTGGCATATATGCTTACAGAAGAACAAGAAGTCTTGGACAGATGGACAGAGTACTGCTCTGACCTTTACAACCACATACCAAATGGAGACCCATTAGTTCTAGCATGTCCCGAAAACAGAGAAGAGGAAGAAGAAATCCTCCCAATTCTCCGGGAAGAAGTTGAGTCAGCAGTGCAATCGCTGAAGAAAAAGAATTCAGCGGGAGTGAATAACATACCCGCGGAACTGCTACAAGCAGGAGGAGAAGCGATGATTAACACCCTCATCATTATCTGTAACAAGATCTGGCAGAGTGGAGAGTGGCATACACCATGGACCCAGTCGCTTGTCATCACTCTTCCCAAAAAAAGGTAACCTTCAGGAGTGTGAAAATTACCGCACCATCAGCCTCATCAGCTATCCCAGCAAGGTCCTCCTGAAAATAATGCTCAACAGGTTGAAACCCCAAGCTGAACAAATCATAGCTGAAGAACAAGCAGGATTCAGGGCAGGGCGAAGTACCACTGAACAGATTTTCAACCTCAGAATAATCTGTGAGAAATACCTACAGCACCAACAACATCTATATCATGTGTTCATAGACTTCAAGAAGGCGTTTGACCGAGTCTGGCATGCAGCTCTATGGGCAACAATGAAAGTGTACAACATCAGCCCTAAAATTATTGAAGTCATCAAACGCCTGTATGACAAGGCTACCAGTGCAGTCCTCCATAACAGCGTCATCGGGAACTGGTTCAGAACAACAATCGGTGTGCGTCAAGGATGCCTACTCTCTCCAACACTCTTCAACATCTTCCTAGAGCGCATCATGTCAGATGCCCTTGCAGATCACGAAGGCACAGTCAGCATAGGGGGTAGAGCAATCTCCAATCTTCGTTTTGCGGATTGGCTGGAGAGGAACAAGAACTTGAACAGCTGGTACAGAGGCTTGACACCACCTCCAGAGCTTATGGAATGGAAATAAATGCAGAGAAGACCAAAATGATGACCAACAACACCAATGACATCAACACAGACATCAAAGTCCAAGGCCAATCCCTCAACGCAGTGCATAGCTTCAAATATTTAGGAGCCATTGTATCAGACAATGGGTCCCGACAGGAAGTCTGTGCAAAGTTAATCATCAGAAAACCCTGTACTGACCCAGTTTCTCCTTGCATGGCAGTCTGGTTCATAATATCAAAAACATGTATACTGCTTGGAAATTCAGGTCTTTGTTTCTTGGGTCCTGTTGTGTACGCATAAAAATAATATCCAGGAATTGCAGTTGATCTGCACTGAACTGAAATAAACACAGACTTAGCACAACTCCCGTTGTGTGTTTAGTACACTGTAACTAGGTTAGAAGTGACGCCATTACTGGTCCTGCCACAGGCCAGTGACAGTCTGCATTAAATACTGTACCGGTAACTTTTTAACTTCTGGTGTGTGTGGGTGTGTGGGTGTGTGTGCGTGTGTGTTTGTGTGTGTGCGTGCGGGTGTGTGTGTGTGTGTGTGTGAGTGTGTGTGTGTAGGTGGGTGTTTTGTGTTAGGGGTTAGAAAGTAGGATGCATGACTTTTATTATTTCATAAGCTACATTCATGTTGTGTACACCTGCTTTTCTGTTCTTTGGGGTGTATTGTTTTAATCCCTGAAGTCTTTTGTGTTTTATTGCTTTTGTGCCGTTGTTTTGATGAAGTGTACGCCGCACACACATTTCCTTGTGTTTTCATGGGGACAATAAAGATTCTGATTCTGATTCTGATTCTGATTCTGAAGTCCTCTCCAGGATCGCACAAACAACTGCTGCCCTGACAAGGTTGAAGCCCATTTGGAAAGACAGGACCATCAGTCTACATTCCAAAGTAAGACTGCTGCGCTCCCTTTTCATCTCCATCTTCCTATATGCTTGCGAAGCATGGACCCTCACAGCAGATCTACAACGAAGAATACAAAGCATGGAGATGAGGTGCTACAGAAGACTTCTGGGCATTTCCTTTACCCAACACATCACCAACGACGAAGTCCGACAACACGATGACCTGCTCACAGTGGTGAAGAAACGGAAACTCCGATGGTATGGCCACGTCACCAGATCATCAGGCCTTGCAAAGACCATTCTGCAAGGCACAGTGCAAGGAGGTAGAAGAAGAGGGAGACCGAAAAAGAGGTGTGAGGACAACATTCGAGAATGGACTGGTTTGACACTGAGCGAAGCCATCAAGGCTGCCGACGACATAGAAAGATGGAGTATGCTGGTTAAACGATCATCTGTGGTGCCCCTACGACCTCCGAGTTACGGGACAGGATAGGATAGGTTTAGGAACATATACACCATAGCGGTGGTAAGAAATAGCTAATGATTTTAGTAATGCACCTAAATACGCACACCACTCCCTTCTTTCCACCCCCTTCCCTGCCCCCATCCTCCGACACTCCTGTCCTCCACCCCCTTACACACACACACTCAAACACACACGCATACACACACACACACGCACTCACGCGCAAATTCAAACATTCCCAAAGACTTAATTTGTCACAGGGTAGTAAAAAACGAAAGTATATAATTTTAAATATTAGGAGCGAATGGAGGCAGAAATTTGTGGAATCTAGTTTTAAACGATGTTAATGATTTACTGTCCTCGACCTTTTGTGGTAGAGAATTCCACAGGCTTGGACCAGAATATGACAGAGATGTTTTAAATATGTCTAAACGTGGTTGTGGAAATGTTAAGTTGTGTTTGAAAGATGACTAACGAGATGATGATTTCATAAAAAGTACTTTTAAATAAGCAGGAGCTTTATGGTTGAGTATTTTTTTTTATAACGGCTATATTGTAAGTTAGGTGTTTGTTAAGAGGGAGCATGCCAGCTATTTTAAATTTTGAATTAGTTGTGATGGAAGTATTGGGGATAACTAGTTTTGTAGCTTTGCGATGAATATAATTAATTGTCTGTTTAAACAAGACCTCACTGCAGCCGTCCCAAATCGTTGAAGCATAATCAATGTGAGGCACGGTGCTTTGTCTTGCGGATCTGAAGGTCCCGGGTTCGAGCCCTGTCCGGGCCATTGTGTTGTGTCCCTGGGAAAGACACTTTACTCCCGTTTCCTACTCCTTCGGATGAGAGTATAAACCGAGGTCTAGTCTGTGTGTCGCATACATTCCATCATAACGGACTTTAAAGATCCTGACGCTCATGTCCTAGACGGGTGAGTGCCGGTAACAAGAACACACCCAGCATGCACTAGGTCCTTCTCCCCCATCCCTGGCTGGCCAGGATAGTGCTCAGTTGTCCGGGCGTCAGACCATGCGCCCAAAGGCTGCGGGTGAGCGTCTCGGGCGGTTTGAGTTAGATCCTGTATCGGCCAGCGCCTAGAGTCTGGCCTAGCACGGCGAGATAAGTGCGCTATAAAAATCCTCAATAATAATAATAATAATAATAATAATAATAATAATAATAATAATAATAATAATAATAATAATAATAATAATAGGAGCATTATAAAAAAAAGTTTGTTTACATCTGCGGTTATGATAGATTGAAGCTTAGACAGCATAAATAATTTTATTGAGAGAGTTTTACAAAGACGTTGAATATGTGAATGCCAACTGATTTTGCGATTACGCCTAACAGTTTATGACTTTCAAACTGTTCAATATTTTTTTCCATTCGCGACTAAATCAAGAGAAAGAGAAGCCCGCTGATGTTTTTGTCTAATTGTTATTAACATAGCTTTTGGTTTAGCCGGATTCAGAGACATATGTACCAGTCAGCAACATTGTTGAGTGCACCTTGTAGAGATTGCTAAATTTCACATATGTTCCTCCCCTGATATTGCAATGTCGGGTCATCAGCTAACATGTGGCATTCAACAGAATTATCTGAGAGATGTAATGGTAAATCATTAATATAAATACAAAATAAGATAGGGCTTAGAACAGATCCTTGAGGAACCCGTGCATCACTTACCCTAGAGAGAAATTTATTCAATGAATGTGTACAAATTGATTTCGTTGATTAAGATAGGAACGAAAAATATTTAAACAACTGAGCCATTGAGGTAAAGTTCAAGTTTCTAAAGCAGTATGAGGTGATTGATGAGGACAAAAGCTTTGGAGAGATCCAGAAAAAACAGCTTTTGACAAAGTAAATTTATTCATAGCGGAGAGCCATTTGTCACTTAAAAGAGCGAGGGTAGTAGCTCAATAATGGTGGCTACGGACACCAGTTTGCAGATGCTGAAAAAGACCAAGATCATCCATGTACATGTATTTGGTTAGGTGAGTCTGAATATGTCATTGTAGAATCTTGGAAAGTGTATACAACAGTGATATTGGCCGATAGTTATTAAGATCAGAACTGAGTTTTAATTTAGGAAGGGGAATAACCTTTGCTTGTTTCCATGTAGTTGGAAATACATTTTTAATAAAGCATAAATTAAAGATGTATGTAAGAGAATTAATAATATAAGGCAAAGAAATTTTCAAAATCGTATTACTTATTTCATCTGGACCTCTCTGATTTATACTATAATGAGTGGTATTTCAAAGGGTAAAGAATTACTTGTTCTTTTCTTACATAATATCAGAGCAAGCGTACTGTGTATATTTTGAGAGAGAGAGAGAGAGAGAGAGAGAGAGAGAGAGAGAGAGAGAGAGAGAGAGAGAGAGCATTCACCCTCTTTTAGAAAAAGGTGAGGTCTAACAGAGGTGTTGTCCACCACGGCGGCCAATACTATTAACAAAAAAAGTCATACATGTACTAATAATTGTTAGTTGTGAAATCATGCTTTACGTAAAAGGATGTAAGGTTTTGTAAGCTAAGTATGGGCCAACAGTGTAGCCACTACCAAGAAGCGCCGCGCAAAGAATCAGGACCAAAGAAAAATAACTGTATTCCACACAAAGTTCATTTAAAATGTTTCAAGAGAAGACTTGAACAAGATATCAAGCCATTCAAATGTATTTCCAGACATTATCCACACAAACACCAATTTTTCAAAAGTGTTCATTTCCGTGG
>CM072527.1:20968276-20973276 GCA_036898135.1 Oncomelania hupensis | reverse complement strand
CCAGTGACAAGAGAGAGGGGGAGGAACTATTCAAATTAGAACCATAATTCTGTAGATGCGAGAGTAAAGAAAACGAGAGCTAAAAACGATTGGTCAGAAGACTACTAGGGACTTTTGCATACCCTTGGGGACCAAGAATCAGCTAGTCAGTCGCAAAAGAACTGTTAAGCTGTGAGGGTCGACCAAAGGAACAAACTGCAGTGTTCGTCTATCTCCATTTCATCAAGAGAGTGCTAGAGACGTAAAAGACGATTTCACGAGTCAAAGAGTCTACAAGACAGATAACACTAGTAGTTTTGATATGTGTATGTTTATTGTATATTGATTGCCATGTATTGTTAATATGTTCTTGATATATATATATAGTTACAGAAACAGATTATTGTTTCCGAGAACGTATGCATGTGGATTGATGTATTCTAGCCTTAAGATTCGAATTGAATTGTGCATATGGGAACCCTGCAGGTGTCTGATGCTATAGACACTTTGCAGAGGAGACCGCACACTTATAGCTAACGAGAATACTGTAGCCAGAGCTCCGACTTTTACAGGTCGGACCTGGGATCATGTTTGTGGAGACGAACGCCTGACCGTCGCTCCCGTGGTACCAAAAGGAGAACAATCCAGAGTCTACCTGGCCACGTCCGAACCCCACAGCTACAAGGGCGACTCGACTCACTGTAGATAAGTCACCCGCAAAGGAACTGAGTCCCACCCTCGAGAAACGTATAGAAAACCACTCGAATTTAGAAAACTACGAACAGTGAAGATCATAACTACAGTTAGCACAGGATGAATAAACCCTGCGAACGAACTCTCCCAGCACGTTGAACTATATTACTTATTAAATTACCGGTTAATGCAGAAATGTTAAAGTTTGTGTTGAATATATAAAAAGTGAAATTACATACATACGACTGGTGTCATTCTATTTGTATTGTTGTGTAGCTATTAGTTTTCTTCTCTCGAGACATAATAATCTAGTCTTTTGATTAGTAATTAACGGTTCTCAAGTTGAGCCAAATGATACTAAAATTCCCGAGAACAAATATAAATTTTATGTGACCAAAGTGCCGTGATCTGTCTCTCACACAACTTTAGGAATTCTGGTAAAAGAACGATCGATAGTGGTAGCACATTGCCCATCTATCAATAAGTCTTACCCCCTAGTAAGATAAACGTATCTTCCCCAGAATATCATCACACTTGGAAGCACAGGCAAAGTCTAAGGTCTAAGCTACCAAACTTGAACCAAATCCATCCCGTAATCTGGAAGAAAATATGATTAGAAAAAACAACCGAACAAAATATGACCTCACCATGACGACGTCATCCGATATGCATTTTTTCACCTGGTAGTGATCGCTATTTCATAACTAAATACCAAGTTTCCAAGAAATCAGTTCATTGGTTTGAGAAAAAGGGCGCAAATGTCACATTAGGACGGACGGACGGACACTGGACAGATGGACAAAGCCATAAACGATAGCTCCTGAGCTAATAGCTCGGGAACTAATAATAATGAGGAATCACACTTGAAGAGCGTATTTATTCAAAAAGAC
Source organism: Oncomelania hupensis (assembly GCA_036898135.1). Classification (NCBI taxonomy): domain Eukaryota; kingdom Metazoa; phylum Mollusca; class Gastropoda; order Littorinimorpha; family Pomatiopsidae; genus Oncomelania; species Oncomelania hupensis. The sequence continues at coordinate 20,971,714 of CM072527.1, read as the reverse complement.
ATCATGTGCACACTATCGCTTTCATTCAGTATCCATTGTACACAAGTGTAACATTTATATATTTAGAGAAGTGCAGATCTAAGACCCGCCGTCGAAGAAACACACACAAGCATATAGGAAGATGGAGATGAAAAGGGAGCGCAGCAGCCTTACCTTAGAATGTAGACTGATAGTCCTGTCTTTCCAAATTAGCTTCAACCTCAACAGGGCAGCAGTTGTTTGTGCGATCCTGGAGAGGACTTCCTGTCGGAACTAATTGTCTGATACACACCAGCTCAATGCCTATGTGAGCAGCACTGTTTAGTGGCTCCACATTTTGCTGGCTGCGGGCTATTTATAGCTAGCCTGCCTGACCTAACCTCAAAACTAAAAAGCTTTGGTTGAGTCGGTGTGGATACAATGGCTCCTAAATATTTGAAGCTATTCACTGTGTTGAGGGATTGGCCTTGGACTTTGATGTCCGTGATGCCATTGGTGTTGTTGGTCATCATTTTGGTCTTCTATGCACTTATTTCCATTCTATAGCTCTGGAGGTGGTGTCAAGCCACTGTACCCGCTGTTCAAGTTCTTGTTCCTCTCCAGCCAATCCATCAATGTCATCCGCAAAACGAAGGTTGGAGATTGCTCTTCCCCCTATGCTGACAGTGCCTTCGTGATCTGCAAGGGCATCTGACATGATGCGCTCTAGGAAGATGTTGAAGAGTGTTGGAGAGAGTAGGCATCCCTGACACACACCGATTGTTGTTCTGAACCAGTTTCCGATGGCGCTGTTCTGGAGGACTGCACTGATAGCCTTGTCATGCAGGCTTTTGATGACTTTAATAATTTTAGGACTGATGTTGTACATTCTCATGATTGCCCACAGAGCTGCATGCCAGACTCGGTCAAATGCCTTTTTGAAGTCTACGAACACATGATATTTATGTTGTCGGTGCTGTAGGTATTTATCGCAGATTATTCTGAGGCTGAAAATCTGTTCAGTGGTACTTCGCCCTGTCTTGAATCCTGCTTGCTCTTCAGCTATGATTTGTTCAGTTTGGGGTTTCAACCTGTTGAGTATTATTTTCCGGAGGACCTTGCTGGGATGGCTGATGAGGCTGATGGTGGGGTAATTTTCAAATTCCTGAAGGTTACCTTTTTTGGGAAGAGTGATGACAAGCGACTGGGTCCATGGTGTAGGCCACTCCCCACTCTGCCAGATCTTGTTACAGATAATGGTGAGTGCGTCATCATCGCTTCTCCTCCTGCTTGAAGCAGTTCCGCGGGTATGTTATCCACTCCCGCTGACTTCTCCTTCTTCAGCGATTGCACTGCTGCCTCAACTTCTTCTCGGAGAATTTGGAGGATTTCGTCTTCTTCTCTGTTCTCTGGACATGCTAGAACTGATGGGTCTCCGTTTGGTGTGTGGTTGTAAAGGTCAGAGCAGTACTCTGTCCATCACCATCATCCAGGCCTATGCCCCAACATCAGACTATGACGACAGCGAAATGGAGGATTTGTATGAAAATCTGCAGGCTGTCCTTGACCAAGTGCCGAAGAAGGACATAGTCATAGTGGAAGGTGACTGGAATGCCAAGGTTGGCCGAGATACGCACCACAACTGGGGAGACACACGTGGACCCCACTGCAACAACGAGACAGAAAAAGAGGTGGGAGTACAACATTCGAGAATGGACTTGTTTGACCCCTGAACGATGCCATGAGGGTTGCTGAGAACCGTGAAAGGTGGATTACGCTGGTTAAACGATCATCTGTGGTGCCCAAGCGACCTCCGAGTTTCGGGATAGAATAGAAATATGTGCTGACCGTGATTTCCTTTTCTGGAAAGTCCGTTTTGCCGCTTAACATCCGATTTAGCGTTTGACTACAGGCGCATTCAATCGAGCCTCGCTAAGTGCATTATAAAGGCGGTTGTCGGCCACCATGACTATACAGATACTTTCACTGACAGGGACCACAAACGGTTACATTTCTTTAAAAAAAAATCGGCGAGATCCACTTTAAGAGAACACCAATGCCATTGCCCTGTGACCTTTGACCCTATTTTTGAATAACCTCGCGGCTTCATTTGTGCATTTTTGGTTTATGGGACATTGGGTAGGGTCTATTGTGGGACATACAGTAGGGCCTATTGTGGGACATATAGTAGGGTCTGTTGTGGGACATAGAGTAGGGTCTGTTGTGGGACATACAGTAGGGTCTATTGTGGGACATACAGTAGGGTCTATTGTGGGACATATAGTAGGGTCTATTGTGGGACATATAGTAGGGTCTATTGTGGGACATAGAGTAGGGTCTATTGTGGGACATACAGTAGGGTCTGTTGTGGGACATAGAGTAGGGTCTGTTGTGGGACATAGAGTATGGTCTATTGTGGGACATAGAGTAGGGTCTGTTGTGGGACATAGAGTAGGGTCTGTTGTGGGACATACAGTAGGGTCTATTGCGGGACATACAGTAGGGTCTATTGTGGGACATACAGTAGGGTCTGTTGTGGGACATATAGTAGGGTCTGTTGTGGGACATACAGTAGGGTCTATTGTGGGACATACAGTAGGGTCTATTGTGGGACATACAGTAGGGTCTATTGTGGGACATGGAGTAGGGTCTATTGTGGGACATAGAGTAGGGTCTGTTGTGGGACATACAGTAGGGTCTGTTGTGGGACATACAGTAGGGTCTATTGTGGGACATACAGTAGGGTCTATTGTGGGACATACAGTAGGGTCTGTTGTGGGACATAGAGTAGGGTCTGTTGTGGGACATACAGTAGGGTCTGTTGTGGGACATAGAGTAGGGTCTATTGTGGGACATACAGTGGGGTCTGTTGTGGGACATACAGTAGGGTCTATTGTGGGACATAGAGTAGGGTCTATTGTGGGACATACAGTAGGGTCTATTGTGGGACATACAGTAGGGTCTATTGTGGGACATACAGTAGGGTCTATTGTGGGACATACAGTAGGGTCTATTGTGGGACATACAGTAGGGTCTATTGTGGGACATACAGTATGGTCTGTTGTGGGACATACAGTAGGGTCTGTTGTGGGACATACAGGAGGGTCTGTTGTGGGACATATAGTAGGGTCTGTTGTGGGACATACAGTAGGGTCTGTTGTGGGACATACAGTAGGGTCTGTTGTGGGACATACAGTAGGGTCTATTGTGGGACATACAGTAGGGTCTGTTGTGGGACATACAGTAGGGTCTGTTGTGGGACATACAGTAGGGTCTGTTGTGGGACATACAGTAGGGTCTGTTGTGGGACATACAGTAGGGTCTGTTGTGGGACATACAGTAGGGTCTATTGTGGGACATAGAGTAGGGTCTGTTGTGGGACATACAGTAGGGTCTGTTGTGGGACATACAGTAGGGTCTGTTGTACCAACCCAAAAGAACTTTAATTTCACAAAGGAGCATAACTCCCGGACACGCGAA
>CM072527.1:20828276-20965776 GCA_036898135.1 Oncomelania hupensis | reverse complement strand
ATAGGATAGGATAGGATAGGATAGAATAGGATAGGATAGCACGTTTTGAGCTCAAGAGCCGCTCTAGACGCTGACCGATACATGACCTAACTCAAGCCGCCTGAGTCTAATTCGTGTTTCCTAGAAGGTGAATTCTACATCGGTACACGCGCACTTTTGTGCACGCTTTTATGAATCAAGGGCAGAAACTCTTAAAATACTATCCCTTTACAATGCCTTCCATGAGTTAATTCCCTTGGATTACTTTTTCAAATTGTTTAGGACAGATCCTCCGGTTTTTTTTTTACAGTAAAACGTTGGCAAGATATTTAATGCTTTTTTTTTTTTATCCCCACCCAACTCTTACCTCCCCCCACACATCTTGTCCACCCCCACCCCTAAAAATAAATTAACAGTGGAAAATAAAAGTAAACGACGGCATCTTAGTAAAAAACAATATTACTTTTTGAAATGTTTCTGTAAATGATTATGTTAAGGATATGTATATATTGTTTTTTTAAAATTGTTTTGTAAATGATTCTGTTAATATATGTATCCTTTTAAAAATTTTATTTTCTTCCTTTTCTATTTTATTTTCTTTGAACGCAAGCTATTGGGCGGTAGTTTGATCGAAGGGAAACAATCACGTATTCCGGGGAGGGGAGAGGTCTGAGGGGCAAGGGTAGAGGGGGTTATTTCTAAGGGAAATAATCGCAAATGTCTTCTAGAAACTATCGTGGATCTAGTAATAAACTGGCTTGCGTCCCTTTAACTCATCTCTCTCCCCATCCCGCCCCTCTTTCTCTCCCCTTTTCTCTTTCTTTTCCCTTTAAATTGTGCATTGATTTTTGTACACTCACGGATGTTTTGAACAACAAAACTTCAAACTGTGTATTATATTATGGTTAGGCCACGTTTCCATCGTGAAACCCGCATTCTGTTGCTGTTAGAAAACTTTTGAAACTTTTCTTTAGAAATTTAACGACAGTTTAATATTTATTCTACAATATTTTGGAGACATTATAGAAGATTTTAATGGCCAATTATTGCAGCAATAAGGAAGAGGGAAGAACATTGCGAAACAGGTTTTGTTCCGACCCCCCTCCCCCAACCCCTATGATCCATCGTCATTCCCATCTTTTCCTTGTGTTTCGTTATTTGTGGTCTTTCTTTGCTTTTGCTAGTACTTTCTGTTTGTCGGGGTTCTTTCTTTCTTTCTCTCCTTATTTTTTTAATGTATTCTTTGTCAACATTCTTTGTTTTATATCATTTTCTATTCTCGGCTTTGTGTTCATTGTTCCTTTAGTTGTGTTTCTTCTTCTCTTTCTTCTGATTTTCTTAATATATATGGTTGTTAAAAACCAGACATTTGGCAAATCAAGAAAATATAAATTGAGTGAATACCATTGTGTCGTTTCAAAGTGTTTTATATATATATATCTATATCTATATCTATATATATCTATATCTATATATATATATATATATATATATATATATATATATATATATATATATATGTGACAAAACAAACATATACGAGTCTGTCCTTTGGCCGTGACAAGAAGCTGAAAACGAAGAGGCACAGTAGCTAGAATACAAGTTCAGAGTCGCTGTTAGGATTTATTTTAGATGATCTGGTATTATGGGGGAAGTTCTATCAACTTTAAGATATTGGGAAATGTGAAGATTTTTAGAGGGACAGGTTCTTTAAGCTTCATAACTAGGAGAACTTGGATGTTAAGCATTGTCCGGAAGGGTTAATACTTGGATGGTTGACTGACCATGTTGGAAAAGCAACTACCAAACGACACAAACAGAATGAAACAAGCGCACGACACAGCCCAGTCCACTGAGCTGTGAATGGGTGACTGGGTCTGTTTAAAACCTAGGAAGGTAAAGCAGCGAGAGAGAGAGGAGATAGGTACAGCTGTGAATGGGTGACTGGGTCTGTTTAGAACCTAGGAAGATAAAGCAGCGAGAGAGAGGAGATAGGTACAGCTGTGAATGGGTGACTGGGTCTGTTTAGAACCTAGGAAGGTACAGCAGCGAGAGAGAGGAGATAGGTACAGCTGTGAATGGGTGACTGGGTCTGTTTAGAACCTAGGAAGATAAAGCAGCGAGAGAGAGGAGATAGGTACAGCTGTCAATGGGTGCCTGGGTCTGTTTACAACCTAGGAAGATAAAGCAGCGAGAGAGGAGATAGGTACAGCTGTCAATGGGTGCCTGGGTCTGTTTACAACCCAGGAAGATAAAGCAGCGAGAGAGAGGAGATAGGTACAGCTGTCAATGGGTGCCTGGGTCTGTTTACAACCCAGGAAGATAAAGCAGCGAGAGAGAGGAGATAGGTACAGCTGTCAATGGGTGCCTGGGTCTGTTTACAACCCAGGAAGATAAAGCAGCGAGAGAGGAGATAGGTACAGCTGTCAATGGGTGCCTGGGTCTGTTTACAACCTAGGAAGAAAAAACAGCGAGAGAGGAGATAGGTACAGCTGTCAATGGGTGCCTGGGTCTGTTTACAACCCAGGAAGATAAAGCAGCGAGAGAGAGGAGATAGGTACAGCTGGGCTAGAGAAAAGAGAGGTTACAAACGCTTCTCTCTGCAATGACCGACATGCTACGTGGACACCTTTACCTTGGGTCATAGTGTCAAGTATTACAGTTGGAACAAAAAATCCAAATGCTTCCCAGATCCACTTTAACTTAAGAAAAAAGTAGGGCTTTCTTTAACCGCACATTCACCCCGCTACGGTTTATTAAGACGTTCGGTATTATATCCACTTCCGTCACATATATCAGTCCCGTCGCTTCTGGCAATAGGGTACATTATAAAAGGCAGAAGAGAAAGAAGAAAAAGCAGGAAGAAAAAGGAATATGATCCAGTTCCTCTCAATCCTGACATTTGAAGGAAGCAAAAGAAGAAAATAGCTTTTGTAAAGGGTCCAAATGTACTCCAGAGGTGATTGTGTGCGTGAAAAAGTCGCGCTGTAAGAAGGTGTAAAAACTGCTTTAATGGCGATGCTGCTAAATGACGAATGGAGATATTACTGGTTAAAAGACCTTATGTGTGATACCTTAGGCAGAAGTTAACCAGTTCATATGGACCCGTTAACCTTAAACAGTTCACTTAGATCCGTTTTATAATAATTTTTTATTTAAGCTATAGAGAAGTGAATTTATAAACGAAAATTTGAAATAGAAAGACGTGAACGGAATTGGAATAAAGTGTGATAAAGTAGTTTTTGATCACGTTTTTACGTCATGTTACTACACAATGTTTTCATTGTTGTACTTTTTAATCATTAAACAATATGTTAATTTTATTATCCGTCCAGTATCACTAATGTATACTGACGTTAAAGTTAGTAGGTTGTTCGGGGTCGGTCGGCTGTCAGTGCGTTTGACAGTGCGCATCAAACAGCAAGTTGGCGCTCTATGAGCTAATAAGTGCACTGTACTCGAACAATTTCATTTCATTTCCTGTCAAAGATCACCCAATCAGTGTCATTATTGATGGTATAACTTTCTTGGGGCGTTATATTGGAACTTTACTCCTGGTTCAGGATGCACGTTTCTACTTTACTGGTGCTAGTGGCAATATTTTACGGGGGTAGTGTTAGACCTAACTTTTCCGTTCTTTTCTCCGAAATTAATGAACTGCGCCACTGGCAAATAAGGATCTATCCCCGCTCTTTTGCTCTAACGAACTTCCCCTGCTCCTTACTGCCTCTTTCCTTAACCTTCCTCGTCTTCTTCTTCCTTCAGCCTTTATCCTTCTTCTACAGCTCTTCTTTGCTGGCTGTCTGCCTGTGTGTCTTCTTCTTCTTCCTCTTTTTCTCGTCGTAACATCATCATCGTCGTCGTCATCATCATCATCATCATCATCATCATCATCATCATCATCATCATCATCATCATCATCATCATCAGCATCAGGACAACAGCAGCACCAACAACAACATTCTTCGTCCTCTCTCTCTCTCCAACAACATTCTCCCCTCCCCCCCCCTCTCTCTCTCTCTCTCTCTCTCTCTCTCTCTCTTTCTTTCTCTCTCTTTCTTTTTCCTTTCGACATCACTTTATTTTCCTCAGGTTTTTAGGGGTAATATCGGGTTTTATATAGTACTAAAATGGGATTTTCAGGTACAATCCCGTCATCTATTTTATCCGACAGAACTGCTTGTTTTCCTTGTCTGGAATAACACGATCGCCTCCTTGGAACCCAAACCGCCCAAGACCATGACCCAGCGCCATGAGCAGTGCTTATTGATAGGAGATGCGCTGTTTTAAGACTAAATTAATTTCATGTCCCTTTCAACTATCGCCAGTTCCCGTGCGACGGCGACTAATTGTGGACTAGGTACGTTCAAAACCCCCACTCCGCCAGACCCTCCAGATAGGTATTTTTGACGTTAATCTGACAGGCCAAACTGAGTTAAGACCCTTTGTCACAAACACATTTAAGCCACATGACGACAGCTATCGACCACTGTCCCTTCGGCGTTGCGCACTTATATCACGTGTCGGTACTTGGTGAGGTCAGTTCATTATGACGTGATCATGATGCACTATTGGCGTGAAGTATGTGCGCTATAGAATATTTAGTTAATGAATTTGTAACAGTCAAGACTGAAACAATCACTTTATATGAATCATTTAAATTAAAACTGAAACATGTGTATTATTTGTCTTGTATTGGTGGTGAATGTGTGTGTGTGGGTGTGTGTGTGTGTGTGTGTGTGGGTGTGTGTGTGTGTGAGCGTGTGTCTATATATGTGTTTGCATGATTGGGTGTGTGTGTGTCTTTATGTCAGTGTGTCTGACTGGGCTCTTTGTGCTTGTCTAGTTTTCTGAATGGTTTTGACCTCAATGACGTCTTCTAAATTGCAAAGTAATGACCAATGCCCACAACGCCCCGAAGGGAAAAGATTGTCTGTAATTTTCATCAGCAAGCCAGCTTTCATTAAACATAAAGACTGGTGTTGTTTATGAACACTGTTAGAAGACTTTTAAACATAGAACCCTCAGCGTTCGCATTTGAGGCCAGCCACAATCCTTTGAAATTAACCATTGAACCTTAAACAGCAGCTCCAGCACTTTGAAGTTATCCCTTTGGAATTACAGGGGCGGATCTAGGAGGAGGAGCAGGTGGGGAGGGGAAGAGGTGCCAGGGGTTCCGATCACACTCCTCCTTCCCCCACCCCAAAAAAATAATAATAAAATAAAATATATATATATTTTTTTTAAAAGGAAAAAGAAATTTTAAAACCTTTGTTTGCTTTAAATTGTGTTGCGATATCTACCACAAACATCCAAAGACAATGGATGTTTGAGGTCGAAATACGTATCTTATTACTACCGCATGGTTATGTCCCTTGGCGTTGCTTTAACATGCGTTTACCAGCGCAAAGTGTACTAGTGGTCTAATGTTTTTAATTTAATTTTTTTTTAAGAAATGGCTTCGGGCAGGGCGGTGAAGGCAGTGCCAAAGCGACCCCCTGTCCTAATTTTGCCGATACAGCGGGCACTAAGAAACTGAAGGCTTTCTTCTCACCAATGCCAATAGGCCGTTGTTACGTTGAAACGCGAACGAAAGTATGTCGGAAGCGTATACGATAGATCTAATCGTTTCGATTTGCAAAGTATTCAATAATGGAGTTTATTTACCTTTGATTTGAGTTTGCATTGTTGTTAGGAGAGGCTTTGTATAACGTTGATAATTTTCGTTGGTCGATATTGTCGGAGAATACTCTGGATTTCCTTGTTTACCATCGATCGAAGGTTCGGGACGATTGTCGAAGTAAGAGAAGGTTCGGGGTATGTGTGGAGAGATGAATGACGTAAGCCAGTGATGACGATCTTTAGTTCGATTGGTGGCAGTGCGTCATTTCTACCGTGTACCAAATTGTTCGAGAAAAGAGAGAGGTTATTTAATCGTGTGCCGAGTTGCTGTTGAGAGATAGTAAAGTTGTTGATAGTGATTTGGAAAGTTGCTGTGAAAGTTGTTGAGTTGAGTTGAGAATTGTATGCAGTTGTTGGTGTGTGCTGAATAAAAGTGGAAAACTTCATACGTCGACTTTGTGACTTGTATGCTGTTTGGACGGGTTGCGTGGATAAACGAATCTGAGTTACACCTTATCAGGAATTCAGCATTGGGGCTGAATCAAATACTGATAAAGAAAAACACCATCATCAAACTGAGTGTAACAGCCGTAAATAATCATAATCCTATCATATCATATCCCATAACTCGTAGGTCGTAGGGGCACTACAGATGATCGTTTAACCAGCGTACTCCATCTTTCCCTGTCCTCAGCAACCCTGATTGTTTCGCTCAGTGTCAAACCAGTCCATTCTCGAATGTTGTCCTCGATCCCACCTCTTTATCGTTCTCCTTCTTCTTCTACCTCCTTGCACTGTGCCTTGCAGGATGGTCTTTGCAAGACCTGATGATCTGGTGACGTGGCGATACCATCTGAATTTCCGTTTTTTTACCACCGTGAGCAGGTCATCGTATTGTCCATTTTTAAAAAAAATGTACTTTATTATTTGTACTTTATTATTATTATTATTTATTTCTATTGTGTTATTTCAGCAGATTAGTACTAACAGTATATACTCCAAAACTGGCGTCATTTGTGCAATAAAACTCAGTTTTTCACCCGTTTAACTTTTTGCATGATTTTTAAATAATCGCATGTTATTTTCATCATGCAATGTGCCTTGTACAAGAAACCAATCCTCTCCAGGCTGTTGACCACAGCCGATATCCACGAATCCAGTGTGGCTCGCCTTGGCCCCGAGCATGTGATCGTTGAACCTGTAGTAACATGAGGTTCCTCCGTCCTGGCCGATGACTTCTGTGCAGAAGACTTTCGCCCAGTGATGCCGTACTGACATCACCCCTGTTAGTCGCCTCTTACGACACGCCGGGAAACGTTGGGTCTCTTCTATTCAGTGCCCTACAGAAGACTTCTGGGCATTTCCTATACCCAGCACATCACCAACGACGAAGTCCGACAGACCATCACACAAGCCATTGGACAACACGATGACCTGCTCAGAGTGGTGACGAAACGGAAACTCCGATGGTATGGCCACATCACCAGATTATCAGTCCTTGCAAAGACCATCCTGCAAGGAACAGTGCAAGGAGGTAGAAGAAGAGGGAGACCGAAAAAAGGGGTGAGAGAACAACATTCGAGAATGGACTGGTTTGACACTGAGCGAAACCATCAGGGTTGCTTAGGACAGAGAAAGATGGAGTGCGCTGGTTAAACGATCATCTGTGGTGGCCCAACGACCTCAGAGTTACGGGAATAGGATAGGATAGGATAGGATGCTGTTATTTGTCGGCTGTACAGAAAAAATATAGTTCTGTATAAACGTCGTTCTGTCCTCTCGACAAGTAATAATAATAATAATAAAAATAATAATAATAATAATAATAATAATAATAAGAATAATAATAATTATTATTATTATTATTATTATTATTATAATAATATTATTATTATTATTATTATTATTATTATTATAACAATAATAATAATAATAATAATAATAATAATAATAATAATAATAATAATAATAATAATAATAATAAAATAATAATAATAATTAGAAGAAGAAGAGAACTCATAACGCGCAACTTATCTCACCTCACGGCGACTCAAGGCGCACTCATACACATTCTTTTGCATCAGTAACGTACCCAAGCACACTCATATACACTTACGCATAAATTGCATGGATGACAAGGCAACAACAGAGACACGGCACTCAGAAATAAGTATGAGAAAATTTCAAATAATGATTATATACATATGGCCATTTACAACGGCTATGATTTCAGCTTGCGAGTGAGGTGGGTTGGAGGGAGACGGAGATGAGGGGTTGAGGTGGTGTAGCAGGGCACTGTAATCTAAAGTGTAAAGCGAAGTAAAATGTAAATGAAAAATATTTTGTTAATAATTAGGAACAGATATATAATTTCTAAATGGAATTTGATAAATTGTTTTCAATGGTTGAAAAAGGGAGGTAATTCATAAATAACAATAAAATCGTTTCCAATAAAGCGAAATAATTTGGAAAATTCGTCCTTTTCAATTATGATAAAGAGAGGTAATTTATGAATGAGTGTGCTTGTTACACTGTTGTTGTTGTTGTTGTTGTTGTTGTTGTTGTTGTTGTTTTTCTTATCAGTAGTTGATTCAGCCCCGATGCTTAAATCCTGATAGGTGTAACTCAGACTCGTTTACTCACGCAACCTGTTCACTCAGCAACAAGGCAGGAGTCGTCGTATGAAGTTTTCCAACTTTATTCAGCGTACATCAACAACTGCATACAATCGCACAATCACTTTTTTCACTTTCCACTGTTTCAACTCTTTTAACCAGTGCTTTATAGTCTCTCTATACTCTAGAGAAAGTTCGAACATTCCAGCTGACGCAATTACAGCCAATCAAAATAAAATTCGTCATCGACCGTTACAAGAACTATGCACTGTCTTACGTCATATAACCTTATTTAGGTTAGAAGCATCTCGTAGATTTATCTACACGCTTCGATCGATAGTAAACAAGCAACCCTAGAAAATTCTCCAACAATATCGACCAACGAAAATTATCCACATTATACAAAGCTTCTTCTTGCAACAATGCAAAATCAAATCAAAGGTAAATACACTCTGTTATTGCACGCTTTGCAAAACAAAACAATCGGATCTATCGTGCGCGTCTCAAACCTAACAGTGATAATGGATAGAATGGAGAAGGATATTCATTGCACTTGGATGCAAAAGAGTATGTGGTATTTTTCCTATGTTAGTTGATTAATAATGCAAGAAATTTACTCTTGTGTATGCCTTTAGTGTACTCGTATTGGCATCTCCACCTTGGAGTGTATTTGACGTGTTTGGACTTTGACTGAAACCCCCGGGAGCCTGAAAACAACCTGGCGTTTCAACTGACCTGAGCACCTGAGGGAACCACGCTGGTCGTCCATCCAGCGAGTCGAATTTGGAAAGTCTGCAAAGGACAAGTTGTTTATTATTCCCCCATAAAATTGCTCAAGAAAATGTACTTGAAAGAATGTCAGTTGCCAGTTGTATAAAGCCACATGCATAGCTAGATAAGATAAAATAAGACAACTTTATTATCTTTTCCAAGAAATTATATCTACTTAGTTGGAGTGGCGTTTTCTATAGTCAAGTATCCTGTATAGTTTGTAGCCACTGAAAAATATTATTATTACTGTTTAAAATATTATTAAGCCTTTGTGTATAATTAATAATGTGTACAATTTAGTTAAATAATGTACTGGTCCACAGCCACTTGTGATGTTACTTAGGTTGCAGCAAGAAAGACTGTAAAGGAAATTATTATCTCAATAATTTCTTATTGTTGTTTGTTGACTAGTTTTGTTTTCATTATATGGAAATGTGATTATGGGTACGGGTGGGTTAATTAGTGATATAAATATATAGATTAGTTTGTTTTGTGGAAATAAAACTGTTGTAATTGTTCCTTCTGGTGTTTTATGTCTTAGAGTATTTGGGGTGGTTGTTTCTCGTGTGAATAGCACACATTGGTGTACCCACTGTTGAGGCAGTGGGTGTGACAAGAGTAAACACAGCAAGGTGCACCAGAATTGGACAAACTGCAAGACCCGGAGGTGGCAGAAATATTCCAAGCATCAATTGGAGGGAAATTTGCACCACTGATAATTTTGCAAGTGGGTGAAGTAGATGTCAACACCACGACCACCACCTTCAACTCAGCTGTGACAGGTGCCGCCTGAAGAAGAAACCATGAAATTACACCTGAACTTTTGGACCTGTGTAAAAACGAAGATAGATGAAAAAGAAAAAAAAACACCTCACAGGGAGCTGATGCCTACCGAAAAATCAACAATGACATCCGAAAAGGCATACGCACAGCAAAGGAGAACTGGATAGAGGATCAATGCCAGAAAATAGAGAACAGTCTGAACAAGAACAACAACCAGAAGGCCTACCAGACTGTGAAGCGGCTGACAAGTGTTAAACAACCCAAGGTCTCCCACATCCAAAGCAAGTCTGGAATATGTAAAGCAGAAAAACAAGAAGTTTTAAATAGATGGACTGATTACTTTTCTGACCTTTGCAACCACACACCAAACGGAGACCCATCAGTTTTAGCATGTCCCCAGAACACAGAAGAATAAAAACCTCCCAATTCTCCGATAAGAAGTCGAGGCAGCAGTGCAATCGCTGAAGAATGGGAAATCAACGGGAGTGGATAACATACCCGCGGAACTGCTTTAAGCAGGAGGAGAAGCGATGATTGACGCACTCACCATTATCTGTAACAAGATCTGGCAGAGTGGGGAGTGGCCTATGCCATGGACCCTGTCGCTTACCATCACTCTTCCCAAAAAGGGTAACTCTCAGGAGTGTGAAAATTACCGCACCATTAGACTCATCAGCCATCCCAGCAAGATCATCCTGAAAATAATACTCAAAGATTGAAACCCCAAGCCGAAGAACAAGCAGGATTCAGGACAGGGCGAAGTACCACTGAACAGATTTTCAACCTTGGAATAATCTGCGAGAAATACCTACAACATCAACAACATCTATATCATGTGTTTGTAGACTTCAAGAAAGCGTTTGGCATGCAGCTGTGTGGGCAACCATGATAATGTACAACATCAGCCCTAACATTATTGAAGTCATCAAAAGCCATTATGACAAGGCTACCAGTGCAGTCCTCCACAACAGCGCCATAAGGGACTACTGATTCAGAACACCAATCGGCGTGCGTCAATGGTCCCTACTCTCTCAAAAACTCTTCAGCATCTTCCTAGAGCGCATCATGTCATATGCCCTTGCAGGCCACGAAGGCACAGTCAGCATAGGGAGTAGAGCAATACTCCAACCTCTGTTTGGCGGATGAAGTTGATGGATTGCCTGGAGAGGAAAAATAACTTGAACAGCTAGTACAGAGACTTGACACCATCTCCAGAGCCTAAGGAATTGAAATGTATGCAGAGAAGTTCAAAATGATGACTAACAACACCAATGGGATCAACACCGACATCAAGGTCCAATGCCAATCCCTCAACAGTGCATAGCTTCAAATATTTAGGAGCCACTGTATCAGACAATGGGTCCCGACAGGAAGTCCTCTCCAGGATCGCACAAACAACTGCTGCCCCGACAAGGTTGAAGCCCATTTGGAAAGACAAGACCATCAGTCTACACTCCAAGGTAAGGCTGCTGCGCTCCCTTGTCACCATCATCTTCCTATATGCTTGCGAAACATGGACCCTCACAGCAGATCTACTACGAAGAATACAAAGCATGGAGATGAGGTGCTACAGAAGACTTCTGGGCATTTCCTATACCCAGCACATCACCAAAGACAAAGTCCGACAGACCATCACACAAGCCATTGGACAACACAGTGGTGAAGAAACGGAAACTCCGATGTATGGCCACATCACCAGATCATCAGGCATTGCAAAGACTATCATGTAAGGCACGGTACAATGAGGCAGAATAAGAGATAGACAGAGAAAGAGGTGGGAGAATGGACTGGCTTGACACTGATCGAAGCCGTGAGGGTTGCTGGGGATAGAGAAAGATGGAGTACGCTGGTTAAACGACCATCTGTGGTGCCCCCAACGACTTTCGAGTTACGGGAAAGGAAAGGATAAAATAAAACGCACAATGCCTGTTTGTGTGACATTGGTTCTGCGCTTTATGCTCGCAAAAATACTCCCACGTCTCTCTTTCTTTATTTGTAAGTAGTTTCTGTGGTGTTTCTTTTTTTATTTGTTCCTCAGCAATGTCATACTCATATTGAGCCGCTTATTGCCGTCTCAAAGATAGGAGTGTATATACATGAGAAATAGATATACACTAATGATTAACCATATTATCTTCCAGGAGAGGCCCAAAATGCTCCTCATAAAGATACATTATTTTCAGAGGCAGTGGAAGGAGGGGGAGAGGCTTCGCCCTTTGCTCATGGACACCACCGTGGTCTGGACACTGGACACAACTTGGACCTTTCCTCACCTTACCCTTGCTTTGCTCCTGGAATTAGCACTTAGGAAGAAAGAACGGGAAATTGAAGGGTGACAAGATTACTAGTTGCCGAGAGCCGTGTTGCGATAATTTGCAGAGCGAACTTATGACAGTCCATGACAGTCCGTAATGCTATTAATACAGTAGCAAAGGAATGTATTAGATTTTTTTTTAAATACGCTTCTATTTCATACCATTCTTCAGACGCTCGTAGTTCAGGCTGTAATTTTCGGATCCCATATTCAGTTATATTTATCTGGTGTAGATTTTGTTTTTAAATGTACTTTTGGACTATAAATAAAGTTTATAAAAAAGATGTTCTGGTGCTAAAGGGTTTGTCTACTGATGGAACGACACGAAAGGAAGACACAATAGAGATACATAGATGCTGCAACGAAATCACTTTCCTGGGAGTTTTGGTTGTACTACGTCACACCTTTTTTTTGTTAAATTTTAAGGTCACGTGACTGCCACCTTCACACGATTCGACTTTCGTTCCAATAAGCGAAACCACGTTCGTGAAAATCCAAGATCACACGAACACCATTTCGTCATTAGTTTTAAATTGGTGAATTAACAGCATCTTGTTCTAAAAAATACTTAGATTGATTGATATATTCGGACAATTGATATGCTCTAAGATTGTAGGCATTTGTTGAGTGATTCATTGTCTAAAGTCTTGGAATTGAGAGATCCAAAATGGCGACAAGAGGACCCCATCGATTGGCATTTTATTCCGGTTTGTTTGCTTCAATGTGACATAACAATTCCGTCTAAGTTGCTTTTACATGTAACTTATTGTTGATTTTATTAATGGGAGGATTTATATATCTATATACTATTTTAAAGGGGTAAATTAGGCGTTTCAAGTTATTCTACAGTACCAGGATTGTAGGCCTAGTTGTAGGATACTGTTTGGAAGAATATATACGAGTACTGTCCCTTGGAAACACGATATTTTTTTTTGTTTCACCATACTAGAGTTACTCCAAAAAAATCAATAAACGAAAGGTTGCGTCCCTTTTTTCAGCGACGCGAAGTTCGCTGACCCGTCTTCCTATGCTGCTAGAGTCATGCGAAAATGGTTGAGTTGGAACGGTAGCGGAAACGGGAACGCTGTAGTATCAGCATGTAACTATAACATGGTCTCACGTTTTTAGGGCTCGTGTGTTTCTGCGAGTGCGCAAAGAGGAAGTAAATGTCAGTAGGATGTTGGTTGTTTCCCCTGGCTGTGCACTTTTCTGCACTAATGAATGCCAAGATGTTTAGTCCTGGCCATGTTAGTTATAAGAAGTCAATGATGCGGGATACTGTCTGGGGGATCTAGGAATCGGCCCAGATGCGCTGTGGCTAAATATCTAAGATACGGTGACGGGAGAAAGACACTTATTTAACACCAGAACAAAACTAATTCAAAATCTGCAATAAGACATAATAATTGTTAATATTGTTATTATTGCCTATCTCGCGCGCTAGCTATCTGGCATCTGTTTGTCTAGTCTAGCCTAGCTGAACACGTGCCTACGGTGGCGCTTGAAGATTTGAACCCAACGGCCACTAGCTCTCCGAATAAGTGAGAAGCGCAGATGGTCACTCCGCAATCGTACTGCCTCCATGCTGTTATGTTTCTGTGTTGTTGAGGCCTGTGTGCTATCGCGCCTGAAAATTATCAACATTTTACAAAGCTTCTTCTAGCAACGGCGCAAAATCAAATCAAAGGTAAATACACTCTATTATTGCATGCTTTGCAAAACAAAATGATCGGATCTATCGTGTGCGTCTCAATCGTAACACTACCTATTCTATAATAAGTAGATAGTAGTGATATTGAAAGTTTCAGAGACGAAAGAAGACACTTCTGAGCCTGTGAGGTATCGTGGTCTTAGTACCCAATCATCAAATCGCTTTAAGACGCAATAGGTCTGTGACGTATTAGACAAAGACGTCAAAATCGCAGAATATGAAATCCTATGGACACTGAAGATTTAAAGGTCCCGCTAAACATTGTTGTTATAAATATCAAGAAACAAAAACAAAGATACAATTATTGGTGATACAAAGAGACGCTTGATTTGGCGACTAACATCTTGGCTAGTACTGTTCAATACAAAACGTCCCTTTCCTCCTCCCAAACCAATTCCCATGTCTGCACAATTTGGAAAAAGACAAGAGACGAGTGAAATGTTGTTGACACTAATTTGTGATTATGTGTTTTTAATTTTCATTTGTGTTTACATTGATGTATTTATTTATTTTAATTTCTGGGCTATATTTATCTGTCTTAACCTGTCACCTGTACTATTTGACGAAATTGCAGAGTTCTTTAACGTGCTGTTAAGGCGATGCAAGTAGTATCCATTTTACTATTTACCCACTGCCCTGTCTGTTTACCTCACGTACAATATTCGAACGAACATTAAAAGGTGTGCCCGCTCGGCGAGGACTGCTACCTAAAGTCGATCAACATTAACTGAGAGGTGTTTCCGATCTGCACGCTCTGATTTGACATGGACTGTCAGCAGATTAACTGTAAGAAACCTTTAGAAAGCCATTCACGTCAAAATACTAACTTATTAGTGGTCTATCACGCGAGTGTTACACTCGATGTTGTTTTTTTATCAGTTGATTCAGCCCCGATGCTTGAAACATTATAAAGTGTAACTCAGATTCGTTTATCCACGCAGCCTGCTCACTCAGCAACAAGGCAAAGTCGTCGTATGTAGTTTTCCAACTTTATTCAGTGAGCTTCAACAACTGCATTCAAAGGCTCAATCACTTTTTCACTTTACAATCTTCTACAATTTTCAACTATCAACCACCTTTTGAAACAGTGCGGCACTATATATATAGCCTCTCTACACACCAGAAAGGGTGAGGATACCCCAGCATGACACACCACAACCAATCAGAACAGACTGCGTCATCACTGTCTCACGTCATGCAACCTTATTTGGGATGGAAGTTTCTTTAGTTACCACTAAAATTATTATTACGCTTCGATCGATAGTAAACAACCAACTCTAGAAAATTTTCAAATAATATCGACCAACTAAAATTACCAACGTTAAATAAAGCTTCTTCTAATAACAACGCAAAATCAAATCAAGAATAAATACACTCTGTTATTGCATGTTTAGCGAAACAAAACGATCGCATCTATCGTGCGCGTCACACACGAACTATAGTGCGCGTTTCAACGTAACAGCGAGTTCAAACCATTCTTTTTAGGACCTTAACTATGCACCGAAAGTCTGAAAAGAACTGAAGTCATTTGGATTCAATCAGCAAAAAACACCACAAACTGTACTGTGGACGCATTTGCAGTTATTTCCACTATTTTAGATAAAGGAATCCGAACCATGCACAGGAAAACGGCTCTTTGAGCCTGTTTGCCACTGGAAAGAAACAATATTATGCCTCTTTGTGAATGGACTGGAATATTAGATCTACTGGGGAAATTCATCCGAATTATTATTATTTTTTTATTTTTCTTCAACAACTGTATAACTGTCATTACATTTTATAGTGGAAAAAGGACATGGATCCATTATTTTCTTTAGTGGAACACATCACGTGAATAAGAGTGGAAAACATCATGTAAACCCTTTGCTCCTCCAAAAGCAGACAGCAGAATCAAATTTGTGTTTACTTCTGGTAAAAAGACATCTGAACCAATTTTAACTTTTTTTCACATTTCACCGCAGCAGACGTCAAGACAGGAGAAGATAATGCTACTTTTTTGTGAAAACTCATTTGCGGCTTCCTGTCTTGGAGAGCTAGAGTCGTCTCCCATTGTCGCTTGTGGCCTATTGGTGGAGTGAAATTAGCTTGAGGACAGAGTGAAAAGAAATAAGACATCTTCCCTTTGTGGCAGACAGACGACAAGATGGTAGGTCTGTAACGATGCAAAGCACCGATAGGTTGGGATGTTTTTTGGTGTTTTGTTTCTTTTTTTTTTTTTTGGGGGGGGGGGGAGGGATGAGGATGGTGGCGCTGGAGGCGGGGACAAGAAAGAAGAATATAAATATTTTGTGGCATGCCGTGAATACAGCTTGAAAATTTAACATTAAAGAGATGGAGAATGTATTACATGTGTCTATTAGAAATGTACGTCCAAAAATTCACCCAATTTCGTATCTTTGTGTGACAATTATTTTCCGAAAAAGCCAAGTATTTTAAAGGTTTAACTTTTATACTTTTACTGTTTTGTGATGCTTTTGCGCACATGGGTTGTTACAGCCCTATAGCGGTGTCAAACGCCAGCCCGTAGTTCCGTAATTGTTGATGAGAGAAATGATGTGCTTCATTCTGACTGAGCCTCGGACACTTGGTCATGGATCTCAAAGCCTCGAACTCTGTGGCACCTCTGCTGTAGACAGTTCCAATGGCTCTGTCCCCGGGTCCCGTCACTAATTTATTAATTACTATTTAATAGTTTTTATATAGCACTTTTCTAGCACAAGAGCTGCTCGAGGCGCTGCCGCCCACTTGAAATATTTGGGCGCATAGTCAGACGCCCAGACGACTGAGCACAATCCTGGGCGACCGAGAATGGGCAGAAGGGACCTAGTGCGTGCTGATTGTATTTGTCTGGACGGCACGTAACCCGTCTAGGACATGAGCGTCACGATCTTATGTCCATGCGATGGAATGCGTGCCTCGGTTTACACTTTCATTCAAAGGAGTAGGGTGTGTCACAAGTTTTTGTTTTTGTTGTTGTGTTGTTGTAGTTTTTTCTTCAGGCTCTCAACGGGATTTGAACCACAGCCTATGCAGACTGCAATGTTATTGCCTGACATTCCAGTACACTGCGTACACCACTTAGCCAACTGGACTACCCTTTCACGTGGATACAGAGAAATCGCAGCCCCTGTAGCTGCTGCACATGCACACTAATGTGAGTTGCAAGTGAGTTAATGTAGAACTTTCTCAGTGTAGGGCCTGCTACAATACTTGCGAATACGTAGTAGCACTACCAAGCACTATAATTATACTTGAGAAGAAGTGGAGCAGAAAGAGATGACTAATAGCCTTGTATCATTTCCGTGGAGGTCTATAAGAGGACACTTTCCGGGGAAGAAGTTCCGGTAGTCTGTCGCGGCGACATTGAAGAACATAGTTAGAATAATTCTCTGTAGAAGTCAGTAATTTGTATCATCAATCTAGCAACACATTTTTTCTGTTCCTTTTCGCCGAATCAAAATCAGCATGACTTCAAGCAGTCATAGATTTATGGTTTCCGCGGGTTTCCGTGGTTTTGGTTAACTGATTTTGTCTGGAGGAGCACAGATGTATGCAGTCTGCTACACGGGTGGAGGAGCACAGATGTATGCAGTCTGCTACACGGGTGGAGGAGCACAGATGTATGCAGTCTGCTACACGGGTGGAGGAGCACAGATGTATGCAGTCTGATACACGGGTGGAGGAGCACAGATGTATGCAGTCTGCTACACGGGTAATTCCAGGCTGTCCGCTATTCCTTGAATTTTGGTGGAACAACTATTTTCCTGGCTCTTTGGTTTCAAAGATCAAAATATTATGGGGTTTTACCGATTCCTTGCTTTCTTAGTTAACATACGAAACATAGGATTACACACATATATGTTTGTCACATTTCCATGTTTATATTATGTATTTCGATGTAATCATATACGTTCTTTAGTTCCGGATCGTAGCTGGGGAAATATGTTTGACTCTAACCGCTCTGTTACACTCGTTGTTGGCTTTTATCAGTAGTTGATTCAGCCCCGATGCTTGAATCTTGATAAGTGTAACCCAGATTCGTTTATCCACGCAACCTGTTCACTCAGCAACGAGGCAGGAGCCGTAGTATGAAGTTTTCCAACTTTATTCAGCATATATCAAAAACTGCATACAATCGCTTTTTCCACTTTCTCAACAACTTTTTTTTAACTCTCTACATATATAGTTTCTCTATACTCTAAAGAACGTTCGAACATTCCAGCGTGACGCAATTACAACCAATCACAGTAAAATTCGTCATCAGAACTGAACTGTCTAACGTCATAATTATAACCTCGCCTAGGCCAGAAGAATCTCAGCTACCAGTAGATCTATCCAGATGATTCGATCGATAGTAAACAAGCAACCCTAGAAGATTCTCCAACAATATCGACCAACGAAAATTATCAACATTATACAAAGCTTCTTCTAAAAACAACGCAAAATTAAATCAAAGGTCAATACACTCTATTATTGCATGCTTTGCAAAACAAGACGATCGGATCTATCGTGCGCGTCTCACACGTACTATCGTGCGCGTCGCCAACGTAACACGCTCGTTGATGCATTTTGTTGTTATTGTTGTTGTTGTTGTTGTTGTTTTTGAAACTAATGGATGGAGTTCTTTGAAATTTGGTATGTAGTTAGAAACAAAAGAATACCAGTTGACACAAATGTATGCATAACGGGTGACGTTTTCATGGTCACGTCATCATTTTTGTTCGTTTTTCTAATGGCATTAGTTTTTCCACAAACTTCTGAATGGGTTTAGTTCAAATTTGGTATGAACTTAGATTTTACAGATGTCCTCAACATAAAACCAAACTTATGCAAATTGAATAATGTCACCACGTGACGTCATTTGTTTTTCTTCTTCTTCTTCTTCTTCTTCTTCTTCTTCTTCTTCCTCCTCCTCCTCCTCCTTCTTCGTCCACTTATCTGAGCGATATTAAATCTTCTTCTTCTTCTTCTTCTTCTTCTTCTTCTTCTTCTTCTTCTTCTTCTTCTTCTTCTTCTTCTTCTTCTCCTCCTCCTCCTCCTCCTACGTCCATTTATCTGAGCGATACTAAATCAACAGGCGGATGCAAAGAGAGAAATTATTGGACAAACGAATTATCTGAAAATTACAGCCATGCGCATTCATTTCAATGATAAGGACACAGGGAATAATTTTTAAGGGATAATTTACGGCCTTGGACTCTCCAATCGGCAAGCAAGTAATCATTTGCCAGTTCCCTAATTTTTGTCTCGTTTGAATTATTTCAATCAATACAGAATAATTTGAAGTAGCTTGGTATCTGTAAGATGGATTTGTTTTCTCAACAAAGACAAATAATAACTGGGACATAAACATGACTTAAATGGGAGGCACTGTGGTCTAACGGTAGTGCTTCGGCTTGCGGATCGGAAGGTCCCGGGTTCGAGCCCTGGCCGGGCCATTGTGTTGTGTCCCTGGGAAAGACACTTTACTCCTGTTTTCCTACTCCTTCGGATGAGAGTATAAACCGAGGTCTAGTCTGTGTCGCATACATTCCATCATAACGGACTTTAAAGATCCTGACGCTCATGTCCTAGACGGGTGAGTGCCGGTGACAAGAAAACACCCAGCATGCACCTAGGTCCTTCTCCCCCATCCCTGGCTGCCCAGGATTGTGCTCAGTTGTCCGGGCGTCAGACCATGCGCCCAAAGGCTGCGGGTGGGCGTCTCGGGCGGCTTGAGTTAGATCCTGTATCAGCCAGCGCCTTGAGCAGCTCTTGAGCTGGAAAAGCGCTATATAAGAACGATTAAATAAATAAATAAAATAAATAAATATAAGCAGCATTTGCTTCGCTGAAGAAGGGGAAATCAGCGGGAGTGGACAATATACCCGCGGAACTGTTTCAAGCAGGAGGTGAAGCGATGATTGACGCACTCACAATTATCTGTAACAAGATCTGGCAGAGTGGGGATCGAGTGGCCTACACCATGGACCCAGTCGCATGTTATCACTCTTCCCAAAAAAGGTAACCTTCAGGAATCATCAGCCATCCCAGCAAGGTCTTCCTGAAAATAATACTCAAAAGGTTGAAACCCCAAGCTGAACAAATCATAGCTGAAGAGCAAGCAGGCTTCAGGGCAGGGCGAAGTACCACTGAACAGATTTTCAACCTCAGAATAATCTGCGAGAAATACCTACAGCACCAACAACATCTATATCATGTGTTCGTAGACTTCAAAAAGACTTCAAAAAGACCGAGTCTGGCATGCAGCTCTGTGGGCAACCATGAAAGTGTACAACATCAGCCCTAACATGACCCAACTCCCAGCTAATACATTGACGAGCTGAGAACTCGTAAAAGACCATCTGTGTCTATGGCGCAATCCACAATTTTTAGTGAGCGTTGTGGCCAAGTGGGCTAAGTCGGGACTAACTCGCCTTGTCAACAGGTCAGAAACCAATGGCGCCTGACAGGTGTGGGTTCGATCCAGCTTCTGGGCGTTATGTTTCTCAGAATATTATTTACTTTCGACTCGGGCAACGTCTCGGGGGTTTTCTCGGGGTACTCCGGTTTGCTCCCCCAGCAAATTTTCAAAATCACAACTAATGTTAGTTAGGTTGGGTTTGGGCGCGGCACAGGCTGCGACTACGCTTTCCCAAGGGGAGGCGGCCCAGAATTTCCCTATGAAAAAAAGGGACAATAGGGTAAATAAAATAAAATAAAATTAGAAAAAAAAATAAAAAGAATTATTGAAGTCATCAAAAGCTTGTATGACAAGGCTAACAGTGAAGTCCTCCACAACAACGCCATCGGAAACTGGTTCAGAACAACAATCGGTGTGCGTCAGGGATGCCTACTCTCTCCAACACTCTTCAACATCTTCCTAGAGCGCATCATGTCAGATGCCCTTGAAGATCACGAAGGCACAGTCATCATAGGTGGAAGAACAATCTGCAACCTTCGTTTCGCGGATGACATTGATGGATTGTCTGGAGAGGAACAAGAACTTGAACAGCTGGTACAGAGGCTTGACACCAGCTCCAGAGCCTATGGAATGGAAATAAGTGCAGAGAAGACCAAAATGATGACCAACAACACGAATGGCATCAACATGGACATCAAAGTCCAAGGCCAATCCCTCAACACAGTGCATAGCTTCAAATATTTAGGAGCCATTGTATCAGACAATGGGTTAGAGTCTCCTCTCTGAAAATCCTTACGGGAAGAGAGGGGACTATAAACTGATAAACATAACATAACATAACAATGGGTCCCGACAGGAAGTCCTCTCTAGGATCGCACAAACAACTGCTGCCCTGGCGAGGTTGAAGCCAATTTGGAAAGACAAGACCATCAGTCTACATTCGAAGCTCGAAGGTAAGGCCGCTGCGCTCCTTTGTCATCTCCATCTTTCTATATGCTTGCGAAACATGGACCCTCACAGCAGATCTTCAACGAAGAATACAAAGGATAGAGATCAGGTGCTACAGAAGACTTCTGGGCATTTCCTATACCCAGCACATCACCAATGACGAAGTCCGACAGACCATCACACAAGCCATTGGACAACACGATGACCTGCTCACAGTGGTGAAAAAACGGAAATTCAGATGGTATGGCCACGTCACCAGACCATCAGGTCTCGCAAAGACCATCCTGCAAGGCACAGTGCCAGGATGTAGAGGCAGAGGCAGGCCGAAAAAGAGGGGGGAGTACAACATTCGAGAATGGACTGGTTTGACACTGAGCGAAACAATCAGGGTTGCTGAGGACAGGGAAAGATGAATTACGCTGGTTAAACGATCATCTGTTGTGCCCCTACGACCTCCGAGTTATGGGATAGGATAGGATAGGATTTGAAATAACGCCAGCTTCAAACTATTTAATCTTAACTGTACAAGCATGCATAGTGTACCTGGAAGCTTATTATTAGGAAGGAAGTAGTATAATAATATGTTTAGCCAAATATATGTAGAGAACATACTTACTTCCATCGCTTTTATTTGTTTGTTTTTGTTATCTGTAATCTGGTCTTCTGCATTACTAAGGTTATAAATGTTTATGCAGCGCTTTAATTAACACATCAGTAATGAGAAGTCTGGAAAATCTTTCAACTCGTGATCATTGACGGTTTATGTACTCTAACACTTTATTCTAAATGCCTCCAAAACGGGACATTTATTGGTGTATTTACAAAGGCAAGCGAAGGCTGAAGTTTAACTGTGATATACATCCCTCACTCTTGACACTTTTAAGCTTCAACTAATTACATTTATTGTGGGCATCCACTGCATTGATCAGCACTCTCGAAATTGCCATACCCAGTGTTTCGTGTGGGTATAGTAATAAATGCAAGGGTTGGGTCGCAGAACATGATCTATACGTTCGTCACTCCAGGGAGGACACATGCACATCGATCACTAGGTTTAGTCTTGCAAATATTTGATTCCACAAACAACCTCTACACTTTCGAACTTCCTAGATGGACATCTTTACAGATGCCATGATTGGTTGAACTTGATCTATGCATTAATCACTCAAGCCCTCTTCACCAACCATAGATCAGCAGACATCTAAGCTCTAGACCCGGATGTAGCCGGCAGGGGACTGTACTCTCTGACCTGTCATCTGACTAAGGACAGCAAATCCGTGAACTAGTTTATCGTCTTTCTCCTTCTTTGTCTCCTTTTTCAGGCTTGCTTTCTCCTCCTCTCATCTTACTCTTTCTTTTTCTTCTTCTGCTTCTTCTTCATCATCATCATCATCATCATCATCATCATCATCATCATCATCATCATCATCATCATCATCATCATCATCATCATCATCATCATCGCCATCACATCAGCAACAGCAGCAGTTTCACCACCGTCGCCATCATTTTCGATTTCAAACGTTTTAAAATGTTCTTTCTTTGTTTCTTTCGTCCTTCTTCTATTATTGTTATTTCAAAGAAACAAAATGAAATATCAAAGTTGCAAGGGTCATCGATTCTATATGCCTTATTTTCCACCTTCTAATATCGTATGCATTCAAAATTATTATCCTGGTCTGGATGAATTCTTAAATGATAATAATTATCGCCAAAGACTCTCTTTTTGCCATTTTCTGCGCAAATCTGTGTTCGATGTTCACATTCTTTGCTCCTCCCATGTCCCTCGCCCCCCCCCCTCACTTCTACCTTCCGCTCGCTCTACACCCTTCCTCTCCCTCCCCAGACGCTTTAGACAAGTCGTGTTTCATTTGTTTCTGTAACACCCTTTCTCACCATAACACCCACCCACCCAACTCTCTCTTTCTGTCTCTCTGTCTCTCTCTCTCTTTCTCTCTCTCTCTCTCTCTCTCTCTCTCTCTCTGAACGTGAAGTCAAGCAAATCACTACCTACATTCAAAGAAAACCTTAAACAATACATGCCAAAGCTCTAGCCAATGTACATTTTGTTACCAGTGTTCTTGCTGTTTCCTGACACATTATCATATACCATTGATCCTTTCTTCTATGCAGCACATGTTGGGGTGCCGGAGGTTTCTGTATAAATAGTATCCCCACTTTCTGGAAATTTAGTGCTTTAAATTCTTACTGTCGCTGTTTTTCTCATTTGTTCTTTCTCATTCCTACTCTGTTCTATCAACCTACTATACTAAATTCTTCTTCTTCGCTATACCAGTCACCTACATTTTTTCTTGAAAACTATTCCGGGACAAAACTCCTCATTTGTGTTGAGTTCTGTTGGATCAGCTTGGGAATATTGGACCCTTTCTGCCAAATGGTCACTATAGGGCTTCCTAGGATATTATTATTTAGCAATGTAGGCATTTTATATTTATGTATTTTGTTGATATTTTATTAGGATATTTTTTATTCTATTTCGTTATTGTATTATTCTATTTCGTTTTTGTAAACGGTGGTTCAATAAATTAGCCTCAGCGTCCCCTGCGTGGGATGCCTTGTAAAGTGACCAGCCTCAGCGTTCCCTGCGTGGGATGCCTTGTAAAGTGACCAGCCTCAGCGTCCCCTGCGTGGGATGCCTTGTATAGTGACCAGCCTCAGCGTCCCCTGCGTGGGATGCCTTGTAAAGTGACCAGCCTCAGCGTCCCCTGCGTGGGATGCCTTGTATAGTGACCAGCCTCAGCGTTCCCTGCGTGGGATGCCTTGTAAAGTGACCAGCCTCAGCGTCCCCTGCGTGGGATGCCTTGTATAGTGACCAGCCTCAGCGTTCCCTGCGTGGGATGCCTTGTAAAGTGACCAGCCTCAGCGTTCCCTGCGTGGGATGCCTTGTAAAGTGACCAGCCTCAGCGTCCCCTGCGTGGGATGCCTTGTAAAGTGACCAGCCTCAGCGTCCCCTGCGTGGGATGCCTTGTATAGTGACCAGCCTCAGCGTCCCCTGCGTGGGATGCCTTGTATAGTGACCAGCCTCAGCGTTCCCTGCGTGGGATGCCTTGTAAAGTGACCAGCCTCAGCGTCCCCTGCGTGGGATGCCTTGTATAGTGACCAGCCTCAGCGTTCCCTGCGTGGGATGCCTTGTAAAGTGACCAGCCTCAGCGTTCCCTGCGTGGGATGCCTTGTAAAGTGACCAGCCTCAGCGTTCCCTGCGTGGGATGTCTTGTAAAGTGACCAGCCTCAGCGTCCCCTGCGTGGGATGCCTTGTAAAGTGACCAGCCTCAGCGTCCCCTGCGTGGGATGCCTTGTAAAGTGACCAGCTTTTGGAGGGCCACTGGGGTTGTCTCGGCAGATCTTTTGTGCGGATCAGGAGTGAGTCCTCTTTCAGCCAAGTTGTGGTCCTGATTCGGCTCATTGCAGACCCCTGGACCCTGTAAGCAATGAATAACTAACAAACTAATATGTTGTGTCTACTCACTCTGCACGGATTGCTCACTCATTTGTTTTTCATTGATTTTATTGCCTTGATAATGATGCTTATTACATTATGTACATCCTATGTGGTATATTTGAGCATTCTGCTTATTTATGTGATTCTTATCATTGATATATATATATATTTCTATAATTGCATGTAGCCTAAGTGTAAATGTGTGCGTGTATGCGTGTGTGCGAAGGACAAGTTGTTAGAATAAACCCATGGCTTAAAATCGTAATCCCTCATGTTAATATAACATGATAAGACTAAGGCAGACTCAGACTCTCTCTATCTCTCTCTATCCCCCCTCGCTCTCTCTCTCTCTCCCTTTCTCTCTCTTTTAAATAATCTCTTCTTGTTTTTAAATTTATAGTTTTCAACCCTTTTGTCATCAAACGGTGCTTATTTCCCTTCAACAACATATGTATAGGTAACATTCAGATTATGTTGAAGTTCTTGTTTAAAAATGGTTACATTTGAACTTTTATATATTGAAAATGTATTGTATGTGTGCCTGAAACATTGACTAAGCTGTAAACAAAAATTATTATCCTTGTAATATGTTGTAATTAAGCCGCACTGTGCATTCCACAATAGTCGTTATAAATGGACATCATCATCATAATAAACGTTGACAGTCTGTTAAAAAAACACCTGTGTTACAGACTTTCTCTCTTTTTCAATATTGGCTGAGAGAGAGAGAGAGAGAGAGAGAGAGAGAGAGAGAGAGAGAGAGAGAGAGAGAGAGAGAGAGAGAGAGAGAGAAATCGATAGACAAAACAGAAAGAGAGACAGAGAGAGGTGGGGTTGGAGTGATGGAGGAATGATGTTACAGAAACCAATTAAAAAGAGGTTTCAAAGTCATAAATTAGAATCAGAAAAGCAGGTAGTCTTGTTTACATTAGTCTCGTGCCTAATATTACCATTACGACTTTGTGAGGCTTTTAAGTCGTGTCAAAAATCATTACACAAAAAAGTAGAAGTTATGATCACAGTGTATAGACCATACTGTGGAGGCCACAACTCTCAAATAAGCGTATAATCATCTTAAAAATAGTCTGTTCCTCCATAACCTCGCCTCGCCAGTCTAGCAATGTTGGGTTCCTTCACACAGTTATCATCATCATCATCATCATCATCATCATCATCATCATCATCATCATCATCATCATCATCATCATCATCAACAACATCATCATCATCTTTAAAAATAATAATAATAATAATAATAATTTGTATAGGATGCTAAAACGCCCTTATCCTATCCTATCCTATCCTATCCCGTAACTCGAAGGTCGTAGGGCCACAGGTGATCGTTTAACCAGCTTACTCCATCTTTCTCTGTCCTCAGCAACCCTCAAGGTTTCGCTCAGTGTCAAGCCAGTCCAATCTCGAATGTTGTCCTCCCACCTCTTTTTCTGTGTCCCTCTCCTTCTGCCTCCTCGCACCGTGCCTTGCAGGATGGATTTTGCTAGGTCTGATGATCTGGTGACGTGGCCATATCACCGGTGTTTCCGTTTCTTCGCCACTGTTAGCATCATCATGTTGTCCAATGGCTTGTGTGATGGTTTGTCGGACTCCGTTGTTGGTGATGTGCTGGGTATAGGAAATGCCCAGAAGTCTTCTGTAGCACCTCATCTTCATGCTTTGTATTATTCGTTGTAGATCTGCTGTGAGGGTCTATGTTTCGCAACCGTATAGGGAGATGGCAAGAGAGCGCAGAGCTTTACCTTGGAATGTAGACTGATGGTCCTGTCTTTCCAAATGGGCTTCAGCTAACACGCTCTTTTTCTTTAATCAAACTCGAACCTCTAACTTTCGTGATACATCCAAACTTTAAACTTAACCTAATTTTAAACAAACAGTTCTAAACATATTTCATCATTATTTTAGAAGTTAAGAGTGCGTTCTTTATATATTTAGGAGATGTGACTCTGACACCCCCACCCACCTCAAACCATACACCCACCTCTTCTCCCTAATCCTATCTCCAAGTTTATTCTCACAGCATGTTAGGAACTGAATTTTAAAACAGAATTGTAACAAAAACTGGCATTGCGATTTTTATTAAGTTAATGTTAAATCCACGTGAATGGTTGCATTATTTTCTTCAAGAAAAACAAACAATGGATTTAACTGAGGAAAAATTATTTATTTTTTGTAAATAAATGGTTGTTATACAGCGTCTGATCAGCCCCGGAGCTACTCAAGGTTCTGGCCGGTACAGGATCTAAATCAAGCCGCACGAGACGCCCCCTTGCAACCTTTGGGCACATAGCTGACGCCCGGACGACTGAGCGCAGTCCTGGGCGAGCGGGGATGGAAAGAAGGGACCTAGTGCATGCTGAGGGTAGGCCTATTTGTGTAGCCGGCTCTCACCCATCTAGGATTTGAGCGTCAGGATCGTTAAAATAGGTGCATTGGAATGTGTGAGTGCACAGACTAGGCCTCGGTTTATACTCTCATCCGAAGTACTAGTGAACTAATGCACAAATGAGGTATAGGCAGGTGTATATAGTGTACAATACTCTCTACATCATCCTCATCATCATCTTCATCATCCTCATCATCATCATGGTATGCGCGACGTTTTTAGATGCTGCAATATTATTCTTTCAAATGATTCTTTTTTCTGCTACTACAATTACTGCTATTATCACAGCTACTAATACTCCAACTACTAGTCTGCTACTACGTTCAGTATCAACAACGTCATCGCCACCATAACCACCACATCTGCGTCTACATGTACTTCATGTTTGCTTCTTCAATAAATCTGTGACAGTATCGGACAACTATGAACTTTGCCATTAACCTGTGTGCGAGTTGAAAGCAAAACAAACACGTAAAAACACTATTGTGTATGCTGAAGCCATTGAACTACAGAAGATAAAATGGCCCAGCTTACCTACAAATGTCACGACTGGTCTCAAGAGAGCAGTATTATATGCGTAAACAAATCAACGCAGACGATCGGAGTGTGAAAGATGAGACTTTTGTCGTGAAATACAGTAGCAGTTTATTTTTCATGTGAAACGGTTTAGCTTTTCGCACAAAAAGAAGTATTTTGTATTCTGAACAACAGAAGATAGCGTGACACAGATTGCATTCAAATGTCACGTCTGATCTCAAGAGAGCAGTAGTATGACATCATAAATCAAAGCAGGCGATCCGAGAATGTGATAGCCGCGACTTCTTCTCGTGAAATACATTTGCAGAGTCTGTTTTTAATGTGAAACATTTTCCCAAAGATAGAAGTATTTTTTTTGCTGAAGCCATATATGACATGTTTAATGTTGGAATAAATGTGATAGTAAGTGTGCTGTGCGAAAGGCAATATTTAGTCTATGTATCTTAGAGAAATGACATGTTCAATGTTGGAATAAATGTGATAGTAAGTGTGTGCTGTGCGAGAACTTGAAAGTAATGTCCTGTCTATGTGCCGTATAAGGAGTAAAGAATTGAATATGATGTGTTATGTAATTATGTATGCATAATGTGCTAAAACGTTTCTTAGTTCATTCCCATGTACTCTAAAAAATGTATGTCGGATTGTATTGTAGACCATGTATTGAATTTCTCAGTTTGAGATCAATAAAGTTATATTGTATTGTTGTATTGTATTGTATTGTATTGTATTGTACAACACTAGAAGATAACGTGAATATTTTTGCACACAAACGTCAGGTTCGGTTTCAAGAGTGCAGTAGCAGATCAAGCAGACGATCGGAGAATATGAAAGGGGAGATTAAGAGTAAAATGCAGTTGCTGGGACACATTTTCAAATGCAATTTGCATAGTTTAGAAAGTATGCTGGAAAGCATACTGGAAAGTATGCTGGAGTCACTGAACATATATACGGGTTCTGATTTGGCTCGGAAGAGTCCGCTGGACCTAATTAAAGCAGTAATCATGTACTGAACATATAAAATATTGAAGACTGCCTCTCTTGAAAGGCAGAAGCCACGTGAAATATTGTAACATAGAAGTTAGAAGAATTACGTTTGCTGAAGCCATTGAACGACAGAAGGAAGAGTGATCCTGATTGCGTACAAATGTTGTGTCCTGGCCCAAGACATCAGTATGGGAAAACATTGGATCAAAAGCAGCGATCGCAGAACTGAGGTATAGAACATTTCAGTTTTTTGTATTGTTGCAGCGGTGGTTGTGTTTCTTCTCACGAGAGATGTAATACGTAGAATTGTGGAGATGTAGTATGAAATACTCGAAACATTTGGTGACTATATTTTTAATGTCAAATTATGTGGCCCTCTGTCGATTTTTTTATAGCTTTTTGAAACCGTTAATTACCTTTTGTATAACATTGCAAAGTATGTTGCTAGCGACCACTTCTATGTAGTATTTGTCAAATAAAAAACGTTTATCATGACAAAAACGTTCTTCCACCAAAGACGTTAAAACGTGTTGCAAGTACATTGTGATAGAGAGACTGAACATTGTGGGCAAGTTTCAAAGCAAGCCTGTTAATGTTGTAAACGTCTCTTGAACATAATTTCGTTGGTAATGATACAATTTTATGGACATGAGTTTCCTGAAAGAATAGTCACTTTTATCAAATCAACTATGGTCTTTGGTAAGTGCAATCGAACGTCCTGTACCCTTTTTGCAATGAACACATGTTCAGTGATATATTGTTACTACAACATAATTACGTTCTCAACTACAGCATTATTTTTTCCTTCTGACAAATATAATACTTCAGCATTATTTCGCGACGGAAATATTTCGTACCACAGAGGCCATACCAGAACAGAAAGCTGTATTAGTACGCATGCGCAGATCGATAGTACGAAGAATGGGGTCAAGGGCGAGATGGCGGAGAGATTGTAAACACAGAACGATAATTGGGTCACAAGCTCCCGTATCATGACTGACTGGAATCTGTAATTGCTCATGGAGTTGGCCTGTGCATACAAGGGTGGCTTGGATGGTAACACCAGTAAGTAATGAGAGGTGCAGTAAGGGGGAGAGGTAGGTGAGTGGGAGGGACCGTGATGAAGAGAGATGGAGAAAGAGAGAGAGAGTATCAGAAAAAAAGAGATAGAGAGAAAGAAAGGGGAGGAAGATGTTGTTGTGTGATTCACTCATCTCTTTTAGTTGGAGTTGGCATGTGCGTGCTTGGATCGCACTATTGATGGAAGCTGCCTGCGAGTAGGAGGGTGAGAGAGAGGGGAGAGAGAGAACACGTATGAGTGAGAAAGGGCGAGGAGAAGGCAAGCGTGTGTGTGAGGGAACTGCACAAAGTAAAAATTCAGTTATTTACAGCTAAGTATAGTATAAGCCCTCTCAGAACAGCATTGCAGAATGCAGTACGCACTAGACAAACAAACAAAATCCTTTAATACTTTGAAGCTTTGAAATAAAGGCATGGAAAAGCAATAAAAAGGAAGTACACGTCTTATTTACAAAGTAATACAGACCTTTGCGGCTTGAGTTTCGATGTTTGATTGGACCGTTTGAAAAACCAATAAAATCCGGTAGGAAGTAGAGGGATAATCACGGAGAATCAAGAAGAACAAGAAGAAAAGAGAGGAAAGTTTGTAAAGAAAAGCAATAAAAGAGCATAGGGTAATTCTTGGAAGAGGTAAATAAACTTAAGTAGAGATCAGTAAGCTGTAGCTCGCTATGTGTGTGGTCTAAAATCAAACATTGTTCATCGATATAATTTGCATCTTTGTTGTGTATGTTCCTAAACACACTTCTATTTTAAACAGTGTGTTACACTCGATGTTGTTTTTTTATCAGTTGATTCAGCCCCGATGCTTGAATCCTGATAGGTGTAACTCAGATTCGTTTATCCACGCAACCCGTTCAATCATCAACAAGGCTGGAGTCGTCGTATGAAATTTTCCAACTTTATTCAGCATACATCAACAACTGCATACAATCGCTCAATCGCTTTTTCTACTCTACAATTCTCAACTATCAAATTTTCAATTCTCTCTCTACAATTCTGTCTCTACTTTCAACACTACAATTTTCAACTCTCAACCACCTTTTGAAACAGTGCGGCTCTATATATATATATATATATATATATATATATATATATATATATATATATATATATATATATATATATATATATATATATATATATATATATATATATATATATATATATATATATATATAGTCTCTCTACGCTCCAGAAAGGGTGAAAAAAAACCAGCTTGACACACCTTAACCAATCAGAACAAACTTCATCATCACTGTCTCACGTCATACAACCTTATTTGAGATGGAAGCTTCTTTAGTTACCACTAGAATTATCCCTACGCTTCGATCGATAGTAAACAACCAACTCCAGAAAATTCTCAAATAATATCGACCAACTAAAATTATCAACGTTATACAAAGCTTCTTCTAACAACAACGCAAAATCAAATCAAAGGTAAATACACTCTATTATTGCATGCTTTGCAAAATAAAATGATCAGATCTATCGCGCGCGTCACACACGAACTATCGTAGATCTACGCGTTTCATCGTAACACAGTGTGGGATATTTCATTGCACAGGAATGACAGAACATTGCGGTTTTAACCTCTACACGCACCATTGACGATATGGCAGACGGGGAATAACCACCAGAGCAATCATACAGCTAAAATGGACAGCGAAAAATGGCCCTTGTTATTCAGCACACCACGGGGTTGGAACCTGGGTCCTTGGTGTGTCATGCGAGCGCTCTGCCATTGAGCTTTGTTGATGGGACATTGCGCAAGTATACATCGTCAACGACAAGGGCTTAGTACAGACGTTGTAAGACTTATTTATTGGATATCACGTAACTGCTGGCTGGAGAATGCTCTGTGGGTTCGGGCACTGAATAGAATAGACCCAACGTTTCCCGGCGTGTCGTAAACATAATACTCAATTGATTTAAACCTCAAGCTGACCAAATCATAGCTGAAGAACAAGTAGGATTCAGGGCAGGGCGAAGTACCATTGAACAGATTTTCAACCTCAGAATAATCTGCGAGAAATACCTACAGCCCAACAACATCTATATCATGGGTTTGTAAGTCTTTGACCGAGTCTGGCATGCAGCTCTGTGGGCAGCCTTTAGAGTGTACAACATCAGCCCTAACATTATTGAAGTCATCAAAAGCCTGTATGATAAGGCTACCAGTGCAGTCCTTCACAACAGTGCCATCGGGAACTGGTTCAGAACAACAATCGGTGTACGTCAAGGATGCCTAATCTCTCCAACACTCTTCAACATATTCCTAGAGTGCATCATGTCAGATGCAGATCACGAATGCACAGTCAGCATAGGGGATAGAGCAATCTCCAAGCTCCTTTTTTGCGTATGACATTGATGGATTGGCTGGAGAAGAACAAGAACTTGAACAGCTGGTACAGAGGCTTGACACCACCTCCAGAGCCTATGCAATGGAAATAAGTGCAGAGAAGACCAAAACGATGACCAACAGTACCAATAGCATCAACATGGACATCAAAGTCCAAGATCAATCCCTCAACACAGTGCATAGCTTCAAATATTTAGGAGCCATTGTATCAGACAATGGGTCCCGACAGGAAGTCCTCTCGAGAATGGCACAAACAACTGCTCCAATGGTATGGCCACATCACCAGATCATCACACAGACCTTGCAAAATCCATCCTGCAAGGTTGGACACTGAAGGAAGCAATGAGGGTTGCTGAGAACAGAGAAAGATTGCTTACGCAGGTTAAACGATCATCTGTGATGCCCCAACGACCTTTGAGTTGCGGGATAGGATTGGATATGAAGGGTAGCTGGAGAATGGCTCTCACATAGCGTTTCACACAATACATTATAAATGTATTATGTGGGCTGGATCTCCGTTCGCGCTTTATCAGAATAATTATTGAAAGGCTTTACATTTTATTGGCATATTCCAAGAATTAAATAGGTAGAGGAAAGAGGAAAAGTTGCGATTAAAACACAAAATGTTCAAAGAAACCTCAATGATGGTTGGTAGCCATCATCCCTGTTGAAAATTGCCTGTAGGACTGCATTTGCATAAAATTAATCTTACAGTGTCAGTGGCAGAATGGAATTGCTTACCTCTGGTTTCATCTCACAGCGGCGAGAACCGCATGGACTAATGGCCCGTTGCCTGACTCTTGGTCGTTGCTCTCCTTGCGTCTTTTTGTGTGTGTTAAGGTCTGTTCTATTGTGTTCTGTTGTATTGTAGTCTATTGCTTGATGTTCTTTGATATGGGGATTATTTTGTAGGGCTTACAGATGTATGGGAAAATATGTAAAGAAAAACAATGAAAATAAAGAAAACATAAATTATATGTAATTCTCACTTAATCTGGGGGGACTAGGCAGAAGGAGTGCTTTGTAAATTAAAACGATGTAAGGAAACTTCAGAATCTTAGGGAAAGGGAGTGTAATGTATGGATTTTAGGGGTAACTATAGGAAAGAAAGCAAAAAAAAAAGTGTGCCAAGAAATCCAATAATGGAAAAAAAATGTAGAAAGTATGGGGGAGAAGACGATCTATATGATGGGAATCAATAGGCCCATTATGTGCCAAGAAAGGCACCACCTCTCTTCTTTCTACAATCCCGGAAGTGTTCAATAGTCCGGTAAAGACTCAACATTAGCCATTCCCTCTTCCAATCCTACACCATCCTCACACACACGACACCGTCCCTATTCTCGCAACCACCATCACATCCACATCCAGGCTCCAAAAACTGAAACCCCCTCCTCTCCCCCTCTTCCCTCCTCCTCCTCCCAACACACATACGTATACAATCCTCATTACCCAAATCCAAGATACCATTGACTTTATTACCACCACAAACACGACCATTCCCGTCTTGTTTTTCGTTCCTTGGTAATTACTTGTCATATTACGTCTTTTCCCCGTGTTAGTAAGTGGTACTTTTTACTTTAAGCTATTTGTATAATTGCTTCATTATTTATGCTACATGCTGATTTCCTCTTTGTGTGTGTGTTATGTGTGTGGTGTGTGTGCATGTGCATATATGCGTGTCTCTCTTCGGATGAGAGTATAAACCGAGGTCTAGTCTGTGTCGCATACATTCCATCATAACGGACTTTAAAGATCCTGAC
The DNA here is from genome assembly GCA_036898135.1 of Oncomelania hupensis. Lineage (NCBI taxonomy): Eukaryota > Metazoa > Mollusca > Gastropoda > Littorinimorpha > Pomatiopsidae > Oncomelania > Oncomelania hupensis. The sequence goes on along the minus strand of CM072527.1, from coordinate 20,932,043 downwards.
GCTCATGTCCTAGACGGGTGAGTGCCGGTGACAAGAACACACCCAGCATGCACTTGGTCCTTCTCCTCCATCCCTGGCTGCCCAGGATTGTGCTCAGTTGTCCGGGCGTCAGAGCATGCGCCCAAAGGCTGCGGGTGGGCGTCTCGGGCGGTTTGAGTTAGATCCTGTATCGGCCAGCGCCTTGAGCAGCTCTTGAGCTGGAAAAGCGCTATATAAGAACGATTAAATAAATAAATAAATAAATAAATAAATAAATAAATAAATAAATAAATAAATAAATGTAGCCGAGCGGAGTATTTGACTCCCGTCTCTCGGCCACGACCTTAAGAACATTGCTCCACCCGAGCTGTTATTTTCATTTCATCCCCCCAAAGAGGGACATAAAAATATTTGCCCTGCAAGGCGGTGAAGCGTGGTTGGGAGTACCGGGTTGCCGGCTACTAGTGCCACGCACTCTACTGCAAGGTCGCTGCCACCGACCTGCATAAAATACCTGCCGACAATGTGGTCCCGCTCGCCACCAAACGCAGCAGGCGAATGGTCAGCCGGGGAGAACAAATGTCGTGTCGCCTTGTCCCGCGTAACCCAATGGCATACCCAAAGGATTCTGCAAAGCAGGAGCCACCCAAGGCTAGTCTAACCAAGAAAATCAAGGTAGACAAATCCCAAGCCTCAACCAGTCGCCTCCCTTTCCGCTACATAAACATGCCTTTTTATTGTTAAATGTGATGTTTGTTATTATTTCTTACGATGTTTAACTCTATATCTTAACTTTATCTCATATTGGTGTACCGTATTGTTCAAATATTTATCATTGTTAGTTGTTTATCTCATAATGGTGTACCGTATTGTTCAAATATTTATCCTTGTTAGTTGTTTATCTCTCCTTGTTAGTTGTTTATCTCATAATGGTGTACCGTGTTGTTCAAATATTTATCCTTGTTAGTTGTTTATCTCATAATGGTGTACCGTGTTGTTCAAATATTTATCCTTGTTAGTTGTTTATCTCATAATGGTGTACCGTGTTGTTCAAATATTTATCCTTGTTAGTTGTTTATCTCATAATGGTGTACCGTGTTGTTCAAATATTTATCCTTGTTAGTTGTTTATCTCATAATGGTGTACCGTATTGTTCAAATATTTATCCTTGTTAGTTGGTTATCTCATAATGGTGTACCGTGTTGTTCAAATATTTATCCTTGTTAGTTGTTTATCTCTCCTTGTTAGTTGTTTATCTCATAATGGTGTACCGTGTTGTTCAAATATTTATCCTTGTTAGTTGTTTATCTCATAATGGTGTACCGTGTTGTTCAAATATTTATCCTTGTTAGTTGTTTATCTCATAATGGTGTACCGTATTGTTCAAATATTTATCCTTGTTAGTTGTTTATATCATAATGGTGTACCGTGTTGTTCAAATATTTATCCTTGTTAGTTGTGATGTTTGTATTTTTTCTTGATAGTTTTAACTGTTTATACTTATACTGTTTTAGCACGTGGTTTAGATATTTATCCTCGCACGCGTATGTTACATTACATTACTTGATTATTACTTTAGGTCCAGCGGACTCTTCCGAGCCAAATCAGGACCAGAGAGACGTTATCTTAAAATGTTATAAAATGATTCAAATCTTAAAAAACAGGCTTGTTACTCTTAAATACTCAAACAAACTTTCACATGCAACCTCGTGTAAAATCTTATTTAAAACTGATGTATTAAAAATACATTCTCTTTCTGTAATCAAATCACTAAATTCAGTCGTACCAATAACATCTAACCAACACAAAACAAGACGAAATGATTTATATGCGATAAAACAAGCCAACATCATGTAAAAATTGAAACAGGTACGCGTATATGTGTGTGGTTGGGTGTGTGGGTGTGTGCGTGTGTGGGCGCGTGTGTGTGTGTGTGTGTGTGTGGGTGTGGGTGTATGCCTGCGAGCGCTTAGAGCAAGCTTTTAAGTTCGATTTTGCGCTATAAAAATAAAAAGTAAGAATAATAATAATAATAATAATAATAATAATAATAATAATAATAATAATGATAATAATAATAATAATAATAATAATAATAATAATAATAATAATAATATGTTATTATTTTTTAAAACTATTATTATTATTATTATTATTATTATTATTATTATTATTATTATTATTATTATTATTATTATTATTATTATTTAATTAATTACTTACTTAATTAAGCATCCGAGACATTTTACTTCCGTCTTTATGCTACTCCCCGCCCTCCCCACCTCGCCATATGTGTGTGTGTGTGTGTGTGTGTGGGTGTGTGTGTGTGTGTGTTTAAAATCATCCGGTACAAACGCAAACGATAAATATTGTTGATCGTGACGAACGGGTTTTGGCAAACTTGGATTGGAGTCAGTGATGTTGATCGCTATGCAGTGCACAGTTCACTTTAAATCTTCTAAAATCTTTCGTTTCTGACAGAGAGCAATGCGTTTTAATTAATAACCAAAAATCACAGTTTGAGGCTTTTATCACTAGAGTACCTCAAGGATCGGTCTTATGGCCTTTATTGTTTTTATCTATATAAATGATCTTCCCCTTCATATTTCTACTTCTTGTAAACTCTTTGCGGATGACACCACATTACACTCCAAGAATACAGAAATGCATTATTTAGACTCCTCTTTACAAATAGGGGCAAATGATCTACAGGAATGGGTGAATTTAATCACATGATACTTAATCAAAGACAGAACTAAATCCATGCTAATTACAACTAGACAACAAAGGCAAAGTCCTTCTATGAAACGCCCTCTTTTAATTAAAGCTTTGCAACAAAAAGTTAAAGTACAATGTCATAAACGTTTTGGTGTGACATTAGACAATAATTTGTCTTGGTTACAACATAGTTTTAATGTTCGTAGAGCTATTTCCAGAAGAATTTAGCAATTATCAAGGATTAAACATTATTTAAATCTGCATTCTCATACACTATTCTATTTTTGAAATATTCGTCAATTTATTGAGTATTCTTCAACTATTTGGGATTCTGTTAGTAGGAATTTCATGAAGCCTTTATTTAGGACTCATAGACATGCAATTAAAATGGCTATTTTTAAAAACAAAATCCCTTTGAGTGATTCCAAAAAGATCAGCATAATACAAGAATTTTCATGCTCAAGATCCTTTCTGGTAATGCACTTTCCTATCTTTCTTCTTTTTTCTAGGAAAACTACTAGATTTTCTACCAAACTAAATATCCCATTTCCAAGAATTGATCTGTCATATTCAGGTTCCACTTTATGGAATAACTTTTCAATACACATCCTTTAGAAACCATCTTGTACAGCACATTAAAATTAGTTAGTTAGCTACTTAGCAAGAGTTCTACATTCATAACTTTCATTAGATTGTTTTACAAAAGTTGTGTGAGTGGGTGTGCGTGTGTGTGTGTGTGTGTGTATGTGTGTGTACGCAGATCTTGATTACATTGTAACATTATGATGTTATTGTTACGAAGTTATTTTCTTATACTAATTGTTATTGTTACAAGTCCAAACGGCAAGATGTAAAAAGGCACACCCAATGCTTACCTTACTCTTTTACCCATGTTAAATAAAATTGTTATCTTATCTTCTCTTCTCTCTCTCTCCCCCTCTCTCTCTCCTCTCTCCTTCTCTCTCCCCTCTCCTTCTCCTTCTCCTTCTCCCCCTCTCTCTCTCACTCTCTCAAATGTGTGTATTCAATAAAATATCATCCCTTGCCTTTTTACATCCGAAACCTCTGTCATTGCCAAAAAAGGAAGTGCAATTGGTGGGGTTAGAACGCCTTGAAAACATGTAGTAAGCCTACAAGTCGACTAACATGGAGACCAAACTACAAACTGCAACTATCTAGTATGGAACCCGAGTTCAACGGTGCACGCCACTCTCATTTGTGCTTCATGCTTCCAATAATCTTCTCTCTAGCTGGTATGTAATTTTGCACGCTTAAGTGTCCACGCTACGAACGAACGCCAGACAACCGATGACAAATATGGGTTTGTGACCCACAAACAGTTCTCTGCCCCTCTGTCGCAAAAGAGCCAGCTGGCCTAGATCACAGCCAATCATTTCCGTCCTCATTCCTCAAACAGATCGAGAAACCACTCTTGAGAGCTGCTGTTGCGTATCTAGAGGAGTCTCTAAAGAACGAGAAGAATGGCGACCATATTGACCTTCTGGCGACCCTGACGACTTACCGTTACTTTTCTTTGTTCTGAATGCCGAAATTGTCACATTGGAATGCAACTGTTGTCAACACAATAAGCGAGTAACTTTGTTCATAAAAACCAGAAAACTGTCTTCGCGAACACTGTGGCCCAATCTCTCCATTAGAGTAGATGTGTACATAATTATTTATTTTACTCTCATGTTCGTGAATGCGCTGGAATTAGAGCGACCATAACTTTTTCCCTTTGATGATCCATTCTTATTTTCCTAAATTCTAAGAAAGAAACATAACACACACAAACACACACACGCATAACGCGCGCGCGCCCATATATACAAACAAATAACACAAGATAAATAAATGAATGACTGAATACATAAAAAAACATTTTTTAAATAAAGAAAGAAGAAAGAAAGAAAATAAGAAAGAAATAAAGAAATAAACAACTAAATTTAAAAAAATAAACAAAATAGTAAACAAAGAAAGAACTAAATTATCAGCAACGTTAGATTTCTAATCTGCATACTACTAGCAAAAGAAGAAAAAAAATGGAAAAAGACGAGAACAATTTTTTTTTCAAAAAGGCAAGAAGATCAAGAGAATAAGCAAATGCTCGACTAAAACTGAAAATGAGAGAGAGAGAGAGAGAGAGAGAGAGAGAGAGAGAGAGAGAGAGAGAGAGAGAGAGAGAGAGAGAGAGAGAGAGAGAGGAAAACAGAAGAAAAAGGAATGTAAGCTAAAAGAATTTGAAAAAAAAAAGTCAAGAAGAAATACAATAAGAATGGAGGGAAAAAAAGTGACGGAGGGCAGGCAAGAAGGAAAGAAAACAGTAAGATCTAGACAATAAGAACGGAAATTAAAAGGTAATGTAACATGAGAGGGCATAACTATTTCAGATCCCCACTGTTGGTTTTTGGACTAGGAAAGATAACAAAAAGAAATTAAACAAAAGGTACAAGAAATATGAGGAAAGAATATCAAAAAAGCAAATACAAAATAAAAAAGCGGGAAAATGAGGTCACAGGTGGGTTCCATACCAACTTTAGCACGCTATTTTGTGGATGCCGAATGTCTGAAGATAGCCAAAACACTGAAGCAACTCTTTGAGCCTGAAAATGCGTTGTGGAATAACGATTCTACCCACTATGGAACAACGATACTACACGCTATGGAACAACAATACTACACAATAAAGGAACAATGATACTACACACTATGGAACTACAACAATATTAAACAACAACTACACACTATGGAACAACAATACAACACACTATGGAACAACAATACTACACAATATGGAACAACGACTGCACACTATGGACAACAACTACACACTATGGAACAAAGATACTACACACTATGGAACAAAGATACTACACACTATAAAATAACGACTACACACTATGGAACATCGACACTACGGAACAACGACTACACACTGTGGAACAATGATACTACACACTATGAAACAATGATACTGCAAATTATGGAACAACGACAACACACTATGAAACAACGATACTACACACTACGGAACAACGACTACACACTATGGAACAACGACAACACACTATGAAACAGTGATACTACACGCTAAGGAACAACGATATTACACACTATAGAACAATGATACTACACACTATGGAACAACGACTACAGGATATGGAACGACCACCCACTATGGACAACGATACTACACACTATGGAACAATGATGCTACACACTATGGAACAAAGATACTACACACTATGGAACAACGACAACACACTATAGAACAACGACTACACACTATGGAACACCGATACTACACAGTATGGAACAACGATACTACACACTTTTGGACAATGATAACACACACTATGGAACAATGATACTACACACTTTTGGACAATGATAACACACACTATGGAACAATGATACTACACATTATGGAACGACTACACATTATGGAATAATGATAATACACACTATGGAATAATGATACTACACACTATGGAACAACGACTAAACATGATGGAACAACGATGCTACACACTATGGAACAACGACTACACACTATGGAACAACGATACTATGGAACAACTACACACTATGGAACAACGACTAATAATTATGGAACAACGATAGTACACACTATGGAACAACGATAGTACACACTATGGAACAACGATAGTACACACTATGGAACAACGATAGTACACACTATGGAACAACTACACACTATGGAACAACGACTACTAATTATGGAACAACGATAGTACACACAATGGAACAACGATAGTACACACAATGGAACAACTATACCAAACACTATGGGACAACGATGCTACACATTAATATTATGGAACAATGATACTACACACTATGGAACAACAATACTACATATTATTGAACAACGGTACTACACACTACGGAACAACGATACTACACACTAACAACGATACTACACACTATGGAACAACGGTGCTACACACTATGGAACAACGGTACTACACACTGCACCGCAGACACACACACGCACACACACACAACTCCCACCCTCCACTCCCCACCCCCACCGCAGTCGTTCCCACACAACCCAACCCAACACAACGCAACAGCAGTTCAACAGTCAGCGTCCTTCGTCTGACTTCCCAAGTATCCTTCAAGACTCCTCCATCACTTGAAGAGAGTCTCCATGTCTCGGGAGTCTGGAGAGAGGTAGCAAGAGTCCTCCAGGACTCCTCCATGTCCTGGCCTGGACTTCGGTGATTAGTGCTAACGTCTCGCATGAGAATTCGCTTTGATATTTATATTATACATACATATCTCTCACATGGCAAACTGGAATTGAGAACACTTTGCGATCACCCTGATGTATTCCGGGAAACCCAGGTGTGTCCAAATTTCCATTGTTCGAGTGCAAGGGTTAATTCCCGGGCTAACTTGGATCTCCTTTATATTAAAAAAAAAAAAAAGACGCATAAATATAAATGTTGAATTACGATCAATGTTAATAGGAAAATACCAAATGTCTTTGAAGATACACCACAGCCAATATATGTTATAAAGAAAATTTCGAATCTCGTAAGAGACAATTTCAGTGCACAATTACCTCTTCCTGTAAACTTACATCTCCCTCCTTTCCCTCCCTTCACCTTAAGAACTTTCTATATCTAGGATACACGACAGTTATCTAGCATCGGATCAAAAAAATACCGTTTATAGCTGTCAAAATGAAACTGACTAGAGGATTATCTTCTCTCCAAAATTTCATGATCTGTCCATGTGCAAACCCGCAGTTTTGCGCTATTTATAATTGGTGTGTGTGATTTCTTCCCACCCCCCTCACCTTCCCTTCTCATCCCTCTCCTTTTTCTTTCCCCCAAAGTCTGATTAATCCAGGCTTTCATTTACCTTTTCATTTGACAGCTATCATATTGTTTAAAGTTTACACTGGGGTGCATGTATCCGTTTCTCGTTATGCGGTTAGTTCATGTATTTATTTTCTTCATTACCTTTTTTTATCGCTTTTGTTGTATCTTCTTGTTGCTTACAATTATACGTAATATTTTGAGAATATTAAGTAATATATACTTTTTTTTAAATGTGTACTTATTCCTGTTTGCTAGAGGAATTTCATTGTTATAACTTGTCAAAGGGTGGCACTTATTTAAGCTTTGCTTTTGTGTGCCCTTTACGTATGTCTTCCGCGTTTTGTTTTCTTGTCTCGCCGTTTGCTTATATGTGTAATGTTTTATTGTGTGTTCAGAAATAAAAGGACACAGTTCAAAGTTAATATTAAAACTCTGTCTAAACCAAATAAATACCGCAATCTTTTGGGTTAATCTGGATCTTATGCTACCGTGGAGCTTTGAGCTGGTATGTGTTCTAAAAACAACAAACTTTCTTTATTCATGGATGCCGGACTGCGCTAGGGTAATCCCAGATTGCAAGTTTACCTCGTTACATTATGCCAGTCTCCGAATCTGCTGCAAAAAATAGAAAATAATAGTGCAAAATCTGTGTGAATATTGCATGTGTGACATTATCTATGAGGAAGGATTTGTTAACGCGTCTCGTGAGGATTTGTATATACAAAGGCGAGGAGTCGGAGTCAGGGAAGTGGGACCTACATCTTGAGGCATAATATAATTTAGGCATTGAAAAGGGGGGTTGGGTTGAGGAAGGTGATGATGGAGGTAGAAAAATGAATAGTTTTGGTTCTGACTCTTGCAAGAGCAAGAGAAAGAGAGAGAGGGAGAGAGAGAGGGGGGTAGAGGGAGAGAGAGAGGGAGAGAGATCCAAACACCCACTAACCCATTTCTTGTCTTAAGTTTCACATATAGAATATCTGTTCCAATATCTACTCAATCGTCCCTCTTTCGCATTCCACGAGGTCTGTTATCATTGTGTTTCCACATCAGAATGACCTCTTCCCCCGCACCCTTCCATCGCCACCTTCACCCTCCATCAGCCCAGCCCAACCCCTCACCCACTTTTCACACTCTCAAACGCCTTCCTTTATTCTGCAACCTCGTAGCAAACACCTTCTTAGGTCTTTGTAGCCTCACACTAGTAGATCATGCTACATTCCTCCCCAGCCTCACACTAGTAGATCATGCTACATTCCTCCCCAGCCTCACACTAGTAGATCATGCTACATTCCTCCTTTCCTACTTCCTCCGTCTCCCAACTTCCAAAGTCGTATTGCTTTTTTATTTTTCGGTAACCCAGACCTCTCACCAAAATCATTCTTTGATTTTTATGGTGTCACATGTAACTTTCCTCTTTCAAACTTTCATAGTTTACCTCCCAACTAACCTAATGTTCTATGTATCATGTTAGCATTATTATCATCGCCAAAAGCTTGCCCTATCCTATCCCATCCTATCCTATCCCGTAACTCGATGTTCGTTGGAACACTACAGATGATCGTTTATCCAGCGTACTCCATCTTTCTCTGTCCTCAGCAACCCTCATGGCCTCGCCCAGTGTCAAGCCAGTCCATTCTAGAATGTTGGCATTCCACCTCGTTCTCTCTCCCTCTTCTTCTGCCTACTTACACCGTGCCTTGCAGGATGGTTTTTGCAAAGCCTGATGATCTGGTGACGTGGACATACCATCAGAGTTTCCGTTTATTCACCACTGTGAGCATGTCATCGTGTTGTCCAATGGCTTGTGTGATGGTCTGTCGGACTTCGTTGTTGGTGATGTTTTGGGTATAGGAAATGCCCAGAAGTCTTCTGTAGCACCACATCTCCATGCTTTGTATTCTTCGTTGTAGATCTGCTGTGAGGGTCTATGTATCGCAAGCGTATAGGAAGATGGAGATGACAAGGGAGCGCAGGAACCTTACCTTACAATGTAGACTGATGGTCCTGTTTTTCCAAATGGGCTTAAACCTTGCCTTGTTTGTGTGATCCTGGAGAGGACTGGACCCATTGTCTGATGCAATGACTCCTAAATATTTGAAGCTATGCACTGTGTTGAGGGATTGGCCTTGGACTGTGATGTCCATGTTGATGCCCTTGGTGTTGTTGGTCATCATTTTGGTCTTCTCAGCACTTATTTCCATTCCATTGGCTCTGAGGTGGTGTCAAGCCTTTGTACAAGCTGTTCAAGTTCTTGTTCCTCTCCAGCTAATCCATCAATGTCATCCGCAAAACGGAGGTTGGAGATTGCTCTATCCCCTATCCTGACTGTGTCTTCGTGATCTCCAAGGGCATCTGACATGATGCGCTCTACGAAAATGTTAAAGAGTGTTGGAGAAAACCGATTGTTGTTCTGAACCAGTTCCCGATGGCGCTGTTGTGGAGGCTGCACTGGTAGTCTTGTCAAACATACTTTTGATGACTTCAATAATTTTAGGGCTGATGCTGTGCACTCTTATGGTTGCCCATAGAGCTGCATGCCAGACTTTGTCAAACGCTTTCTTGAAGTCTACAAACACATGATATAGATGTTGTTGGTGTTGAGAATGAAAATCTGTTCATTGTTACTTCTCCCTGTCTTGAATCCTGTTTGTTCTTCAGTTATGATTTGTTCAGCTTGGGGTTTCAATGAGGCTGATGGTGCGGTAATATTCACACTACTGAAGGTTATCCTCTTTGGGAAGAGTGATGACAAGCGACTGTGTCCATGGTTTAGGTCACTTCCCAGATAATGGTGAGGGCGTCAATCATCACTTTTTCTCCTGCCTGAAGCAATTTAGCTGGTGTGTTGTCCACTCCCGCTAACTTTTCCTTCTTCAGTGATTGCACTGCTGCCTCAACTTCTTCTCGGAGAATTGGGAGGATTCCTTCCTCTTCTCTGTTCTGGGGACATGCTAGAACTGAGGGTCTCCGTTTGGTATGGGGTTGTAACAGTCAGAGCAATACTGTGTCCATCTAGCCTAGGCTTCTTGTTCTTCTGTAAGGCATATGCCAGACTTGGGATCATGAAGACCTTGGGCTGTTTAACATTTTTCAGCCGCTTCGCAGTCTGGTAGGCCTTCTTGCCGTTGTTCTTGTTCATACTGTTCTCTATTTCCTGGCATTGCTCTTCTATCCAGTTCGTTTTTTGCTGTGCGCATGCATTTTCGGATGTCATTGTTGATTTTTCTGTAGGCATCAGCTCCCTGTGAGGTGTTCTTTTTCTTTTTCACCTCGCTTCGTTTATTACACAGATCCAAAAGTTCAGGTATGATCCACGGTTTCCTCTTTGGGCGGCATCTGTCACAGCTGATTTGAAGGTGGTGGTCATGGTGTTGACATTCACTTCACCACCTCCCAAAATGAGCAGAGGTGCAAATTTGCCTCCAATCGTGGCTTGGAATATTTCTGCTACCTCTGGGTCTTGCATTTTGTCCAGGTCGATCTTTGGCCTGATGCACTTCGCTGTGTTTACTCTCTTCAAGTGGAGCCGGAAGGACATCATCACGATATCGTGGTCACTTCCGATGTCTTCTCCTGGAAAAGTGCGTGTCCTGCCAATGTTGACGCTTGATCTGAAGCGTGTTTTGATCATGATTTACTCAATCTGGTTGTGATGCTCCCCGCTGGGACTATGCCATGTTCATCGTCTGGGTATTTTGTGGAGACCAAGCGTGTTTGCCAGTATCAGGTTGTTGTGTCTGACAAACTCCAAGAATCTCAGACTCCTCATTTGTCTCGTTGTTGCAGTGGGGTTCACATGTGTCTCCCCAGTTGTGGTGCACATCTTGACCAACCTTGGCATTCCAGTCGCCTTGAACTATGACTATGTCATTCTTCGGCACTTGGTCAAGGACAGCCTTTGGATGTTCATAGAAATCCGCTACTTCGCTGTCGCCATAGTCTAATGTTGGGACATAGGCTTGGATGATGGTGATGTTGAAAGGGGCTGCTCTCAGACGGATGGAAATGAGTCTACTGCAGACTGGGCGGCAACCCATGACAGTGGCTAGAATGTCTTTGTGGACCAAGAAACCAACGCCTTGTTCGTGCCTGTCATATCTTCCTCTGAAATAAAGCTTGTGGCCTTTGTCGGTCGTTGTTTCACCTAGGCCTTTCCAGAGCAGTTGGCTGATACCTACAGTGATGTTGCTAGAAATTTTCAGCATAGGCCATTTGGCCGATTCAATCACAAACCCTTAAAACATTTTGAAAATCTTTTGACCATCATTTTGGCTTACAAAAATTTTGCAACCAATACCACACACAGAAAACTGACGAAAATAGTTTCATTTACATTTTTATTAACAACAAAACAACTTAAAATTTGATGAAATGACTAGAATGGATGACTAATAAACTCTTCAACCGAACTGTGAACTTAGATGAATCCCTGGCGCAAACGCATAAAACAAAAACAAACAAATGTATATCATGACACCTGACATGACTACTCATGTCCCTCAATCTCTGAAGACAGACTTCTATGTTTACACTTTGAACCTTTCTGAGTTTAGCCATTCTCTTTCTCTTTTTCCTTCTTTCCAACACCAAACGAGAGGAAGCGCTGACCACTGATAAGTTTCGGCTTCTTTTTCGGCGGCATTTCCAAAACGAAAAGTGTTATTGCCGGAAGCACGCCGTTCGCTACAAGGGGAGTTACTCTAACTCTCTTTGCTGATGCATGTGTCATCTGCTTGGCGCTTCCGATACGCGATGTTCGACAATAACTCATAACTCATAACACCTTTATTTATCCAATAGGAAATTAAGGCCAGAAGCAATAACAATGAAACAGACATGAGTCAAGCAAAAAACAAACACGGACAAAGGGTGGCCGATTGAGGCGTAAAACCTTAAGACAGCGGGCCGATCAGAACATGACTCTTTCGGACCCTTTGGAATTTTATCGGTGAATGGCCGATATGCCGACGGAAACGACATCACTGTACCTAAAATGTTGCATCGATAGTTGTTCTAATTTTCCCTCAGCAGTTATGGTCCTGACGTTCCATGTTCCTATGACAATGTTGTCTCTCCCTCAGTAGCACACTTATCACCTCCGTACTAGTGGCCAGTGGAAGGCGTGGTCCTTGGTGACCTGGGCGACGACCGATCCGGTATGGAGCGAGTGGTTCTTTTCATCATCTTGGGTGAGAAAGACCTGGCAGGGCCCAATCCTCTCCAGGCTGTTAGCCACAGCCGAAATCCACGAGTGCAGTGTGGCTCGCCTTGGCCCCGAGCACGTGGTCGCTGAACCTGTAGTAACATGAGGTTCCTCCGTTCTGGCCGGTGACTTCTGTGTAGAAGATCTTTCGCCCAGTGATGTCGTACTGACATCATCCCTGTTAGTCGCCTCTTACGACACAACGGGAAACGTTGATTGTATTCTATTCAGTAAACACACATGCACACACACACACACACACACACACACACCCACACACACACACACACACCCAAACACACACCACACACACACACACACACATTTTTGTAAAAACGACATTATGATGACTGTTGTGAAAAAAACAGGGATTATTTTGACACACTTTTCATTTTCGTGACATTATTTTGACATTTTCAAATTTTTGAACCTATCCCTAACCCTAACCCTAACCCTAACCCCTAACCCAAACCCTAACCCTAACCCTAACCCTAACCCTTAACCTAACCATAGGCCTAAAACAGCTCTAACTCTGCAGGGAACTATTTTGACGTCAAAATAGGGCGCCCTTCCAAAAAAGTCAAAAGAAACCATGTGGAGTTCCATGAGTGTGTCACTGTAACGTCGTTTCTACATGCCCACACACACACACACACACAAACTCAAACTTGTTTAGACCGCGTTGCTATTACTTTCATGAAACGTCACATTCTTTGTGTTGACAATGGGTCATATTTCGTCCCCTTCTTTAACTACGTTTAAATCTTCTAACGCTAACCCTAACCCTAATCCTTACCCTGACACAGTCACAACCTTAAAGGACCATTGTCTTGACGTCAAAATAACGAGGGCTGTCGAGACTAATAAAGCCGTGTCTACAAACACACATACACACCCACGCACACAAACTCACACACACAGACACACACGCACAGCCGAGGTTACACAGTATCATGACTTTCCCGAAACGCCACATACGTTGTGCTGACAATGGGTCATATTTCGTCCCCATTTTTAAGTACTTTGCAGTGTTCGAACCCTAACCCTAACTCAAACCCTAACCCTAACTCTAACCCTAACCAGCCCTAACCCTAACGGATCATTGTTCTGACGTCAAAACAAGTAGGCATGTCAATACAAGTTATGTAGATGTTCACTGTTTTGTCCAGATAATACTGTGTAAACAAGGACGCGTGCACACACCCATACACACACACACACCCACACACACACACACCCACACACACACACACACACACACAAGTACAGACTAATTAAACCAGCTTTATTATTAATATTACTACTAAGCTAAGCAAAAGAAATAATCAATCAGGATTACGAAATTCTACATCGGTCTGGACAGAAGTTCCACTGACATTTCCTTCTTTGTGATGAAAAAATGTTCGTCTTTCTGATTATTGGGTTTAAGGTTCTCATTTTGAGAATGTCCTCATTAAATTTGTCTCCTTTTAAAACTTAAAAATATATTTGATATAACGTAATATTAGGAGAGCAAATTTGATTAATTTGATCAATTTAATTTTGTTACCTGATTTAGCTTGACAATGTTCTTGATGCTTTTCTCCTTGTAAAATACTGAGTTTAATGTTAAGATTGCAAGTTCCAAATTGTCTTCATAAAATTAATGTTATTATATAAATTATTAACTAGGAAGGGGAATAAAAAGACATTTAAATGTGTGTGTCTTTGTTTAAGATTTAATGTTAGCTTCAAAGAAATACGCAGTTCAGTATGAAGAACAACGTTTTCCATTGCTAAACAAGACTTATAGGACATTATCGTTTGGAGTTGCCTTATTAAATTATGTTTCCTTTTCAAATGAATATTTATTAGAAATAACGCCTTGTTTTTAGAGTCGTAAATTTCATACTTTTTGTTTGTTAAAGTTTTGTATAACGTTTTAAATGAATGTGCTTTTGTGACAAAAAAGCTTTTTTCATCTTGCTAATTATTGGAATATTAAATGACTCTAAAGATGATCTTAATATAAAATGTATTTCATTTCAGCCTGGAAAGGGCTGAATTCAAGATTTTGCTAATAAAAATTGGTGTCTAAAATTGAAAATTTAAATGAACTATAAGAGACAATTTATTTCGCTTCAACTTTTACATCGAAGAAATCTTGGTGCGCATGGGGTACTCAGATGTGTATAATTATATGTAATTCGCTTATGTTTAAATACAGAAGAAAAGCACACAATAAATTTTAAAAAAAGCAATACTGAATGACAAACGCAATCATACATACACATTCTACCTGCATACAGCCTTTGACACTAGGGTGGTTAAATCAATTATAGATTAACACAATGTTCATCAGGAATGACTAGAATTGACAAATTTGTGTATATTAAAAATTAGGCCTACATTGCTCATGTTTGCACACTTTATCGCGCGCACTCACGCTTACACGAAAAATAACATTATATATAACATAAATATTATATGTATTATTTGTCACTAAACTGTCTCTTTTTCTTTCTCTCTCACTCTCTCTCTCACACACACACATACACACGGCACATATTACACATCATTGTCCGACTCAGAAAGCGGTACATTACTAACACTGCTACCGATATTTAAGAGGGGAGCCAAAATACTACGAGGCTGCTAAGTCAGCAGTAAAAGGGGAGGGGGGGGGGGCGATAAAGCGTAGCTGGCCTGGGGTGATTACGCAACGCTTCGTTACGATACTTGGGAGGCCCGGCAAGCAAAGAAGGTTGGAGAGGGGGGGTAACGTAGTAGTGAAGGGCGGAAAGTGAGAGGGAGAATTAGGTGGTGATGGGAGGTATAGGGCTTTTGTGCAGAAAGGGAGGGGTGGTTGGGGAAGTAAGTTAGTGCGTTTAGGGTCGAACCGCTTCTGACATTTCAATTTGTTAAAGAAAGGTTATCTCGCTGCTTTACTAGATAATAGGTATGTAAATTAGAACTGGTCCTGATTAATTAATGTGCTTCTGGGTAAAGTCTTAAGATCTGTTAATTTGATATTTTCATTATTAAATTTATTTCTATGTTCAATATAATGTATGTTTTAAACCGAAAGTGTGTTGGGCATCTCGAAATCTTTGTTCCACTGGGTGTTATAAAATATCCACTGATTAAGGCGTTAAATATAGAATTTGCTTTAAGAATTAGGATTGAAGTATGTAAATACTTAAAGTTTTGTTTTCTAAAGAACCATGAGTCGCAGCTCCAAAACACGTAGTAGAGCTATCGAAATCCTAGTTTAGCAATGCGCCTAAATATTGCCTGCACATTAAAGCTTAAAAGAACGTTATAATTAAGATGTAGAGTAGCAGTATGCGCATTATTTTCGTAGAAGTACATGTATGTGAATATTTAAAATTGTGTTTTCTAAACAAATATTGGTGTACAATGACGAAATGTTAGCTCAACAATTTATAAGGAAATAACTATGTTCTTCATTAAAACTAAAAACTAATAGTAGATTTCAGGCGCAGGATGGAAATATATAAATACTTCAAATGGTTGTTCTCTCAATAAATCTTAGTTGGAGATGTACAAAGGCCAAATGCTAGTTCAGCCGTTTGTTACGAACTATTTTGCTCGTTAAAACTTAAAATACTCTTACAATCAGGACTTTGAATTTGAAGTCGGATTACTTTTGCAAAGATTGTGTTTGTATTAGAAATTCAAAACATAGAAAATGGAAGACGTTTAGTAGTGTAACGATAAAAAAGATGACTATAATGATAATAACTAGATCACAATAGCGATGAGAATATAGGTTAGTAATCTTAGCAAAATGTTTGTTGGAGGACGATTATATGAAAAAGCTTGTTCATTTAAATTTAAAATGGTTATTGAATTACGATGTCGATTTAGAATTGTGTGTATGCTTTGGATTCGAAATTGCTTTTTTGAGGGACAGTTTGGAAATAGAGTTTAATGGACAGTTTGGAAATAGTTAGAGTTTTATGAACAGTTTGGAAATAGTGTGAGATGTAACGGTAAGGACGGCGACGACGTTTATGATAATGAAAAAAAACGTTTTAAAAAACGGGGAGAACTTTTAATTTTTATTTTTTTTTAATTTTTCGTTCCTATATTGCGCATTTTGAACTCAAAAGCCGCTCAAGGCGCTAGCCGCTACCGGATCTAACTGAAGCCCACCAGAAGCGCCCACTTGCTGTCTTTGGGAGTATAGTCTCACGCCCAAACCACTGAGCACGATCCTGGCCGACCGGGGCTGGGGGGAGAAGGGACCCAGTATGTGTGTAGCCGGCATGCTTCCCTTTAGGACATATGCGTCAGGATATTTAAAATCCGTGCAGTGGAATGCGTGCGTGCACAGACTAGACCTCGGTTTATACTCTCATCCAAAGGAGTAAGGGCGCAGTGTTTAAGTTTTTGTTTTGTTTTGTTTTGTTGTTATTTTGTTGTTTTAGACATATTTATTTATTTATTTATTTATTTATTTATTTATTATCGAGGATTTTTTTTATAGCGCACATATCTCACCGTACTTGGCGACTCAAGGCGCTGGCCGATACAGGATCTAACTCAAGCCGCCCGAGGCGCCAACATAATTATGACGAAAGGTTAGTTTGATAAAGTGTACAAAGAAATAGCCAGCTCTTAGTAACTTTCTTTAGTCTTGGAATGAAGGTGAAGATGTTGAATTTGTAATCTACCAGTTCTTTAAGGCGTCTTCACTGTAATAGCATTTGGAATATATTGCTTTATCCACATAGCGGCCTCGGCCGTTTCAGTAATGCCGTCCACATGACAATTATAACAATATGCATTTAACAATAAGTTGCGTCTGAATTTCCCATTAAAAGTTAGGAAAGGAGTTGTCGTGCAAGAAGGATAAATAGAACATAATGCTACTTTGAACAGTTTTTGTGCATGAAATTACGATCACTTTGCGATTTGGTCTGAAAGTGATGTGCGTGTGCTTTTTATTTGGTGCATTTTGTTACCTTTTGCATTTTGTTTAATTTAGAGATGGAAATAAATAAATAAATGAATGAACGTCTGGACGCCATTTCCTTAAAACCCGAAAGGAATTACAGAGAGATCGTTCAAATACGACAAATGTGAGTATGCAGTTGTACAACTTTGCGAAAACTTTGGAGTTTGTTAGCCTAGTTCTATTTTTCTTAATCCGTGGTTTGAATGTCGATCCGTTTAACTCCGTTATGTTGGAATAAGTTGTTGTCTGTCAGCCTTCGTGACCCTCAAGTTTCTTGTGTGTTTGCCAAACCTATTCAATCCCCATTTGAGTAGTGCAGGACACAATGCCAAAAGCACATGCTCAGGATGCTGATGAATTGTGAGAATAGAAGACTAAAGAGTTTTCACCGAATTACAATCTGGCCTTTGGGATATTGGATTTTGTAACCAATGCAGGCCAAATGGGGGTGGTCTCTTTAGCGAAAGCGCGGAAGCCGAAGCCACCCGGAACAAGTAGCGCTTGCAAGTTTTTATTAGTTTTTTTTTTTTTACCTGGCACTCATTGGTCTAAGAGTCAGGACCTTAATGTCCGAGCGATGGAAAGAATGCATACACAATGTGGACATCAGTGTATACTCTCATTGAAAAGAGCCTGTTCCCTGTTCTAAGTCTGCGACTACATTGACAATTTCAGTTCCCCTCTGGGGGCGTGTTCTACTGTTCTATAGAAAAACGCGGTCTGCATTTCTGACTGCGCTTCCGACCAGACTTGCTTTTACTGTGGAGATGCTTGAAAGGGAAGAAGAAGAAAAACAAGAACAGGGAGAAAAAGAGTTTGATGATGATGATGATGATGATGATGATAATGATAATGATAATGATGATGATGATGATGATGATGATGATGATGATGATGATGTTGATAATGATGATGATGATGATGATTAGGATGATTAGGATGATGAGAAGAAAAACAAGAACAAGAAGAAAAAGAAGAAGAGTTTGATGATGATGATGATGATGATGATGATGATGATGATGATGATGATGATGATGATGATGATGATGATGATGATATATCCTCATCAAACAACAGCAAAAACAACAATAACAACGACGATATGTCTGTGCCAGATTGTTCTGTTTCTTTTCTTCCTTAAAGATATTTTGTAATCCCGTTTCATCATTCTGTAATATCAAATAAATTTGAGAGAAATACACTTTAAATATTTTAATGGGTCCGCATTTTGCTAAAAGATAAAACAGCTCTAATCTGATGTGAAACGGGACAATAATTTGATAGAAATACAACCTGGTATTTTGGATTTGTGATGTATTGGAAGATGTGACAGTGTTGACAAATTAAGAAAACTATGTTCGAATATTTGTCGGTCAGTTTTGAAGTCAATTTAAGACATTGATTGCACTATTACAGTATTAGTTTTCATTACCGTATTCATTTGAAATCCCGTTGCATGGCAGATCAGTTCTGCGATAATATTTTCCTTTGGGAAAATGGATAGCAGTTGTTGAACTGAGAGATTCAGTTTAATATTGCAAAGATTGAATGCAGCTGCTACTTTTTCAAATTTATTTTCTTTCAATTTATTTTAATTTAATTTAAGTTTGTGTCCTTTATTTTAATCGCTATTTTTTTAAAAAACTCAGTTCTTTGAAATGAATAAATAATTGTACTAAAATGATAACTGTAATATGCATTAGCTTTTACCTTTTATCTCCACTGTATTCCTTTTTTCTTCCGTCAAGGAAAAGGATGGTTTCACAAAGAAAGCATTTCTTTTTCGTCTTCGTATAGTATGTGTGCTTTATTTTTTTCATTTCTTTTTTTTTAAATCTTTTTCTTTCTTTCATTCTTTCTTTCATGCAGCGTTTTTTTCAGCCAATCTCATCGATTCTCAATCCGTCCGTGAAGAACTGTGATGTGTCGACGAGAACACTTCATTTTTTCTTCTTTGCTGCCTGCCCATCCGTAAAGAAAGATGAGTTCAAAAAAGTAACATTGTGTAATTTCACAAAAATAAATTGTTATTGTGTTTCTTTCTTTGCTTTCTTTCTCACTTTTTATCCGTGAAAAATATGACGAGCGCACAAAAGTAAGTGAACTTGTTTTCTTTATTCATGGATCATTTGCTTGCTTTATTGTTTCTTTCTTCTTTCTTCCTGCAAATCTAACCTGAGTAAGGAGAACGACATGCGGTTAAGCAAACTCGAGAGCTTTACTTATATTTCTTCCAACTTGTACAATCTCAGTGGCATCATAATCATCATACCCATCACCATTACCATCTCAATTACCATTGAAATTGATGCAGGACTACATCGGGTGCGAATGTGTGTGTGTGTGTGTGTGTGTGTGTGTGTGTGTGTGTGTGTGTGGCTGTGTGTGTGGCTAGGTGTGTATGTGTGTGTGTGGGGGTGTGTGTGTGTGTGTTTGTGTGTTTGATCCGAAAGTGCGTTCATGTATACATGTCTGTGCGTGCGTTAGTGAATTAGAGGATGGGTTTGCTTATATGTAACTTTAATTTTATTCCTAAAGAAAAACATGAACTACATTGAAATTCCCAGAATTTGAAAATGGAAGAACAATTTCATTTTCATACATAAAGGATTTGTCTATATTGATATTGTCTGTAGCTATTTCGAAGCTGTTCCATTCAAATATAATTTATAAACGTAATTTCTTCTTTTTTTTTCTTCTTCTTCTTCTTCTTCTTCTTCTTCTTCTGTAAAATGTATGCAATATTATCGTCAAACGCAAAATCAGCAACTTTGAGTTTTAGTCTAATGTATAATGATATATTTTAATTGTGTTTTAACATAGATATAGTTATCGATGATGAAACGAATTACAATATCTAAGAGATGGCATATGGGACAACAAATCACATGTAACCACACACACCCACACCCCTCCTCTTCCCCTTTGCCTTAAAACAATTTTTTATGACAATATCAGGTTTCCAGATAATACATACATGTCATTTATTAAGTAATGAGACAGCGGAGAGTTCTGACCCTTGGTGTTCGGTAGCTGGAAGGCAGGAGCTGGAAGTTGTGCGCAAGCACATGAGTGCTATCCAGCACAAGGCAACTGGCTTTCTGCACAGCACGCCTTTCATACAACACCTGCAAACTCTCTTGTTTCACTCCCACAACCTTCCCACAGACATTCACCACTCGATCCAGCACACTTTTGTTTTTTACACACAAACTTCCATACCAGCAGATAAAAGAAAAGGTAAGAATGGACTCAATAAAAGAAAAGTAAAAAGTCTGAAGGATGCGGCTATTGACTTGGAGATTTCTAAATGGCCTGGCTGGGTGTTTGCAGTGAAGTTCAGTTTCTCGTCAATGATGGTTCCCAGGTATTTGTACTGAGTGACTCTTTCGACTGTAACACCATCAATGACAAGGTCTGGAATGAGAGCGTTGTTTTTACGAACGCCAATGACCAGTTCCTTAGTTTTATTGACATTTAAGTCCAGATAGTTTTGTTTGCACCAGGAGCTGAACCTATCAACTGCAGAGAAATATACAGCATTTGAATTGGACAGGTCCTCAAGGGCAGAATCGTCCGCGTACGTTATGACCGGTGTGGCATCAGTTCCTCTGCCATCGTTTGTGTAGAGCGTGAAAAGTACCGGAGAACGAACCGTACTCTGAGGAGCTCCTGTGGACGTTTGTTTGAGAGATGACAGCAGAATGCAAACAGACGACCTGAGATCTGGACACGAGGAAGTGAACGATCCACAGGACGAGTCTAGGAGGGACAGTGTAAGACAAAAGCTTCTGAGCCATGAGGTGTGGCTGTATGGTATTGAAAGCAGAAGAAAAGTCTATAAATAGAATACGGACAAAGGAACCAGAGGTCTCTAAGTGATCATAAGCATTGTGGAGAAGCGTCAGAGTAGCGTCGTCGGTACTACGATTGGGTTTGTATGCAAACTGAAGAGGGTCAGAGAAAGGCTGAGTGTGACAAAGAAGACGAGACAGAAGAATCCGTTCAAGACATTTCATAGCTATGGATGTAAGGGCAATTGGGCGGTAGTCGTTGAGTTTTTTGGGTTTACTGTTTTGTGGGCACTGGACAGATGATAGAGTGTTTCCATACACTAGGTACAACACAGTCCCTGACTGACCACGAGAATAGCTGACTGAATACTACTATGCACAACTGTGCAGCGCACCACTTCAAGGTCCGACCCCCTATACCATCAGGGCCAGTGGCCTTTCTCAAATTCAAAGATGATCAAAGGGATGTACAATGCCGTATGTTATTGGGACGACCTGCTAGTCCACACCACACCTAGAAGGAGCATATGAAAACCTCGAGGGAGAGGTTTCACCGCCTAACAGAGGCTAACGTGACCGTGAAACCCTGCAAATACATTCTCTGGGACCTGACAACCTCGACTTTATTCACTGAAAGAATGACAAAAAGGGCTTCTGTTTGAAAACGTCAACAAGATTTTGAACTCTCCTCGTCCCCAAACCAAAAAGCAAGTGCGGTCTATCCTGGGATTGGCTGGATATTATGTGGAGTTCATACCGAACTATTCTGCCATCACAGCAGCACTGTCGGACCTGCTGCAGAAAGTCTGTCCCAACCAAGTGCAGTGGGGAGCGGCTCAACAGAGGGCATACCAGACTGTGCGCGATCTCCTTTCAAAGAATCCGGTGCTACGACTTCTCCACACTTCCAAGGAATTCGTCTTAAGAACAGACGCAGCGAACGAGGGCATCGGCGCCATACTGATGCAGGAGCATGAAGGGAAACTATTTCCGGTCAGTTACGCCAGCAAGAAACTGCCAAGCGCTGAGAAGAATTACTGAACCATCATATGGGGAATCCGGAAATTCGATCTATACCTTTGATGAGTGAAGTTCGTGTTACAGACTGATCACAATCCACTAACCTACTTATACTCTGCCAAGTTTGTGATCAGTCGCATCATGAGATGGGCTTTGTATTTGCAGAACTTTGACATACGAGTAGAATCTTTTAAATGATCGGACAATATTGGTGCGGACATTCTCAGCAAAGTGTGTGAGTAAAAAATACCGGCAGCACCCAGACAGACTGAAATAAGTTTCTGGACTTTGTTTGTGCTTTGCTGTGATAGAAATTACATGTAAGTAAATTTGTTCTTGTGTAGGGGGCAATGTTACCATTGAGACGCGATCGATAGATCCGATCATTTTGTTTTGCAAAGCATGCAATAATAGAGTGTATTTACCTTTGATTTGATTTTGCGTTGTTGCTAGAAGAAGCTTTGTATAATGTTGATAATTTTCGTCAGTCGATATTGCTCAGAACTTTCTGGAATTACTTGTTTATCGATCGAAGCTTCTAGACCTTACGGGTAAAAAGTTGTTCGAATCGTATGGATTCGTAAACCTTATGTGTAAGACAGTGCATAGTTTCGGTGACGAGATTTATTTTGATTGAGTGTTATTGCGTCATGCTGGAATGTTCGAACTTTTACTCGATTGCAGAGAGACTTTATAAGTAATGCACTTTCTGCTTGTGAGGATGAATTTGTAGTGATTTTCGGAAAGTGATCTTGTATGCCGTTGTTGATGTTTGCTGACTAAAGTTATAAAACTTTATACGATGACTCCTGCCTTGCTGCTTAGTGAACAGGCTGCGTGGATAAACGAATTCTAATTACACTTATCACGATTCAAGCATCGGGGCTGAATCGGCTATTAATAAATAAGCTTGTTACACTACTCCATTCTGGAAGATAACCGATAGCATCCGTTTGCATCCGTTTTCATTATTTGAAATGAATGTAGTTATTTCGATAGAGCCAAACAGAATACAAGATCAGGTTAACTTTTAGATTTCATCATAATCATAAGCATCATAATCATCATCATCTTTATCACTATCACCATCATCATCGTCATCACCATCATCATCATCATCATCATCATCATCATCATCATCTTCTTCTTCTTCTTCTTCTTCTTCTTCTTCTTCTTCTTCTTCTTCTTCTTCTTCTTCTTCGTTTTAATTATTTGAAATGAATGTAGTTATTTCGAAACCGCCAAACAGTATACAAGATCAGACTTCAAGAACGCGTTTGACCGAGTCTGGCATGCAGCTCTGTGGGCAACCATGAGAGTGTACAACATCAGCCCTAAAATTATTGAAGTCATCAAAAGCCTGTAAGGCAAAGCTACCAGTGCAGTACTTCATAACAACGCCAACGGGAACTGGTTCAGAACAACAATCAGTGTGCGTCAAGGATGCCTACTTTCTTCAACAGTCTTCAACATCTTTCTGGAGCGCATTATGTCAGATGCCCTTGCAGATCACGAAGGCACATTCAGCATAGGCGGTAGAGCAAAATTCAAACCTTCGTTTTGCGGATGACATGATGGATTGGCTGGAGAGGAACAAGAACTTGAACATCTGATACAGAGGCTTGACACTACCTCCAGAGCCTATGGAAAGGGAATAAGTGCAAAGAAGACGAAAGATGAGTTCAAAGTAAAAATTCAGTTATTTACAGCTAAGTATAGTATAAGCCCTCTCAGAACAGCATTGCAGAATGCAGTACGCACTAGACAAACAAACAAAATCCTTTAATACTTTGAAGCTTTGAAATAAAGGCATGGAAAAGCAATAAAAAGGAAGTACACGTCTTATTTACAAAGTAATACAGACCTTTGCGGCTTGAGTTTCGATGTTTGATTGGACCGTTTGAAAAACCAATAAAATCCGGTAGGAAGTAGAGGGATAATCACGGAGAATCAAGAAGAACAAGAAGAAAAGAGAGGAAAGTTTGTAAAGAAAAGCAATAAAAGAGCATAGGGTAATTCTTGGAAGAGGTAAATAAACTTAAGTAGAGATCAGTAAGCTGTAGCTCGCTATGTGTGTGGTCTAAAATCAAACATTGTTCATCGATATAATTTGCATCTTTGTTGTGTATGTTCCTAAACACACTTCTATTTTAAACAGTGTGTTACACTCGATGTTGTTTTTTTATCAGTTGATTCAGCCCCGATGCTTGAATCCTGATAGGTGTAACTCAGATTCGTTTATCCACGCAACCCGTTCAATCATCAACAAGGCTGGAGTCGTCGTATGAAATTTTCCAACTTAACTTTATTCAGCATACATCAACAACTGCATACAATCGCTCAATCGCTTTTTCTACTCTACAATTCTCAACTATCAAATTTTCAATTCTCTCTCTACAATTCTGTCTCTACTTTCAACACTACAATTTTCAACTCTCAACCACCTTTTGAAACAGTGCGGCTCTATATATATATATATATATATATATATATATATATATATATATATATATATATATATATATATATATATATATATATATATATATATATAGTCTCTCTACGCTCCAGAAAGGGTGAAAAAAAACCAGCTTGACACACCTTAACCAATCAGAACAAACTTCATCATCACTGTCTCACGTCATACAACCTTATTTGAGATGGAAGCTTCTTTAGTTACCACTAGAATTATCCCTACGCTTCGATCGATAGTAAACAACCAACTCCAGAAAATTCTCAAATAATATCGACCAACTAAAATTATCAACGTTATACAAAGCTTCTTCTAACAACAACGCAAAATCAAATCAAAGGTAAATACACTCTATTATTGCATGCTTTGCAAAATAAAATGATCAGATCTATCGCGCGCGTCACACACGAACTATCGTAGATCTACGCGTTTCATCGTAACACAGTGTGGGATATTTCATTGCACAGGAATGACAGAACATTGCGGTTTTAACCTCTACACGCACCATTGACGATATGGCAGACGGGGAATAACCACCAGAGCAATCATACAGCTAAAATGGACAGCGAAAAATGGCCCTTGTTATTCAGCACACCACGGGGTTGGAACCTGGGTCCTTGGTGTGTCATGCGAGCGCTCTGCCATTGAGCTTTGTTGATGGGACATTGCGCAAGTATACATCGTCAACGACAAGGGCTTAGTACAGACGTTGTAAGACTTATTTATTGGATATCACGTAACTGCTGGCTGGAGAATGCTCTGTGAGTTCGGGCACTGAATAGAATAGACCCAACGTTTCCCGGCGTGTCGTAAACATAATACTCAATTGATTTAAACCTCAAGCTGACCAAATCATAGCTGAAGAACAAGTAGGATTCAGGGCAGGGCGAAGTACCATTGAACAGATTTTCAACCTCAGAATAATCTGCGAGAAATACCTACAGCCCAACAACATCTATATCATGGGTTTGTAAGTCTTTGACCGAGTCTGGCATGCAGCTCTGTGGGCAGCCTTTAGAGTGTACAACATCAGCCCTAACATTATTGAAGTCATCAAAAGCCTGTATGATAAGGCTACCAGTGCAGTCCTTCACAACAGTGCCATCGGGAACTGGTTCAGAACAACAATCGGTGTACGTCAAGGATGCCTAATCTCTCCAACACTCTTCAACATATTCCTAGAGTGCATCATGTCAGATGCAGATCACGAATGCACAGTCAGCATAGGGGATAGAGCAATCTCCAAGCTCCTTTTTTGCGTATGACATTGATGGATTGGCTGGAGAAGAACAAGAACTTGAACAGCTGGTACAGAGGCTTGACACCACCTCCAGAGCCTATGCAATGGAAATAAGTGCAGAGAAGACCAAAACGATGACCAACAGTACCAATAGCATCAACATGGACATCAAAGTCCAAGATCAATCCCTCAACACAGTGCATAGCTTCAAATATTTAGGAGCCATTGTATCAGACAATGGGTCCCGACAGGAAGTCCTCTCGAGAATGGCACAAACAACTGCTCCAATGGTATGGCCACATCACCAGATCATCACACAGACCTTGCAAAATCCATCCTGCAAGGTTGGACACTGAAGGAAGCAATGAGGGTTGCTGAGAACAGAGAAAGATTGCTTACGCAGGTTAAACGATCATCTGTGATGCCCCAACGACCTTTGAGTTGCGGGATAGGATTGGATATGAAGGGTAGCTGGAGAATGGCTCTCACATAGCGTTTCACACAATACATTATAAATGTATTATGTGGGCTGGATCTCCGTTCGCGCTTTATCAGAATAATTATTGAAAGGCTTTACATTTTATTGGCATATTCCAAGAATTAAATAGGTAGAGGAAAGAGGAAAAGTTGCGATTAAAACACAAAATGTTCAAAGAAACCTCAATGATGGTTGGTAGCCATCATCCCTGTTGAAAATTGCCTGTAGGACTGCATTTGCATAAAATTAATCTTACAGTGTCAGTGGCAGAATGGAATTGCTTACCTCTGGTTTCATCTCACAGCGGCGAGAACCGCATGGACTAATGGCCCGTTGCCTGACTCTTGGTCGTTGCTCTCCTTGCGTCTTTTTGTGTGTGTTAAGGTCTGTTCTATTGTGTTCTGTTGTATTGTAGTCTATTGCCTGATGTTCTTTGATATGGGGATTATTTTGTAGGGCTTACAGATGTATGGGAAAATATGTAAAGAAAAACAATGAAAATAAAGAAAACATAAATTATATGTAATTCTCACTTAATCTGGGGGGACTAGGCAGAAGGAGTGCTTTGTAAATTAAAACGATGTAAGGAAACTTCAGAATCTTAGGGAAGGGAGTGTAATGTATGGATTTTAGGGGTAACTATAGGAAAGAAAGCAAAAAAAAAAGTGTGCCAAGAAATCCAATAATGGAAAAAAAATGTAGAAAGTATGGGGGAGAAGACGATCTATATGATGGGAATCAATAGGCCCATTATGTGCCAAGAAAGGCACCACCTCTCTTCTTTCTACAATCCCGGAAGTGTTCAATAGTCCGGTAAAGACTCAACATTAGCCATTCCCTCTTCCAATCCTACACCATCCTCACACACACGACACCGTCCCTATTCTCGCAACCACCATCACATCCACATCCAGGCTCCAAAAACTGAAACCCCCTCCTCTCCCCCTCTTCCCTCCTCCTCCTCCCAACACACATACGTATACAATCCTCATTACCCAAATCCAAGATACCATTGACTTTATTACCACCACAAACACGACCATTCCCGTCTTGTTTTTCGTTCCTTGGTAATTACTTGTCATATTACGTCTTTTCCCCGTGTTAGTAAGTGGTACTTTTTACTTTAAGCTATTTGTATAATTGCTTCATTATTTATGCTACATGCTGATTTCCTCTTTGTGTGTGTGTTATGTGTGTGGTGTGTGTGCATGTGCATATATGCGTGTCTCTCTTCGGATGAGAGTATAAACCGAGGTCTAGTCTGTGTCGCATACATTCCATCATAACGGACTTTAAAGATCCTGACGCTCATGTCCTAGACGGGTGAGTGCCGGTGACAAGAACACACCCAGCATGCACTTGGTCCTTCTCCTCCATCCCTGGCTGCCCAGGATTGTGCTCAGTTGTCCGGGCGTCAGAGCATGCGCCCAAAGGCTGCGGGTGGGCGTCTCGGGCGGTTTGAGTTAGATCCTGTATCGGCCAGCGCCTTGAGCAGCTCTTGAGCTGGAAAAGCGCTATATAAGAACGATTAAATAAATAAATAAATAAATAAATAAATAAATAAATAAATAAATAAATGTAGCCGAGCGGAGTATTTGACTCCCGTCTCTCGGCCACGACCTTAAGAACATTGCTCCACCCGAGCTGTTATTTTCATTTCATCCCCCCAAAGAGGGACATAAAAATATTTGCCCTGCAAGGCGGTGAAGCGTGGTTGGGAGTACCGGGTTGCCGGCTACTAGTGCCACGCACTCTACTGCAAGGTCGCTGCCACCGACCTGCATAAAATACCTGCCGACAATGTGGTCCCGCTCGCCACCAAACGCAGCAGGCGAATGGTCAGCCGGGGAGAACAAATGTCGTGTCGCCTTGTCCCGCGTAACCCAATGGCATACCCAAAGGATTCTGCAAAGCAGGAGCCACCCAAGGCTAGTCTAACCAAGAAAATCAAGGTAGACAAATCCCAAGCCTCAACCAGTCGCCTCCCTTTCCGCTACATAAACATGCCTTTTTATTGTTAAATGTGATGTTTGTTATTATTTCTTACGATGTTTAACTCTATATCTTAACTTTATCTCATATTGGTGTACCGTATTGTTCAAATATTTATCATTGTTAGTTGTTTATCTCATAATGGTGTACCGTATTGTTCAAATATTTATCCTTGTTAGTTGTTTATCTCTCCTTGTTAGTTGTTTATCTCATAATGGTGTACCGTGTTGTTCAAATATTTATCCTTGTTAGTTGTTTATCTCATAATGGTGTACCGTGTTGTTCAAATATTTATCCTTGTTAGTTGTTTATCTCATAATGGTGTACCGTATTGTTCAAATATTTATCCTTGTTAGTTGTTTATCTCATAATGGTGTACCGTGTTGTTCAAATATTTATCCTTGTTAGTTGTTTATCTCTCCTTGTTAGTTGTTTATCTCATAATGGTGTACCGTGTTGTTCAAATATTTATCCTTGTTAGTTGTTTATCTCATAATGGTGTACCGTGTTGTTCAAATATTTATCCTTGTTAGTTGTTTATCTCATAATGGTGTACCGTATTGTTCAAATATTTATCCTTGTTAGTTGTTTATATCATAATGGTGTACCGTGTTGTTCAAATATTTATCCTTGTTAGTTGTGATGTTTGTATTTTTTCTTGATAGTTTTAACTGTTTATACTTATACTGTTTTAGCACGTGGTTTAGATATTTATCCTCGCACGCGTATGTTACATTACATTACTTGATTATTACTTTAGGTCCAGCGGACTCTTCCGAGCCAAATCAGGACCAGAGAGACGTTATCTTAAAATGTTATAAAATGATTCAAATCTTAAAAAACAGGCTTGTTACTCTTAAATACTCAAACAAACTTTCACATGCAACCTCGTGTAAAATCTTATTTAAAACTGATGTATTAAAAATACATTCTCTTTCTGTAATCAAATCACTAAATTCAGTCGTACCAATAACATCTAACCAACACAAAACAAGACGAAATGATTTATATGCGATAAAACAAGCCAACATCATGTAAAAATTGAAACAGGTACGCGTATATGTGTGTGGTTGGGTGTGTGGGTGTGTGCGTGTGTGGGCGCGTGTGTGTGTGTGTGTGTGTGTGGGTGTGGGTGTATGCCTGCGAGCGCTTAGAGCAAGCTTTTAAGTTCGATTTTGCGCTATAAAAATAAAAAGTAAGAATAATAATAATAATAATAATAATAATAATAATAATAATAATAATAATAATAATAATAATAATAATGATAATAATAATAATAATAATAATAATAATAATAATAATAATAATAATAATAATAATAATAATATGTTATTATTTTTTAAAACTATTATTATTATTATTATTATTATTATTATTATTATTATTATTATTATTATTATTTAATTAATTACTTACTTAATTAAGCATCCGAGACATTTTACTTCCGTCTTTATGCTACTCCCCGCCCTCCCCACCTCGCCATATGTGTGTGTGTGTGTGTGTGGGTGTGTGTGTGTGTGTTTAAAATCATCCGGTACAAACGCAAACGATAAATATTGTTGATCGTGACGAACGGGTTTTGGCAAACTTGGATTGGAGTCAGTGATGTTGATCGCTATGCAGTGCACAGTTCGACCACAGTGAGCACAATGTGATTGCCTCTCACTACTTGTGAGCAGCGGCGATCAGTCTCTCCACCGCATCTCCCCGTGGTGGTGCCGGGGGTTTCAGTATAAATAGTATCCCAACTTTCTGGAAAGTTAGTGCTTTAAATTCCCACTGTCGCTGTCTTTCTCCTTTGTTCTTTCTCATTCCTACTCTGTTCTGTCAATCTGCTATACTATCTTCTTCTTAACTAGACCAATCACGTACCTTTTTTCTTGAAAAATCTTCGGGACAAAACTCCTTATTTGTGTGTGAGGTCTGTTGGATCAACTTGGGATTATTGGACGCGTTTTGCCAAATGGGCACTGGGGCTTCCTATGATGTTCTTATTTGGCAATTTAGGCATTTTATATGTATGTGTTTTGTTGATATTTTATAATGATGTTTGTATTCTATTTTATTTTTGTAAACTGGAATTCGATAAATTAGAGTATAGCCTCAGCGTCCTCTGCGTTGGATGTCTTTATTGTAAAGTGACCGGCTGATGGATTTGCCTTTATCACTAGGGTTGTTTCGGCAGATCTTTTAAGCGGATTAGTGGTGAGTCCTCCTTCAGCGAAGTTGTGGTCTTGATTTTGTGGTCCTGATTCGGTTCTTTGCAGTCCGCTGGACCCTGTAAGCATTGAATAACCAAACTAAACTAAACTAAACTCTACTCTCCAGCGCATTTTATCGCTGCTCGTCTCAGTTGGCTTAATGTAACTCCTGATGGAGCGTTTTACCGAAATAGGGGCATAGAGACTCTTTTAATGTCCTTCAGCCTATTTTACGTGTCTTCCTAATATAGAATGCACCGGTGTTAGTGCACAACGAAGCACGCAACCTCGTTGATCAAGGAAGGAAAGGAGAGGCTACATTTATTTTTCGGGTCCAGGATAATAGGGGGATAGACTGATACTGGAACTGCTGCACATCCAAGGAATGCCAATCAAATTCTCCTCCACACAAAATGTGATCTGCACCTCTTCAGTGCTGTTCCATTTGCATCCACTTTCTCCCGCCCCTTCTCCACCTCTGTCTCTCTCTCATTTAACAAAAAACAACCTGTTACATAAAAATCAACCTGGTTTCAGAGCTAAGCATTCTTTTCATACAGCTCTTACATCTATGATAGATCAAAGGCTTAATAATATTAACGAGCACAAATTTTTCGGAGCATCATTCGTTGACTTCGCAAAAGCTTTTGTAATTGACCATGACATCCTATTACGTAAATTACAGTTATATTGTATTAGCTTTAAATCACTTTAAATCTTCTAAAATCTTTCGTTTCTGACAGAGAGCAATGCGTTTTAATTAATAACCAAAAATCACAGTTTGAGGCTTTTATCACTAGAGTACCTCAAGGATCGGTCTTATGGCCTTTATTGTTTTTATCTATATAAATGATCTTCCCCTTCATATTTCTACTTCTTGTAAACTCTTTGCGGATGACACCACATTACACTCCAAGAATACAGAAATGCATTATTTAGACTCCTCTTTACAAATAGGGGCAAATGATCTACAGGAATGGGTGAATTTAATCACATGATACTTAATCAAAGACAGAACTAAATCCATGCTAATTACAACTAGACAACAAAGGCAAAGTCCTTCTATGAAACGCCCTCTTTTAATTAAAGCTTTGCAACAAAAAGTTAAAGTACAATGTCATAAACGTTTTGGTGTGACATTAGACAATAATTTGTCTTGGTTACAACATAGTTTTAATGTTCGTAGAGCTATTTCCAGAAGAATTTAGCAATTATCAAGGATTAAACATTATTTAAATCTGCATTCTCATACACTATTCTATTTTTGAAATATTCGTCAATTTATTGAGTATTCTTCAACTATTTGGGATTCTGTTAGTAGGAATTTCATGAAGCCTTTATTTAGGACTCATAGACATGCAATTAAAATGGCTATTTTTAAAAACAAAATCCCTTTGAGTGATTCCAAAAAGATCAGCATAATACAAGAATTTTCATGCTCAAGATCCTTTCTGGTAATGCACTTTCCTATCTTTCTTCTTTTTTCTAGGAAAACTACTAGATTTTCTACCAAACTAAATATCCCATTTCCAAGAATTGATCTGTCATATTCAGGTTCCACTTTATGGAATAACTTTTCAATACACATCCTTTAGAAACCATCTTGTACAGCACATTAAAATTAGTTAGTTAGCTACTTAGCAAGAGTTCTACATTCATAACTTTCATTAGATTGTTTTACAAAAGTTGTGTGAGTGTGTGTGCGTGTGTGTGTGTGTGTGTGTATGTGTGTGTACGCAGATCTTGATTACATTGTAACATTATGATGTTATTGTTACGAAGTTATTTTCTTATACTAATTGTTATTGTTACAAGTCCAAACGGCAAGATGTAAAAAGGCACACCCAATGCTTACCTTACTCTTTTACCCATGTTAAATAAAATTGTTATCTTATCTTCTCTTCTCTCTCTCTCCCCCTCTCTCTCTCCTCTCTCCTTCTCTCTCCCCTCTCCTTCTCCTTCTCCTTCTCCCCCTCTCTCTCTCACTCTCTCAAATGTGTGTATTCAATAAAATATCATCCCTTGCCTTTTTACATCCGAAACCTCTGTCATTGCCAAAAAAGGAAGTGCAATTGGTGGGGTTAGAACGCCTTGAAAACATGTAGTAAGCCTACAAGTCGACTAACATGGAGACCAAACTACAAACTGCAACTATCTAGTATGGAACCCGAGTTCAACGGTGCACGCCACTCTCATTTGTGCTTCATGCTTCCAATAATCTTCTCTCTAGCTGGTATGTAATTTTGCACGCTTAAGTGTCCACGCTACGAACGAACGCCAGACAACCGATGACAAATATGGGTTTGTGACCCACAAACAGTTCTCTGCCCCTCTGTCGCAAAAGAGCCAGCTGGCCTAGATCACAGCCAATCATTTCCGTCCTCATTCCTCAAACAGATCGAGAAACCACTCTTGAGAGCTGCTGTTGCGTATCTAGAGGAGTCTCTAAAGAACGAGAAGAATGGCGACCATATTGACCTTCTGGCGACCCTGACGACTTACCGTTACTTTTCTTTGTTCTGAATGCCGAAATTGTCACATTGGAATGCAACTGTTGTCAACACAATAAGCGAGTAACTTTGTTCATAAAAACCAGAAAACTGTCTTCGCGAACACTGTGGCCCAATCTCTCCATTAGAGTAGATGTGTACATAATTATTTATTTTACTCTCATGTTCGTGAATGCGCTGGAATTAGAGCGACCATAACTTTTTCCCTTTGATGATCCATTCTTATTTTCCTAAATTCTAAGAAAGAAACATAACACACACAAACACACACACGCATAACGCGCGCGCGCCCATATATACAAACAAATAACACAAGATAAATAAATGAATGACTGAATACATAAAAAAACATTTTTTAAATAAAGAAAGAAGAAAGAAAGAAAATAAGAAAGAAATAAAGAAATAAACAACTAAATTTAAAAAAATAAACAAAATAGTAAACAAAGAAAGAACTAAATTATCAGCAACGTTAGATTTCTAATCTGCATACTACTAGCAAAAGAAGAAAAAAAATGGAAAAAGACGAGAACAATTTTTTTTTCAAAAAGGCAAGAAGATCAAGAGAATAAGCAAATGCTCGACTAAAACTGAAAATGAGAGAGAGAGAGAGAGAGAGAGAGAGAGAGAGAGAGAGAGAGAGAGAGAGAGAGAGAGAGAGAGAGAGAGAGAGAGAGAGAGAGGAAAACAGAAGAAAAAGGAATGTAAGCTAAAAGAATTTGAAAAAAAAAAGTCAAGAAGAAATACAATAAGAATGGAGGGAAAAAAAGTGACGGAGGGCAGGCAAGAAGGAAAGAAAACAGTAAGATCTAGACAATAAGAACGGAAATTAAAAGGTAATGTAACATGAGAGGGCATAACTATTTCAGATCCCCACTGTTGGTTTTTGGACTAGGAAAGATAACAAAAAGAAATTAAACAAAAGGTACAAGAAATATGAGGAAAGAATATCAAAAAAGCAAATACAAAATAAAAAAGCGGGAAAATGAGGTCACAGGTGGGTTCCATACCAACTTTAGCACGCTATTTTGTGGATGCCGAATGTCTGAAGATAGCCAAAACACTGAAGCAACTCTTTGAGCCTGAAAATGCGTTGTGGAATAACGATTCTACCCACTATGGAACAACGATACTACACGCTATGGAACAACAATACTACACAATAAAGGAACAATGATACTACACACTATGGAACTACAACAATATTAAACAACAACTACACACTATGGAACAACAATACAACACACTATGGAACAACAATACTACACAATATGGAACAACGACTGCACACTATGGACAACAACTACACACTATGGAACAAAGATACTACACACTATGGAACAAAGATACTACACACTATAAAATAACGACTACACACTATGGAACATCGACACTACGGAACAACGACTACACACTGTGGAACAATGATACTACACACTATGAAACAATGATACTGCAAATTATGGAACAACGACAACACACTATGAAACAACGATACTACACACTACGGAACAACGACTACACACTATGGAACAACGACAACACACTATGAAACAGTGATACTACACGCTAAGGAACAACGATATTACACACTATAGAACAATGATACTACACACTATGGAACAACGACTACAGGATATGGAACGACCACCCACTATGGACAACGATACTACACACTATGGAACAATGATGCTACACACTATGGAACAAAGATACTACACACTATGGAACAACGACAACACACTATAGAACAACGACTACACACTATGGAACACCGATACTACACAGTATGGAACAACGATACTACACACTTTTGGACAATGATAACACACACTATGGAACAATGATACTACACACTTTTGGACAATGATAACACACACTATGGAACAATGATACTACACATTATGGAACGACTACACATTATGGAATAATGATAATACACACTATGGAATAATGATACTACACACTATGGAACAACGACTAAACATGATGGAACAACGATGCTACACACTATGGAACAACGACTACACACTATGGAACAACGATACTATGGAACAACTACACACTATGGAACAACGACTAATAATTATGGAACAACGATAGTACACACTATGGAACAACGATAGTACACACTATGGAACAACGATAGTACACACTATGGAACAACGATAGTACACACTATGGAACAACTACACACTATGGAACAACGACTACTAATTATGGAACAACGATAGTACACACAATGGAACAACGATAGTACACACAATGGAACAACTATACCAAACACTATGGGACAACGATGCTACACATTAATATTATGGAACAATGATACTACACACTATGGAACAACAATACTACATATTATGGAACAACGGTACTACACACTACGGAACAACGATACTACACACTAACAACGATACTACACACTATGGAACAACGGTGCTACACACTATGGAACAACGGTACTACACACTGCACCGCAGACACACACACGCACACACACACAACTCCCACCCTCCACTCCCCACCCCCACCGCAGTCGTTCCCACACAACCCAACCCAACACAACGCAACAGCAGTTCAACAGTCAGCGTCCTTCGTCTGACTTCCCAAGTATCCTTCAAGACTCCTCCATCACTTGAAGAGAGTCTCCATGTCTCGGGAGTCTGGAGAGAGGTAGCAAGAGTCCTCCAGGACTCCTCCATGTCCTGGCCTGGACTTCGGTGATTAGTGCTAACGTCTCGCATGAGAATTCGCTTTGATATTTATATTATACATACATATCTCTCACATGGCAAACTGGAATTGAGAACACTTTGCGATCACCCTGATGTATTCCGGGAAACCCAGGTGTGTCCAAATTTCCATTGTTCGAGTGCAAGGGTTAATTCCCGGGCTAACTTGGAGATCTCCTTTATATTAAAAAAAAAAAAAGACGCATAAATATAAATGTTGAATTACGATCAATGTTAATAGGAAAATACCAAATGTCTTTGAAGATACACCACAGCCAATATATGTTATAAAGAAAATTTCGAATCTCGTAAGAGACAATTTCAGTGCACAATTACCTCTTCCTGTAAACTTACATCTCCCTCCTTTCCCTCCCTTCACCTTAAGAACTTTCTATATCTAGGATACACAACAGTTATCTAGCATCGGATCAAAAAATACCGTTTATAGCTGTCAAAATGAAACTGACTAGAGGATTATCTTCTCTCCAAAATTTCATGATCTGTCCATGTGCAAACCCGCAGTTTTGCGCTATTTATAATTGGTGTGTGTGATTTCTTCCCACCCCCCTCACCTTCCCTTCTCATCCCTCTCCTTTTTCTTTCCCCCAAAGTCTGATTAATCCAGGCTTTCATTTACCTTTTCATTTGACAGCTATCATATTGTTTAAAGTTTACACTGGGGTGCATGTATCCGTTTCTCGTTATGCGGTTAGTTCATGTATTTATTTTCTTCATTACCTTTTTTTATCGCTTTTGTTGTATCTTCTTGTTGCTTACAATTATACGTAATATTTTGAGAATATTAAGTAATATATACTTTTTTTTAAATGTGTACTTATTCCTGTTTGCTAGAGGAATTTCATTGTTATAACTTGTCAAAGGGTGGCACTTATTTAAGCTTTGCTTTTGTGTGCCCTTTACGTATGTCTTCCGCGTTTTGTTTTCTTGTCTCGCCGTTTGCTTATATGTGTAATGTTTTATTGTGTGTTCAGAAATAAAAGGACACAGTTCAAAGTTAATATTAAAACTCTGTCTAAACCAAATAAATACCGCAATCTTTTGGGTTAATCTGGATCTTATGCTACCGTGGAGCTTTGAGCTGGTATGTGTTCTAAAAACAACAAACTTTCTTTATTCATGGATGCCGGACTGCGCTAGGGTAATCCCAGATTTGCAAGTTTACCTCGTTACATTATGCCAGTCTCCGAATCTGCTGCAAAAAATAGAAAATAATAGTGCAAAATCTGTGTGAATATTGCATGTGTGACATTATCTATGAGGAAGGATTTGTTAACGCGTCTCGTGAGGATTTGTATATACAAAGGCGAGGAGTCGGAGTCAGGGAAGTGGGACCTACATCTTGAGGCATAATATAATTTAGGCATTGAAAAGGGGGGTTGGGTTGAGGAAGGTGATGATGGAGGTAGAAAAATGAATAGTTTTGGTTCTGACTCTTGCAAGAGCAAGAGAAAGAGAGAGAGGGAGAGAGAGAGGGGGGTAGAGGGAGAGAGAGAGGGAGAGAGATCCAAACACCCACTAACCCATTTCTTGTCTTAAGTTTCACATATAGAATATCTGTTCCAATATCTACTCAATCGTCCCTCTTTCGCATTCCACGAGGTCTGTTATCATTGTGTTTCCACATCAGAATGACCTCTTCCCCCGCACCCTTCCATCGCCACCTTCACCCTCCATCAGCCCAGCCCAACCCCTCACCCACTTTTCACACTCTCAAACGCCTTCCTTTATTCTGCAACCTCGTAGCAAACACCTTCTTAGGTCTTTGTAGCCTCACACTAGTAGATCATGCTACATTCCTCCCCAGCCTCACACTAGTAGATCATGCTACATTCCTCCTTTCCTACTTCCTCCGTCTCCCAACTTCCAAAGTCGTATTGCTTTTTTATTTTTCGGTAACCCAGACCTCTCACCAAAATCATTCTTTGATTTTTATGGTGTCACATGTAACTTTCCTCTTTCAAACTTTCATAGTTTACCTCCCAACTAACCTAATGTTCTATGTATCATGTTAGCATTATTATCATCGCCAAAAGCTTGCCCTATCCTATCCCATCCTATCCTATCCCGTAACTCGATGTTCGTTGGAACACTACAGATGATCGTTTATCCAGCGTACTCCATCTTTCTCTGTCCTCAGCAACCCTCATGGCCTCGCCCAGTGTCAAGCCAGTCCATTCTAGAATGTTGGCATTCCACCTCGTTCTCTCTCCCTCTTCTTCTGCCTACTTACACCGTGCCTTGCAGGATGGTTTTTGCAAAGCCTGATGATCTGGTGACGTGGACATACCATCAGAGTTTCCGTTTATTCACCACTGTGAGCATGTCATCGTGTTGTCCAATGGCTTGTGTGATGGTCTGTCGGACTTCGTTGTTGGTGATGTTTTGGGTATAGGAAATGCCCAGAAGTCTTCTGTAGCACCACATCTCCATGCTTTGTATTCTTCGTTGTAGATCTGCTGTGAGGGTCTATGTATCGCAAGCGTATAGGAAGATGGAGATGACAAGGGAGCGCAGGAACCTTACCTTACAATGTAGACTGATGGTCCTGTTTTTCCAAATGGGCTTAAACCTTGCCTTGTTTGTGTGATCCTGGAGAGGACTGGACCCATTGTCTGATGCAATGACTCCTAAATATTTGAAGCTATGCACTGTGTTGAGGGATTGGCCTTGGACTGTGATGTCCATGTTGATGCCCTTGGTGTTGTTGGTCATCATTTTGGTCTTCTCAGCACTTATTTCCATTCCATTGGCTCTGAGGTGGTGTCAAGCCTTTGTACAAGCTGTTCAAGTTCTTGTTCCTCTCCAGCTAATCCATCAATGTCATCCGCAAAACGGAGGTTGGAGATTGCTCTATCCCCTATCCTGACTGTGTCTTCGTGATCTCCAAGGGCATCTGACATGATGCGCTCTACGAAAATGTTAAAGAGTGTTGGAGAAAACCGATTGTTGTTCTGAATCAGTTCCCGATGGCGCTGTTGTGGAGGCTGCACTGGTAGTCTTGTCAAACATACTTTTGATGACTTCAATAATTTTAGGGCTGATGCTGTGCACTCTTATGGTTGCCCATAGAGCTGCATGCCAGACTTTGTCAAACGCTTTCTTGAAGTCTTCAAACACATGATATAGATGTTGTTGGTGTTGAGAATGAAAATCTGTTCATTGTTACTTCTCCCTGTCTTGAATCCTGTTTGTTCTTCAGTTATGATTTGTTCAGCTTGGGGTTTCAATGAGGCTGATGGTGCGGTAATATTCACACTACTGAAGGTTATCCTCTTTGGGAAGAGTGATGACAAGCGACTGTGTCCATGGTTTAGGTCACTTCCCAGATAATGGTGAGGGCGTCAATCATCACTTTTTCTCCTGCCTGAAGCAATTTAGCTGGTGTGTTGTCCACTCCCGCTAACTTTTCCTTCTTCAGTGATTGCACTGCTGCCTCAACTTCTTCTCGGAGAATTGGGAGGATTCCTTCCTCTTCTCTGTTCTGGGGACATGCTAGAACTGAGGGTCTCCGTTTGGTATGGGGTTGTAACAGTCAGAGCAATACTGTGTCCATCTAGCCTAGGCTTCTTGTTCTTCTGTAAGGCATATGCCAGACTTGGGATCATGAAGACCTTGGGCTGTTTAACATTTTTCAGCCGCTTCGCAGTCTTGTAGGCCTTCTTGCCGTTGTTCTTGTTCATACTGTTCTCTATTTCCTGGCATTGCTCTTCTATCCAGTTCGTTTTTTGCTGTGCGCATGCATTTTCGGATGTCATTGTTGATTTTTCTGTAGGCATCAGCTCCCTGTGAGGTGTTCTTTTTCTTTTTCACCTCGCTTCGTTTATTACACAGATCCAAAAGTTCAGGTATGATCCACGGTTTCCTCTTTGGGCGGCATCTGTCACAGCTGATTTGAAGGTGGTGGTCATGGTGTTGACATTCACTTCACCACCTCCCAAAATGAGCAGAGGTGCAAATTTGCCTCCAATCGTGGCTTGGAATATTTCTGCTACCTCTGGGTCTTGCATTTTGTCCAGGTCGATCTTTGGCCTGATGCACTTCGCTGTGTTTACTCTCTTCAAGTGGAGCCGGAAGGACATCATCACGATATCGTGGTCACTTCCGATGTCTTCTCCTGGAAAAGTGCGTGTCCTGCCAATGTTGACGCTTGATCTGAAGCGTGTTTTGATCATGATTTACTCAAT
This sequence comes from Oncomelania hupensis, assembly GCA_036898135.1. Classification (NCBI taxonomy): domain Eukaryota; kingdom Metazoa; phylum Mollusca; class Gastropoda; order Littorinimorpha; family Pomatiopsidae; genus Oncomelania; species Oncomelania hupensis. The sequence continues at coordinate 20,891,679 of CM072527.1, read as the reverse complement.
CTGGTTGTGATGCTCCCCGCTGGGACTATGCCATGTTCATCGTCTGGGTATTTTGTGGAGACCAAGCGTGTTTGCCAGTATCAGGTTGTTGTGTCTGACAAACTCCAAGAATCTCAGACTCCTCATTTGTCTCGTTGTTGCAGTGGGGTTCACATGTGTCTCCCCAGTTGTGGTGCACATCTTGACCAACCTTGGCATTCCAGTCGCCTTGAACTATGACTATGTCATTCTTCGGCACTTGGTCAAGGACAGCCTTTGGATGTTCATAGAAATCCGCTACTTCGCTGTCGCCATAGTCTAATGTTGGGACATAGGCTTGGATGATGGTGATGTTGAAAGGGGCTGCTCTCAGACGGATGGAAATGAGTCTACTGCAGACTGGGCGGCAACCCATGACAGTGGCTAGAATGTCTTTGTGGACCAAGAAACCAACGCCTTGTTCGTGCCTGTCATATCTTCCTCTGAAATAAAGCTTGTGGCCTTTGTCGGTCGTTGTTTCACCTAGGCCTTTCCAGAGCAGTTGGCTGATACCTACAGTGATGTTGCTAGAAATTTTCAGCATAGGCCATTTGGCCGATTCAATCACAAACCCTTAAAACATTTTGAAAATCTTTTGACCATCATTTTGGCTTACAAAAATTTTGCAACCAATACCACACACAGAAAACTGACGAAAATAGTTTCATTTACATTTTTATTAACAACAAAACAACTTAAAATTTGATGAAATGACTAGAATGGATGACTAATAAACTCTTCAACCGAACTGTGAACTTAGATGAATCCCTGGCGCAAACGCATAAAACAAAAACAAACAAATGTATATCATGACACCTGACATGACTACTCATGTCCCTCAATCTCTGAAGACAGACTTCTATGTTTACACTTTGAACCTTTCTGAGTTTAGCCATTCTCTTTCTCTTTTTCCTTCTTTCCAACACCAAACGAGAGGAAGCGCTGACCACTGATAAGTTTCGGCTTCTTTTTCGGCGGCATTTCCAAAACGAAAAGTGTTATTGCCGGAAGCACGCCGTTCGCTACAAGGGGAGTTACTCTAACTCTCTTTGCTGATGCATGTGTCATCTGCTTGGCGCTTCCGATACGCGATGTTCGACAATAACTCATAACTCATAACACCTTTATTTATCCAATAGGAAATTAAGGCCAGAAGCAATAACAATGAAACAGACATGAGTCAAGCAAAAAACAAACACGGACAAAGGGTGGCCGATTGAGGCGTAAAACCTTAAGACAGCGGGCCGATCAGAACATGACTCTTTCGGACCCTTTGGAATTTTATCGGTGAATGGCCGATATGCCGACGGAAACGACATCACTGTACCTAAAATGTTGCATCGATAGTTGTTCTAATTTTCCCTCAGCAGTTATGGTCCTGACGTTCCATGTTCCTATGACAATGTTGTCTCTCCCTCAGTAGCACACTTATCACCTCCGTACTAGTGGCCAGTGGAAGGCGTGGTCCTTGGTGACCTGGGCGACGACCGATCCGGTATGGAGCGAGTGGTTCTTTTCATCATCTTGGGTGAGAAAGACCTGGCAGGGCCCAATCCTCTCCAGGCTGTTAGCCACAGCCGAAATCCACGAGTGCAGTGTGGCTCGCCTTGGCCCCGAGCACGTGGTCGCTGAACCTGTAGTAACATGAGGTTCCTCCGTTCTGGCCGGTGACTTCTGTGTAGAAGATCTTTCGCCCAGTGATGTCGTACTGACATCATCCCTGTTAGTCGCCTCTTACGACACAACGGGAAACGTTGATTGTATTCTATTCAGTAAACACACATGCACACACACACCCACACACACACACACACACACACACACACACACACACACCCAAACACACACCACACACACACACACACATTTTTGTAAAAACGACATTATGATGACTGTTGTGAAAAAAACAGGGATTATTTTGACACACTTTTCATTTTCGTGACATTATTTTGACATTTTCAAATTTTTGAACCTATCCCTAACCCTAACCCTAACCCTAACCCCTAACCCAAACCCTAACCCTAACCCTAACCCTAACCCTTAACCTAACCATAGGCCTAAAACAGCTCTAACTCTGCAGGGAACTATTTTGACGTCAAAATAGGGCGCCCTTCCAAAAAAGTCAAAAGAAACCATGTGGAGTTCCATGAGTGTGTCACTGTAACGTCGTTTCTACATGCCCACACACACACACACACACAAACTCAAACTTGTTTAGACCGCGTTGCTATTACTTTCATGAAACGTCACATTCTTTGTGTTGACAATGGGTCATATTTCGTCCCCTTCTTTAACTACGTTTAAATCTTCTAACGCTAACCCTAACCCTAATCCTTACCCTGACACAGTCACAACCTTAAAGGACCATTGTCTTGACGTCAAAATAACGAGGGCTGTCGAGACTAATAAAGCCGTGTCTACAAACACACATACACACCCACGCACACAAACTCACACACACAGACACACACGCACAGCCGAGGTTACACAGTATCATGACTTTCCCGAAACGCCACATACGTTGTGCTGACAATGGGTCATATTTCGTCCCCATTTTTAAGTACTTTGCAGTGTTCGAACCCTAACCCTAACTCAAACCCTAACCCTAACTCTAACCCTAACCAGCCCTAACCCTAACGGATCATTGTTCTGACGTCAAAACAAGTAGGCATGTCAATACAAGTTATGTAGATGTTCACTGTTTTGTCCAGATAATACTGTGTAAACAAGGACGCGTGCACACACCCATACACACACACACACCCACACACACACACACCCACACACACACACACACACACACAAGTACAGACTAATTAAACCAGCTTTATTATTAATATTACTACTAAGCTAAGCAAAAGAAATAATCAATCAGGATTACGAAATTCTACATCGGTCTGGACAGAAGTTCCACTGACATTTCCTTCTTTGTGATGAAAAAATGTTCGTCTTTCTGATTATTGGGTTTAAGGTTCTCATTTTGAGAATGTCCTCATTAAATTTGTCTCCTTTTAAAACTTAAAAATATATTTGATATAACGTAATATTAGGAGAGCAAATTTGATTAATTTGATCAATTTAATTTTGTTACCTGATTTAGCTTGACAATGTTCTTGATGCTTTTCTCCTTGTAAAATACTGAGTTTAATGTTAAGATTGCAAGTTCCAAATTGTCTTCATAAAATTAATGTTATTATATAAATTATTAACTAGGAAGGGGAATAAAAAGACATTTAAATGTGTGTGTCTTTGTTTAAGATTTAATGTTAGCTTCAAAGAAATACGCAGTTCAGTATGAAGAACAACGTTTTCCATTGCTAAACAAGACTTATAGGACATTATCGTTTGGAGTTGCCTTATTAAATTATGTTTCCTTTTCAAATGAATATTTATTAGAAATAACGCCTTGTTTTTAGAGTCGTAAATTTCATACTTTTTGTTTGTTAAAGTTTTGTATAACGTTTTAAATGAATGTGCTTTTGTGACAAAAAAGCTTTTTACATCTTGCTAATTATTGGAATATTAAATGACTCTAAAGATGATCTTAATATAAAATGTATTTCATTTCAGCCTGGAAAGGGCTGAATTCAAGATTTTGCTAATAAAAATTGGTGTCTAAAATTGAAAATTTAAATGAACTATCGAACCGCTTCTGACATTTCAATTTGTTAAAGAAAGGTTATCTCGCTGCTTTACTAGATAATAGGTATGTAAATTAGAACTGGTCCTGATTAATTAATGTGCTTCTGGGTAAAGTCTTAAGATCTGTTAATTTGATATTTTCATTATTAAATTTATTTCTATGTTCAATATAATGTATGTTTTAAACCGAAAGTGTGTTGGGCATCTCGAAATCTTTGTTCCACTGGGTGTTATAAAATATCCACTGATTAAGGCGTTAAATATAGAATTTGCTTTAAGAATTAGGATTGAAGTATGTAAATACTTAAAGTTTTGTTTTCTAAAGAACCATGAGTCGCAGCTCCAAAACACGTAGTAGAGCTATCGAAATCCTAGTTTAGCAATGCGCCTAAATATTGCCTGCACATTAAAGCTTAAAAGAACGTTATAATTAAGATGTAGAGTAGCAGTATGCGCATTATTTTCGTAGAAGTACATGTATGTGAATATTTAAAATTGTGTTTTCTAAACAAATATTGGTGTACAATGACGAAATGTTAGCTCAACAATTTATAAGGAAATAACTATGTTCTTCATTAAAACTAAAAACTAATAGTAGATTTCAGGCGCAGGATGGAAATATATAAATACTTCAAATGGTTGTTCTCTCAATAAATCTTAGTTGGAGATGTACAAAGGCCAAATGCTAGTTCAGCCGTTTGTTACGAACTATTTTGCTCGTTAAAACTTAAAATACTCTTACAATCAGGACTTTGAATTTGAAGTCGGATTACTTTTGCAAAGATTGTGTTTGTATTAGAAATTCAAAACATAGAAAATGGAAGACGTTTAGTAGTGTAACGATAAAAAAGATGACTATAATGATAATAACTAGATCACAATAGCGATGAGAATATAGGTTAGTAATCTTAGCAAAATGTTTGTTGGAGGACGATTATATGAAAAAGCTTGTTCATTCAAATTTTAAATGGTTATTGAATTACGATGTCGATTTAGAATAGTGTGTATGCTTTGGATTCGAAATTGCTTTTTTGATGGACAGTTTGGAAATAGAGTTTTATGAACAGTTTGGAAATAGAGTTTAATGGACAGTTTGGAAATAGTTAGAGTTTTATGAACAGTTTGGAAATAGTGTGAGATGTAACGACGGCGACGACGTTTATAATAATGAAAAAAACGTTTTAAAAAACGGGGAGAACTTTTACTTTTAATTTTTTTTAATTTTTCGTTCTTATATAGCGCATTTTTAACTCAAACGCCGCTCAAGGCGCTAGCCGCTACAGGATCTAACTGAAGCCCACCAGAAGCGCCCACTTGCTGTCTTTGGGAGTATAGTCTCACGCCCAAACCACTGAGCACGATCCTGGCCGACCGGGGCTGGGGGGAGAAGGGACCCAGTATGTGTGTAGCCGGCATGCTTCCCTTTAGGACATATGCGTCAGGATATTTAAAATCCGTGCAGTGGAATGCGTGCGTGCACAGACTAGACCTCAGTTTATACTCTCATCCAAAGGAGTAAGGGCGCAGTGTTTAAGTTTTTGTTTTGTTTTGTTTTGTTGTTGTTTTAGACATATTTATTATTATTAATTTATTTATTTATTTATTTATTATCGAGGATTTTTTTTATAGCGCACATATATCACCGTACTTGGCGACTCAAGGCGCTGGCCGATACAGGATCTAACTCAAGCCGCCCGAGGCGCCAACATATGACGAAAGGTTAGTTTGATAAAGTGTACAAAGAAATAGCCAGCTCTTAGTAACTTTCTTTAGTCTTTGAATGAAGGTGAAGATGTTGAATTTGTAATCTACCAGTTCTTTAAGGCGTCTTCACTGTAATAGCATTTGGAATATATTGCTTTATCCACATAGCGGCCTCGGCCGTTTCAGTAATACCGTCCACATGACAATTATAACAATATGCATTTAACAAGACATACAACAATAAGTTGCGTCTGAATTTCCCATTAAAAGTTAGGAAAGGAGTTGTCGTGCAAGAAGGATAAATAGAACATAATGCTTCTTTGAACAGTTTTTGTGCATGAAATTACGATCACTTTGCGATTTGGTCTGAAAGTGATGTGCGTGTGCTTTTTATTTGGTGCATTTTGTTACCTTTTGCATTTTGTTTAATTTAGATATGGAAATAAATAAATAAATGAATTAACGTCTGGACGCCATTTCCTTAAAACCCGAAAGGAATTACAGAGAGATCGTTCAAATACGACAAATGTGAGTATGCAGTTGTAAAACTTTGCGAAAACTTTGGAGTTTGTTAGCCTAGTTCTATTTGTCTTAATCCGTGGTTTGAATGTCGATCCGTCTAACTCCGTTATGTTGGAATAAGTTGTTGTCTGTCAGCCTTCGTGACCCTCAAGTTTCTTGTGTGTTTGCCAAACCTATTCAATCCCCATTTGAGTAGTGCAGGACACAATGCCAAAAGCACATGCTCAGGATGCTGATGAATTAGAAGAATAGAAGACTAAGAGTTTTCACCGAATTACAAACTGGCCTTTGGGATATTGGATTTTGTAACCAATGCAGGCCAAATGGGGGTGGTCTCTTTAGCGAAAGCGCGGAAGCCGAAGCCACCCGGAACAAGTAGCGCTTGCAAGTTTTTATTAGTTTTTTTTTTGTTTTTTTTACCTGGCACTCATTGGTCTAAGAGTCAGGACCTTAATGTCCGAGCGATGGAAAGAATGCATACACAATGTGGACATCAGTGTATACTCTCATTGAAAAGAGCCTGTTCCCTGTTCTAAGTCTGCGACTACATTGACAATTTCAGTTCCCCTCTGGGGGCCTGTTCTACTGTTCTATAGAAAAACGCGGTCTGCATTTCTGACTGCGCTTCCGACCAGACTTGCCTTTTACTGTGGAGATGCTTGAAAGGGAAGAAGAAGAAAAACAAGAACAGGAAGAAAAAGAGTTTGATGATGATGATGATGATGATGATGATGATGATGATAATGATGATGATGATGATGATGTTGATAATGATGATGATGATGATGATGATGATGATGATGATGATGATGATGATGATGATGATGATGATGATGATTAGGATGATTAGGATGATTAGGATGATTAGGATGATGAGAAGAAAAACAAGAACAAGAAGAAAAAGAAGAAGAGTTTGATGATGATGATGATGATGATGATGATGATGATGATGATGATGATGATGATGATGATATATCCTCATCAAACAACAGCAAAAACAACAATAACAACGACGATATGTCTGTGCCAGATTGTTCTGTTTCTTTTCTTCCTTAAAGATATTTTGTAATCCCGTTTCATCATTCTGTAATATCAAATAAATTTGAGAGAAATACACTTTAAATATTTTAATGGGTCCGCATTTTGCTAAAAGATAAAATAGCTCTAATCTGATGTGAAACGGGACAATAATTTGATAGAAATACAACCTGGTATTTTGGATTTGTGATGTATTGGAAGATGTGACAGTGTTGACAAATTAAGAAAACTATGTTCGAATATTTGTCGGTCAGTTTTGAAGTCAATTTAAGACATTGATTGCACTATTAGTTTTCATTACCGTATTCATTTGAAATCCCGTTGCATGGCAGATCAGTTCTGCGATTAATATTTTCCTTTGGGAAAATGGATAGCAGTTGTTGAACTGAGAGATTCAGTTTAATATTGCAAAGATTGAATGCAGCTGCTACTTTTTCAAATTTATTTTCTTTCAATTTATTTTAATTTAATTTAAGTTTGTGTCCTTTATTTTAATCGCTATTTTTTTAAAACACTCAGTTCTTTGAAATGAATAAATAATTGTACTAAAATGATAACTGTAATATGCATTAGCTTTTACCTTTTATCTCCACTGTATTCCTTTTTTCTTCCGTCAAGGAAAAGGATGGTTTCACAAAGAAAGCATTTCTTTTTCGTCTTCGTATAGTATGTGTGCTTTATTTTTTTCATTTCTTTTTTTTTTTATCTTTTTCTTTCTTTCATTCTTTCTTTCGTGCAGCGTTTTTTTTCAGCCAATCTCATCGATTCTCAATCCGTCCGTGAAGAACTGTGATGTGTCGACGAGAACACTTCATTTTTTCTTCTTTGCTGCCCGCCCATCCGAAAGAAAGATGAGGTCAAAAAAGTAACATTGTGTAATTTCACAAAAATAAATTGTTATTGTGTTTCTTTCTTTGCTTTCTTTCTCACTTTTTATCCGTGAAAAATATGACGAGCGCACAAAAGTAAGTGAACTTGTTTTCTTTATTCATGGATCATTTGCTTGTTTTATTGTTTCTTTCTTCTTTCTTCCTGCAAATCTAAACCTGAGTAAGGAGAACGACATGCGGTTAAGCAAACTCGAGAGCTTTATTTATATTTTCTCCAACTTGTACAATCTCAGTGGCATCATAATCATCATAACCATCACCATTACCATCTCAATTACCACTGAAATTGATGCAGGACTACATCGGGTGCGAATGTGTGTGTGTGTGTGTGGGGCTGTGTGGGTGGGTGTGTGTGTATGTGTGTGTGCGTGTGGGTGTGTTTGTGTGTTTGATCCGAAAGTGCGTTTATGTTTACATGTCTGTGCGTGCGTTAGTGAATTAGAGGATGGGTTTGCTTATATGTAACTTTAATTTTATTCCTAAAGAAAAACATGAACTACATTGAAATTCCGAGAATGTGAAAATGGAAGAACAATTTCATTTTCATACATAAAGGATTTATCTATATTGATATTGTCTGTAGCTATTTCGAAGCTGTTCCATTCAAATATAATTTATAAACGTAATTTCTTCTTCTTCTTCTTCTTCTTCTTCTTCTTCTTCTTCTTCTTCTTCTTCTTCTTCTTCTTCTTCTTCTTCCTTCTTCTTCTTTCCTCTTTCTTCTTTCTTCTTCTTCTTCTTCTTCTTCTTCTTCTTCTTCTTCTTCTTCTTCTTCTTCTTCTTCTTCTTCTTCTAATTCTTCTAATTCTTCTTCTTTCTTCTTCTTCTTCTTCTTCTTCTTCTTCTTCTTCTTTCTTCTTCTTCTTCTTCTTCTTCTTCTTCTTCTTCTTCTTCTTCTTCTTCTTCTTCTTCTTCTTCTTCTGTAAAATGTATGCAATATTATCGTCAAACGCAAATTCAGCAACTTTGAGTTTTAGTCTAATGTATAATGATATATTTTAATTGTGTTTTAACATAGATATAGTTATCGATGATGAAACGAATTACAATATCTAAGAGATGGCATATGGGACAACAAATCACATGTAACCACACACACCCACACCCCTCCTCTTCCCCTTTGCCTTATAACAATTTTTTATGACAATATCAGGTTTCCAGATAATACATACATGTCATTTATTAAGTAATGAGACAGCGGATAGTTCTGACCCTTGGTGTTCGGTAGCTGGAAGGCAGGAGCTGGAAGTGGTGCGCAAGCACATGAGTGCTATCCAGCACAAGGCAACTGGCTTTCTGCACAGCACGCCTTTCATACAACACCTGCAAACTCTCTTGTTTCACTCCCGCAACCTTCCCACAGACATTCACCACTCGATCCAGCACACTTTTGTTTTTTACACACAAACTTCCATACCAGCAGATAAAAGAAAAGGTAAGAACGGGCTCAATAAAAGAAGAGTAAAAAGTCTGAAGGATGCGGCTATTGACTTGGAGATTTGTAAATGGCCTGGCTGGGTGTTTGCAGTGAAGTTCAGTTTCTCGTCAATGATGGTTCCCAGGTATTTGTACTGAGTGACTCTTTCGACTGTAACACCATCAATGACAAGGTCTGGAATGAGAGCGTTGTTTTTACGAACGCCAATGACCAGTTCCTTAGTTTTATTGACATTTAAGTCCAGATAGTTTTGTTTGCACCAGGAGCTGAACCTATCAACTGCAGAGAAATATACAGCATTTGAATTGGACAGGTCCTCAAGGGCAGAATCGTCCGAGTACTTTATGACCGGTGTGGCATCAGTTCCTCTGCCATCGTTTGTGTAGAGCGTGAAAAGTACCGGAGAAAGAACCGTACTCTGAGGAGCTCCTGTGGACGTTTGTTTGAGAGATGAGACAGCAGAGTGAAAGAGGACGACCTCAGATCTGGACACGAGGAAGTGAACGATCCACAGGACGAGTCTAGGAGGGACAGTGTAAGACAAAAGCTTCTGAGCCATGAGGTGTGGCTGTATGGTATTGAAAGCAGAAGAAAAGTCTATAAATAGAATACGGACAAAAGAACCAGAGGTCTCTAAGTGACCATACGCATTGTGGAGAAGCGTCAGAGTAGCGTCGTCGGTACTACGATTGGGTCTGTATGCAAACTGAAGAGGGTCAGAGAAAGGCTGAGTGTGACAAAGAAGACGAGACAGAAGAATCCGTTCAAGACATTTCATAGCTATGGATGTAAGGGCAATTGGGCGGTAGTCGTTGAGTTTTTTGGGTTTACTGTTTTTGGGCACTGGACATATGATAGAGTGTTTCCATACACTAGGTACAACACAGTCCCTGACTGACCACGAGAATAGCTGACTGAATACTACTATGCACAACTGTGCAGCGCACCACTTCAAGGTCCGACCCCCTATACCATCAGGGCCAGTGGCCTTTCTCAAATTCAAAGATGATCAAAGGGATGTACTATGCCGTATGTTATTGGGACGACCTGCTAGTCCACACCCACACCTAGAAGGAGCATATGAAAACCTCGAGGGAGAGGTTTCACCGCCTAACAGAGGCTAACGTGACCGTGAAACCCTGCAAATACATTCTCTGGGACCTGACAACCTCGACTTTATTCACTGAAAGAATGACAAAAAGGGCTTCTGTTTGAAAACGTCAACAAGATTTTGAACTCTCCTCGTCCCCAAACCAAAAAGCACGTGCGGTCTTTCCTGGGATTGGCTGGATATTATGTGGAGTTCATACCGAACTATTCTGCCATCACAGCAGCACTGTCGGACCTGGTGCAGAAAGTCTGCCCCAACCAAGTGCAGTGGGGAGCGGCTCAAGAGAGGGCATACCAGACTGTGCGCGATCTCCTTTCGAAGAATCCGGTGCTACGACTTCTCCACACTTCCAAGGAATTCGTCTTAAGAACAGAAGCAGCGATCGAGGGCATCGGCGCCATACTGATGCAGGAGCATGAAGGGAAACTATTTCCGGTCAGTTACGCCAGCAAGAAACTGCCAAGCGCTGAGAAGAATTACTGAACCATCATATGGGGAATCCCGAAATTCGATCTATACCTTTGATGAGTGAAGTTCGTGTTACAGACTGATCACAATCCACTAACCTACTTATACTCTGCCAAGTTTGTGATCAGTCGCATCATGAGATGGGCTTTGTATTTGCAGAACTTTGACATACGAGTAGAATCTTTTAAATGATCGGACAATATTGGTGCGGACATTCTCAGCAAAGTGTGTGAGTAAAGAATACCGGCAGCATCCAGACAGACTGAAATAAGTTTCTGGACTTTGTTTGTGCTTTGCTGTGATAGAAATTACATGTAAGTAAATTTGTTCTTGTGTAGGGGGCAATGTTACCATTGAGACGCGATCGAAAGATCCGATCATTTTGTTTTGCAAAGCATGCAATAATAGAGTGTATTTACCTATGATTTGATTTTGCGTTGTTGCTAGAAGAAGCTTTGTATAATGTTGATAATTTTCGTCAGTCGATATTGCTCAGAACTTTCTGGAATTACTTGTTTATCGATCGAAGCTTCTAGACCTTACGGGTAAAAAGTTGTTCGAATCGTATGGATTCGTAAACCTTATGTGTAAGACAGTGCATAGTTTCGGTGGAGAGATTTATTTTGATTGAGTGTTATTGCGTCATGCTGGAATGTTCGAACTTTTACTCGATTGCAGATAGACTTTATAAGTAATGCACGTTTTGCTTGTGAGGATGATTTTGTAGTGATTCTCGGAAAGTGATCTTGTATGCCGTTGTTGATGTTTGCTGATTATAGTTAGAAAACTTTATACGATGACTCCTGCCTTGTTGCTTAGTGAACAGGCTGCGTGGATAAACGAATTCGAGTTACACTTATCAAGATTCAAGCATCGGGGCTGAATCGGCTATTAATAAATAAGCTTGTTACACTACTCCATTCTGGAAGATAACCGATAGCATCCGTTTGCATCCGTTTTCATTATTTGAAATGAATGTAGTTACTTCGAAAGAGCCAAACAGAATACAAGATCAGGTTAACTTAGATTTCATCATCATCATAAGCATCATAATCATCATCATCTTTATCACTATCACCATCATCATCGTCATCACCATCATCGTCATCATCATCATCATCATCATCATCATCATCATCATATCATCATCATCATCATCACCATCATCATCATCATCATCATCATCATCATCATCATCATCATCATCATCTTCTTCTTCTTCTTCTTCTTCTTCTTCTTCTTTTTCTTCTTCTTCTTCGTTTTAATTATTTGAAAAGAATGTAGTTATTTCGAAACAGCCAAACAGTATACAAGATCAGACTTCAAGAACTCGTTTGACCGAGTCTGACATGCAGCTCTGTGGGCAACCATGAGAGTGTACAACATCAGCCCTAAAATTATTGAAGTCCTCAAAAGCCTGTAAGGCAAAGCTACCAGTGCAGTACTCCATAACAACACCAACGGGAACTGGTTCAGAACAACAATCAGTGTGCGTCAAGGATGCCTACTTTCTTCAACAGTCTTCAACATCTTTCTAGAGCGAATTATGTCAGATGCCCTTGCAGATCACGAAGGCACATTCAGCATAGGCGGTAGAGCAAAATTCAAACCTTCGTTTTGCGGATAACATTGATGGATTGGCTGGAGAGGAACAAGAACTTGAACATCTGATACAGAGTCTTGACACTACCTTCAGAGCCTATGGAATGGAAATAAGTGCAAAGATGACCAAAATGATGACCAACTGGCATCAACATGGACATCTACGTCCAATGCCAATCCCTCAACACAGTGCATAGCTTCAAATATTCAGGAGCCATTGTATGAAACAATGGGTCCCGACAGGAAGTCATCTCCAGGATCGCACAAACAACTGCTGTTCTGGCAAGGTGGAAACCCATTTGGAAAGACAGGACCATCAGTCTACATTCTAAGGTAAGACTGCTGCGCTCCCTTGTCATCTCCATATTCCTATACGCTTGCGAAACATGGACCCTCTCAGCATATCTACAACGAAGATTACAAAGCATGGAGAGGAGGTGCTACAGAAGACTTCTGGGAATTTCCTATACCAAGCACATCACTAACGACGAAGTCCGACAGACCATCACACAAGCCATTGGACAACACGAGGACCTGCTCACAGTGGTGAAGAAACGGAAACTCCGATGGTATGGCCACGTCACCAGATCAGCATCAGGTCTTGTAAAGACCATCCTTCAAGGCACAGTTCAAGGGGGCAGAAGAAGATGGAGAGGGAAGAAGAGGTGGGAGGACAACATTCCAGAATGGACTGGTTTGACACTGAGCGAAGCTCTCAGGGTTGCTGAGGACAGAGAAAGATGGAGTACACTGGTTAAACGATCATCTGTGGTTCCCCTACGACCTACGAGTTACGGGATAGGATAGGATTCATCATCATCATCATCATCATCATCATCATCATCATCATCATCATCATCATCATCAGCTCTTTCTTTCTAGTAGCCAAACTCTGTGCTACAGTCTTTATTTCTTTTTTTTTCTATACATCATTTTCGATGAAAGATATGGCGTCTTTAGATAAGAAACATTTATATATACGGAGTACGAGATTTTAAACCCCGATTCAAATTTTGTAAGCATTAAAAGAACTAGAAGTTGATAATGTAATTATCTACCCCAACTGAGCACAGCATATTCTAAGCAGTACGCGTAAAGGGATTTTTGTTATTATTTTATATTACACGCTGTTTTTCATTAATATTGTATATTACTACTCTGATTCTCTTTCAGATTATTTTGAGCAGGATTAATTTGGTTTGGAAATAACGCATGTGATATTATATCTCTAAACACATAGTTTTAGCTTATTTGAAGTCACGTGTCTTGTTCATCTCTTTAAAAATAGGTTTAACTTCTATTTTAAGGCCTAGGTTCTAGTTTCTGTATGTCGTCCTGGTATTGTATGCATACATCTCTCTCTCTCTCTCTCTCTCTCTCTCTCTCTCTCTCTCTCTCTCTCTCTCTCTCTCTCTCTGTTGTTGAGTGAACACTATGAGTGTGTGTGTGTCTGTCTGTCTGTCTGTACCTGCTTGCGTCATTACTATATATACTCTCATCTTCATGCCATGCACCCTTTCTAGCAAAATTTTATTAGCTGCAACCTTAGTGAAATTTTGTCTCGCCTGCTTCACGCAGAAAGGTCAAGGTGCCAAAGAGGCTTAAGTTAAGTGCTGGTTCAAGCTGCGGATTATGTCCCTTTTGATCTTCGACGACGTCATTCCAAAATGGCGGAAGTTTCGGAAAAGATTAGCCTGAGAGGCAAACATTTTTTTGTGTTACGCATATGAAATAAATATGTTGTCAAGCTTTAGAAATAGTGAGGAGATTTAGCGAGAGCCTCTAAGACATAATCCATATTATATAGAGATCTCTAAGTCTGATTGGAGTGATTGAACAGATCCCTACCCATTCCCTTTTCTATCCTCTCCCCTCTCCACCTCCCACCTCTTCTTCTGCTATAAATGTAACCCTAGCTACAAATACCTTCACGCCCTAACTTCCATCATCATCATCATCATCATCATCATCATCATCATCATCATCATCATCATCATCATCATCATCATCATCTATTCTGTGAACGTCATATTAAAACAGTATTATTTTAGAAATGTACATTATATACTAGATATTATATTAGGCAATAAAATTATTCACACATTGATTATGCATATTTGATCTTCTTGGGAGAATAGAGACAGACGTTATGTAAATAAGAAAACAACAACTCTAAGGTCTACAAACATTGACACCCACCCACCCCTCAACCGTCCACGTGTGTTTTCTTCAAGGGACCAGAATAACTGATTTTAATGTCATTGTTCCTTTCCAAATTCGCAGTTTTAGTTCACCGGATTAAAAAAAAAGATTAAGACAAAAATAAAATCTGTATGAAAAAATTAAATACATTTATAAATTCATTTGTTTGTGTGCCTATTAATAGCGACAAGGTTGATTCTAAAAATAGCACTGGTTGCCAAATTGCGTATTATAGGAAGCGTTGTTTGTTTGCATTAGGAAAAAAAGGACGCGTACAATAATAATATTTAAAAAAAGCTTAGCCGTCTGTTTGAAAAATTATCATGTTTTAATGTGACATGACCTAATGCAATTTCCCAAGAGTGAACTTAATGTGAACATAACCCACAGATACAACCTTGATACCTTGGCACTGTGAAGAATTTTTGTTTTAATGAACTCCTATCTTCAACGCTTCACAATTATTGCCTTTAGCAAACAGATAAACCTGAAGAGAGGCGTTCAGATGCTGTGGTATTCTATTGTTACCTTCTTGGGATGCCAAACTTTCAGAATATGTACATGTTTAAAACTTAAAAAGACACCCTTGTAAAACAAATGACAGTTAGGGGGAACTTTCATTCCACCCGAGAGACGTCAAAAGCTTTGGGTTTATGTTACAGTGTTGCGAATAAGTAGAATGTAAGAATTTGGAGAAGGAAAAAAAAAGTTTGCATAATGTCAGTATTTAGTTGTTATAAGCTATTTGCTCCCAACGTCTTAAGTTTGTCAGATTCTTCAAACACGTCTTGGGACATAGAAAGTCTGAATTGTCAAAGTTCATAAACTTTAAAGATACGCACGCGCCCATCTGCACACACCCACACATACACACATCACACACAGACACACCTACACACACACAAACATCACACATCACACACACAAACATCACACACACAAACATCACACACACACACCTACACACACACACACCTACACACACACACACACACCCACCTCCATACCTCCTCTTTCACCCATCCACACACACACATGCACGCAAATAAACGTCGCAGGACTTGTTTCTTCATTAATGTAACGTCTTCCTCTCTCACACAAACTTTCACTTGTGTTTGTTTGTATGACTGTGTGTACATGTGTGTATGTGCGAGCGTGTGCGTTTGTGAGTGCGTGCCCGCGCAATGTGATATTTGCATTTATTAAATACTCAACATTGTCTTTTGGAACTCTTCCGTATTAGTGCAGGGTAACAGTCCCTTGTATTAGTCCATTGTATTAGTGCAGGGTAACAGTGCAGGGTAACAGTGCAGGATAACAGTCCATTGTATTAGTGCAGGGTAACAGTGCAGGGTAACAGTGCAGGGTAACAGTGCAGGGTAATAGTCCATTGTATTACTATTAGTGCAGGGTAACAGTCCATTGTATTAGTGCAGGGTCACAGTCCATTGTATTAGTGCAGGGTAACAGTGCAGGGTAACAGTGCAGGATAACAGTCCATTGTATTAGTGCAGGGTAACAGTGCAGGGTAATAGTCCATTGTATTAGTGCAGGGTAATAGTCCATTGTATTAGTGCAGGGTAACAGTCCATTGTATTAGTGCAGGGTAACAGTCCATTGTATTAGTGCAGGGTAACAGTGCAGGGTAACAGTCCATTTTGTGCACACGCTGTACACCTCGCCCTCCTTAAGTTTCCTCCATACCTCCCACCCACTCCCACACCCTCGCTCTCTCTCTCTCTCTCTCTCTCTCTCTCTCTCTCTCTCTCTCTCTCTCTCTCAAACACACACATACACACGCGCGCGCGCTCTTACACACTTCCAACTTTTCGCTTGCACAGGTTTTTGCAACTTATTTATGAGTTCTAGCCAAGACACTTTAATAGTTGTAAATAGCTAACAGTGGATGCGAACGTAAATGCAGCTTCTAACAGGAAGTACAAAACTCTACAATCACAATTTGATTGTCACAGCAAAATACCTCTGAGGTACAGTATCAAGCAAGAAAATCGAAAGCATAGAATTAGTAGACACCGTTTGATTGATTGATTGATTTTGATTGATTTACTAACTTAATATTTAATTTCCGATTTATAAATTGTAAACTAAAGACACTCCGTTGAAGTCCATGCAAAGACTGAGCGAAAGAGCTACCAATTGATTTAAAGCGAACTGTAGCCTACCACTGCCAGCTAGTACTGAACACTACAATTTCATTTCAATGATTGACATCTCCTATAGGGCCACTGTTGTTCAGTGTTCCATTAAGATATGGCATCACCAAGTGTAAATTTAAAGCTTTGACAAGTGTGAAATTCCATTTAGGATTTATATTACGATTGAGACAGGCACGATAATTACGAATAGTGTGTTTAGGCACAAGTCGTGCATTGTATTGATCTTTGATTCTGTGCTGTTGTTAGAGGAGCCTTACATGAAGCTTGTGTCTTTCGGTCGGTCGATGTTGTTGTGGCAATGTCAGGAACTTTCTAGAATTGATTGTTTACTATTAATCGAAGATTCGAGATAGATCTAGCGATGGCTAATCGGATCCTGTACATTCGTAGAACTTTATATGACGTAAGACAGTGATTGATTGTTGATTGCGTCATTCTAGAACTGCTAAACCTTTACTTTCAACATGCAAAAGTACAAATAAAACATGTACATAATTATTTCACATAAACACTAAATGTAGCACTGCACTACAGGCACTAGACCATACATAGCACGCTTCCAGGCAATCAGTCAGCAACTCGCACAAATAACATTAAAAATGAACACATACTTTCCACATTAAAATATATTTCAATGTGAAGTAACAGTGTATAAAATAAAAGAAGGGACTGAAGCGCCATTATCATCATTTTTATCGACTAGGTTTAAAACTAAGAATTGGTCGAGACCCTACATTTATGTATTTTTTTTTCTTTGGTAAAATTAAAACATTAGACTATGAGGATACCGCAGTTATTTATATACACCATTTTGTTAACTGAGACAAATTACAATGAAGATAGCTTATTGAGGCATTTTGAAGTGGCCACTATTTTTTGTCAGTGCTAAGCGTGTCATTGTCAGCTAGTGCGTTACACAATTACTGCATTGATGTAATTGAAAAATCAAAAGACCGCCGCTATACAATATCCCATGGCGGTTCTACTCCACGGAGCGTGCATGCATGTATAAGAGATGGGGGGTGGGGGGGGGGTGTCACACTCGATGTTGGTTTTATTTTATCAGTAGTCGATTCAGCCCCGATGCTTGAATCCTGATAGGTGTAACTCAGATTCGCTTATCCACGCAACCCGTTCAATCATCAACAAGGCTGGAGTCGTCGTATGCGATTTTCCAACTTTATTCAGCATACATCAACAACTGCATACAATCGCTCAATCGCTTTTTCCACTCTACACTTTTTACTTTCAACACACCTTTCCACTTTACAATTCTCTCTATCTACTATCAACCCCAATTTTGAAACAGTGCGGAACTTATATAGTTTCTCTCTACTCCAGAGAAATAAAGAACGTTTGGCAAGACATAATTATAACTGATCAGAATTAACTTCGTCATCACTGTCTCGCGTCATACAACCTTATTTGGGATGGAAGCTTCTTTAGTTACCACTAGAATTATCCATACGTTTCGATCGATAGTAAACAACCAACTCTAGAAAATTCTCAAATAATATCGACCAACTAAAATTATCAACGCTATACAAAGCTTCTTCTAACAACCACGCAAAATCAGATCAAAGGTAAATACACTCTATTATTGCATGCTTTGCAAAATAAAACGAACAGATCTATCGCGCGCGTCACACACGAACTATCGTGCACGTTTCAACGTAACAGGGGGTATGGGCGGTGGTCAGAATAGGTGTGGTGGAGGAGGGGTTGACATGGCGAGACGTTAAGGTGATTTTACATTATTCGGTAATTACTGATTTTATAGTGAACTCACTTTATGCATTCACTTTCTATATATAGCCATTGTTTGTGAATGCTTTCATGCGTTTTTACATGTGTGCGTATGTGTGCTTTCGTGCCTTGGTGTGTGTGTGTGGGTGTGTGTGTGTGTGTGTGCGTATGTGTGGGCTCATGCCTTTGTGCATGCGTGTCTTTGTCTGTGCGTGTGCACGTGAACGCGACGGCATTCTGTGGATTGAATATTAGAGGAGCCAGTTTTAATGCACTACTGTATTTGTCCATCGCTTTGGGAACTCGGTGTTTAATTGCTAAAAACTCTGTTTCTAAATGGCAGCGTAAACATACTCTCCCATGGGATGTGGCAATTTAATGCCAATGTGTGGATTGTTTTTTATTTGTCCGGTCTTTAAACAAAACTTTCATTATTTAGCCCCCAATTAATTAATCAATACATTGTATGTGACATTTCACTTTTTATTTAGCAAATGCTTCATTAACACGAATACAAAATAGCGTGTATTAACCCTGACCATCCCATTTATGGACTCCATTAAGTAAAGAATGCATCCCCCCTGATCCCCTTCTCCCCACCACTCTTTCTCTCTCTCTCTCTCTCTCTCTCTCTCTCTCTCTCTCTCTCTCTCTCTCTCTCTCTCTCTCTCTCTCTCTCTCTCTCTCTCTCGGTATGCGTTTATCTGTGTGAATGGTGCTGCGTGTTTGTGTCTGTTCTAATGTACACATGTGTTTGTGAGCGTGTGTGTGCGCGAGTGTGTGAGTTCCTGTGAGCTTTTTTTGTTTGTTGAGCTTGTACTATATCTCGACCTAAGGACTTGCCAGTTCTCTTATAGCGCACTTTGCAGATCAAAGAAGTTCTCAGTCATGTGGAAAAAGCTTGTGCAGATAGGAAATGGTTTTATTATAATGGCTGAAGCTAGTGTGACGAACGTCTCCTGTTGCACTACGGGCAGTGTGATACAAGATAACCCACTTGTCAAAAATAGTCACAGCGCCAATGATTTGCTCATTGGTTTTATTTGTAGGATTCGCAAACATTGCCGCCGATAGGGACTGAAATAATTCCATTGCACTGACAAATGCTATTTTAAGTAGGTATTTTAGAAAGGTGTCTATGATTTCAATCATTGTCAACAGCGTCATTGTATTTCAAGTTTCCCCCCGTTGGGGTGCCGGGGGTTTCAGTATAAATAGTATCCCCACTTTCTGAAAATTTAGTGCTTTAAATTCCCACTGTCACTGTCTTTCTCATTTGCTCTTACTCATTCCTGCTCTGTTCTATCAATCTGCTATACTATCGTCTTCTTCGCTAGACCAGTCTCCTACCTTTTTTCTTGAAAACCCTTTCGGGACAAGACTCCTTATTTGTGTATGAGGTCTGTTGGATCAGCTTGGGAATATTGGACGCTTTCTGCCAGGTGGTCACTAGGGCTTCCTATGATGTTATTATTTAGCAATGTAGGCATTTTATATGTATGTGTTTTGTTGATAATTTATTATGATGTTTGTATTCTATTTTGTTTTTGTAAACAGGGGTTCGATAAGTTGGGGTGAAGCCTCCGCCGTCCCCTGCGTGGGATGTCTTTATTGTAAAGTGACTGGCTGGTGGAGACCTTTCGGTTTTACCACTAGGGTTGTTTCGGCAGATCTTTTATGCGGATTGGGGGTTGTCCGGTCCTGATTTGGCTCGGAAGAGTCCGCTGGACCTAAAGCAACAGTAATGTAATGTAATTTCAAGTTTAACTGTTATGTTCACACAAAAATTGCATTTGATGCCTGAAATTGTATTGCAGGTGGATTTAGTAATATTAATTATCTTTTTTTCCTCATGAAATACCGTCGCTATGGAAATTGTGTGACATTATCTGTGAAACTGTATTTGTAAAGCTGTATTATATTCCTGTTCAAGTACTGAATGTAATGCTTTTATTTGAAGAATTAGTCCTTGTGGTATGACGAAGACGGAACTGCTTTCAATTGTGCTAATAAGTTTTGTTAGGACGGATGGGAAGACTTCTAGGTTGAATTATAGGTTGAGATATAGTGCGTCTTAGAAAGTTATTTGTAGAGGTCGCTGAGCCTCTGTAGCTCTTCAAGTAAGCCTGAGGCTTAAATCAACATTGCAATTTGTAGAGGTCTCTGAGCCTCTGTAGTTCTTCAAGTAAGCGTGAGGCTTAAATCAACATTGCAATTTTTTAAAATAAAATGTATAATTCCCGCTAAAATTACTATTTCATTATATATTTATACACTTTTTGTGTCTAATATTTGTGAAGTTTGAATCTAAACGTCTTATCCGAGCGTTTAGAAGGTTTTCTGCTATAAGCAGTAAACATCTTATCTACAATACATGCACATGCGCACACGCACTTACACCCAGCGGAGCGTGATTAATAAGCGCTAGTGCGTTGCTGTGAATTAGCCAGGGAAGAAGTTACTGTATGTGCCTGTAGTCTGCAGCGATGCTCAATTTATGGCGGCTGACCAAGCCCCGATCAGATGCCCCGTGAAGTGATCGGGAAGGGGGGGGGGAGGGAGGAAAGCAGGGGGTCTTTTGAAGCTGCTCATACTCCCCTCGGATAGCTTTCACCTCCATATTGTAGAGTAATAAACGTTTCAAATAGCATTGTATATGATAGAAAGTAAAACAAGAGAAAGTGACGTCAGACTCACTTTAACTACACTAGTTTAATAGAGTGACTGCAGTCTTATTCTGCAAGCCACTCGGTTGAACTCTCATTGTTTATATCACTCTGCTGAAATATGGTTCTTCTGATGGACCTCAACCCTAAATTATCTATTTTCCCTCTCCCTTCCCCCCTTTTCCCCATTTTACTTTTCCTTCTTTCCTCAGTCGCCCGCCCTCATCTCCACCCCCCTCTTTTACCCTCTCCTCTGATATCTCTCCCAAATTCTTTCGACCCTTCTTCTGTTTTCTCTCTTTCTTCCCCCTGTAAGCCTGGACTCATCTTCCTCTCCCATCCATTCCAGACTCACATTTCAGTGCAGGTGCAGGTTTTCTACGGCGATGTCGTCATCTATTTTGCCGTTCCTTGTCGTCTGACAAATGAGCTGTTCGTCACTTCTGTCTTGTGTAAGATCTCCCGCCCCCAGTCCATTTTGTGGTTGCATCCCAACTTCCGGTTGCATTAGGATTCTTTATGTAACTAGATTTTTATGTAGCGATTTAGGAACGCTCTCTCCCCATCTCTCTCCCCATCTCTCTCCCTCTCTCTCTCCCTTTCTCTCTCTGTTGGTTAAGTTTCAATCCATCTTAACTGCACCACAAAACTCAAAACCTTTATATAATGCCCATAACATTACATTATTATGTCTCAATAATATGGGTGGCTGTAGTAGTGTGTGTGGTTTTTTAAATTTCTTCACCGCAGAGCTGCGAAATTAAAAACAACTGTCAACAGCTTGCGTGCTCCTCCTTAATAAACACCTAATCTACAATAAATTCATCTTATTGTACAATAGCTCTCACAAGGGGTTGTTTTGTCAACAAGACGTTGATACCAGATTCAAGATGGCTTATTGTCCTCATTCAAACAAGTTTGTCATGGATTACATGACTTCTTCTTAAATTCAACGTGAACATCACTGACCCTTTCTGGGGCATAGCACAAAAGATTGTGTGCTGTTTAATGTGTGATTGTATATGTTGGTGTGTGCTTGTTGATACAAGATTCCAAATGGTTTAGTGTACTCATTCCAACAAACAAATGGTTCGACATCGGTCCTTCTGACATGAACTTTCGTCATGTATTAAGACATGACTCTCTAGCTAATTCAAGGTGAACGAATGGTTTCAATAAAACATCTGTTGTAGCTTAACTCTTTATTACATTCTCCGACTTTTTTTTAATTCTTCTTGATCGATTACGCTAGGATGATAAGCCTACTTGTGTTTTTTATGTAGGATTGATGATGATGATGATGATGATGATGACGGTGATAATGATAATGATGATGATGATTATGGTGATGATGTTGCTGCTGCTGCTGCTGATGATGATTATGATGATGATCATAATAATAATAATAAAGAAGAACAACAACAAGAACAAGAAAGAAGTAGAAGAACAAAGGACAATTCAATCGGGAAAAGGAGATCTATGCTTACGCAGTAATATTAAAGTTGCGGCAATGCTTTGTAAATAGGGAATAATATAATTGAAGCTTAATTTGTCTTATCATTCTGAAATAAATGAACAAATAAATGTTTTGTTCTGATATAGCTTTAGTTACAGCTCGGAGAGTTGTTTAATGTTCGTCGTCCTCGTTCAGACTTATTTAAGTTTCATTAGATTTCCTGCTGCGGGCTGTCAAGCTTTCATGATGGATGAAATATCCATCCGATAGCTTCAGAATATAAATATCTTTGACAATCTTTAGTTTGTATTAGTTTTACATTTTTGTAATAAGGCAGTTATCATATATATATATATATATATATATATATATATATATATATATATATATATATATATATATATATATATATATATATATATATATATATATATATATATATCCTATCCTGTCCCATAACCCGAAGGTCGTAGGGGCACCACAGATGATCGCTTAACCAGCATACTCCATCTTTCTCTGTCCTCAGCAGCCCTCGTGGCTTCGCTCAGTGTCAAACCAGTCCATTCTCGAATGTTGTCCTCCCACCTCTTTTTCGGTCTCCCCCTTCTTCTACCTCCTTGCACTGTGCCTTGCAGAATGGTCTTTGCAAGGCCTGATGATCTGGTGACGTGGCCATACCATCGGAGTTTCCGTTTCTTCACCACTGTGAGCAGGTCATCGTGTTGTCCAATGGCTTGTGTGATGGTCTGTCGGACTTCAACGTTGGTGATGTGTTGGGTATAGGAAATGCACAGAAGTCTTCTGTAGCACCTCATCTCCATGCTTTGTATTCTTCGTTGGAGATCTGCTGTGAGGGTCCATGCTTCGCAAGCATATAGGAAGATGGAGATGACCAGAGATCGCAGCAGTCTTACTTTGGAATGTAGACTGATGTTCTGTCTTTCCAAATGGGCTTCAACCTTGTCAGGGCAGCAGTTGTTTGTGCGATCCTGGAGAGGACTTCCTGTCGAGACCCATTGTCTGACACAATGGCTCCTAAATATTTGAAGCTGTGCACTGTGTTGAGGGATTGGCCTTGTACTTTGATGTCCGTGTTGATGCCATTGGTGTTGTTGGTCATCATTTTGGTCTTCTCTGCACTTATTTCCATTCCATAAGCTCTGGAGGTGGTGTCAAGCCTCTGTACAAGCTGTTCAAGTTCTTGTTCCTCTCCAGCCAATCCATCAATATCATCCGCAAAACGAAGATTGGAGATTGCTCTGCCCCCTATGCTGACTGTGCCTTCGTGATCTGCAAGAGCATCTGACATGATGCGCTCTAGGAAGATGTTGAAGAGTGTTGGAGAGAGTAGGCATCCTTGACGCACACCGATTGTTGTTCTGAACCAGTTCCCGATGACGCTGTTATGGAGGACTGCACTGGTAGCCTTGTCATACAGGCTTTTGATGACTTCTATAATTTTAGGGCTGATGTTGTACACTTGCATGGTTGCCCATAGAGCTGCATGCCAGACTCGGTCAAATGCCTTCTTGAAGTCTATGAAAACATGATATAGATGTTGTTGGTGCTGTAGGTATTTCTCACAGATTATTCTGAGGTTGAAAATCTGTTCAGTGGTACTTCGCCCTGCCATGAATCCTGCTTGTTCTTCAGCTATGATTTGTTCAGCTTGTGGTTTCAACCTGTTGAGTATTATTTTCAGGAGGACCTTGCTGGGATGGCTGATGAGGCTGATGGTGCGGTAATTTTCACACTCCTGAAGGTTACCTTTTTTGGGAAGAGTGATGACAAGCGACTGGGTCCATGGTGTAGGCCATTCCCCACTCTGCCAGATCTTGTTACAGATAATGGTGAGAGCATCAGTCATCGCTTCTCCTCCTGCTTGTAGCAGTTCCGCTGGTATGTTGTCCACTCCCGCTGACTTCCCTTTCTTCAGCGATTGCACTGCTGCCTCAACTTCTTCCCGGAGAATTGGGAGGATTTCTTCTTCTTCTCTGCTCTCGGGACATGCTAGAACTGATGGGTCTCCATTTGGTGTATGGTTGTAAAGGTCAGAGCAGTACTCTGTCCATCTGTCCAAGACTTCTTGTTCTTCTGTAAGGCAAATGCCAGACTTGCTTTGGATAGTGTAGACTTTGGGCTGTTTAACACTTGTCAGCCGCTTCACAGTCTGGTAGGCCTTCTTGCTGTTGTTCTTGTTCAGATTGTTCTCTATTTCCTGGCATTGATCTTCTATCCAGTTCTCCTTTGCTGTGCGCATGCCTTTTCGGATGTCATTGTTGATTTTTCGGTAGACATCAGCTCCCTGTGAGGTGTTCTTTTTCTTTTTTAACTCTCTTCGTTTATCACACAGATCCAAAAGTTCAGGTGTGATCCACGGCTTCTTCTTTGGTCGGTGCTTGCCAAGGATCTCAGTGGCGGCATCTGTTACAGCTGAGTTGAAGGTATTGGTCATGGTGTTGACATCTACTTCGCCTGCCCCCAAAATAAGCAGTGGTGCAAATTTCCCTCCAATTGTGGCCTAAAATATTTTTGCCACCTCCGGGTCTTGCAGTTTGTCCAGGTCGAACTTCAGCCTAGTGCACTTTGCTGTATTTACTCTCTTCAAATGGAGCCGGAAAGACATCATCACGAGATCGTGGTCACTTCCAATGTCTGCTCCTGGAAAAGTGCGTGTCCTGCCAATGTTGATGCTTGATCTGAAGCGTTTCTTGACCATGATGTAGTCGATCTGGTTGTGATGTTCCCCGCCGGGACTGTGCCATGTCCATCGTCTGGATTTTTTGTGGAGACCAAGCGTGTTTGCCAGTACCAGATTGTTGTATCTGGCAAACTCCAATAGCCTCAGACCCCTGTCATTTGTCTCGTTGTTGCAGTGGGGTCCGCATGTGTCTCCCCAGTTGCGGTGCGCATCTTGGCCAACCTTGGCATTCCAGTCGCCTTGCACTATGACTATGTCCTTCTTCGGCACTTGGTCAAGGACCGCCTGTATATTTTCATAAAAATCCTCCACTTCGCTGTCTTCATAGTCTGATGTTGGGGCATAGGCCTGGATGATGGTAATGTTGAAAGGGGTTGCTCTCAGACGGATGGTAATGAGTCTACTGGAGACTGGGCGGCAACCCATGACAGTGGCTAGAATGTTCTTGTGGACCAAGAATCCAACGCCGTGTTCGTGCCTGTCATCTCTACCGCTGAAATAGAGCTTGTGGCCTTTGTCAGTCGTTGTTTCACCTAGGCCTTTCCAGCGCAGTTCGCTGATACCTAGAACGTTCCATCGATAGTGGTCCAGCTCGTGGGCCAGTTCTTCTAATTTTCCTTCCGCAGTTAGGGTCCTGACGTTCCAGGTTCCTATGACGATGTTGTTTCTCGTGCGGATCTTGCTATATTGTCCATCAGTAGCATACTTAACACCTCCGTCCTGGTGGCCAACGGAAGGCGCGGTCCTTGTGCCGGGTGACGGCCCGGGCGACGACCGATCCGGTATGGAATTAGTGGATTGTGTCATCATGTAGTGTGTCTTGGGCAAAAAAGACCTGGCAGGGCCCAATCCTCTCCAGGCTGTTGGCCACAGCCGAAATCCACGAATACAGTGTGGCTCGCCTTGGCCCTGAGCACGTGGTCGTTGAACCTGTAGTAACGTGAGGTTCCTCCGCCCTGGCCGGTGACTTCTGTGTAGAAGACTTTCGCCCAGTGATGCCGTGCTAACATCACCCCTGTTAGTCGCCTCTTACGACACGCCGGGAAACGTTGGGTCTATTCTATTTGCCCGAACCCACAGAGCCCAATATATATATATATATATACTAAAGTTAAATAAGTAGGTTATTTTCCGGGTGATAATCCGCTGATTTGTTTTTATCCCATCCAGATTTAGCCGGATTATATAGGTGTAGTTACGTTTAATCTTACATGATGAATATCGCGTACAATAATGATCAGCTTACAGGGGACATTTCTCCGGATGCCAAACCTTCAAGTCTAGAGTTAGTGATCGTCGTCGTCATCATCATCATTATCAATCATCAGCAGAAGAATAATAACAAGAACATCATTAACAAGAAGAAGAAGAAGAAGAAGAAGAAGAAGAAGAAGAAGAAGAAGAAGAAGAAGATGATGATGATGATGATGATGATGATGATGATGATGATGATGATGATGATGATGATTTTTTTCCTTGTTCCTTTCAATTTCAAGATTTGGATAGTCACTTATTGTCCGAATGCGGCTCAAGACCAAAACAATAGGGTCGATTGGCCGACTTCGTTTTGTTGTTGTTGTTGTTGTTGTTGTTGTTGTTGTTGTTGTTGTTGTTGTTGTTGTTGTTGTTGTTGTTTTCCACCTTGGGTGCCATTTTATTTTTTTGGCTCTTTCAATTTGTTTCCAGACGGGTCAAAAAATTAGGGTGGGTCGGGATACCGTAAACAGACTTTTTTGTTTGGCCTAACGAAAACTGTTTTCCTACAAATTACTTTACATTTTGAGGATCATGTATGAAGCACTAGGTCATCGTATGGTAAATAAGGTAGATTAAGAACGGGAAAAAATGCTTATGACCTTATTTTCTGGCCCGAAAATCAGATGGCTTAAAAGTCAAGAAGTGCACTTCCTGTTTGTGTACATCATATCTTAAATAGTTATTATTATTATTATTATTATTATTATTATTATTATTATTATTATTATTATTATTATTATTACAATTATTATTATTATTAATATTATTATTATTATTATTACTACTACTACTACTACTACTACTACTACTACTACTACTACTACTACTACTACTACTACTACTACTACTACTACTATTACTACTACTACTACTATTACTACGAAGAAGAACAACAAGAAGAACAAGAAGAAATGAAACAAAGAAAGAAGGAAAGAAATGAAAGAAAAAAAAGAAATAAAAGTACAATAAAATAAAAACAAAAAATACAATTAACAACACCAATCAACAACAACACAAGAACAACAGAATGTTGTAATCCAGGTCGTGGCATTGCCCTTTTAATGCTACGAAATGAATGATGGGCTTAAGACCTTCACATTAGAGAGTGATCAGATAGGGAGTGGTAGAGTGGTGTTTTGGTAGCGCAGTGTATTTACCCACAAAATATATTATTTAGAGGGATCTTACATTGTTTGCAAACAAATGATTATTTAAAAATTTGCCTCTAAATAAAGATTATTTCGCTGAAAGTTGTGAGAATAAATATTTTACAAAGGGAATTCCAAATTTAGCAAGGATAGGAAAATGTGTTTCACGTATAGGATATCATTATACTGTTTAACTGGTAATAATAATAATAATAATAATTACTGTATTTATAATGCGCTTATCTTATAATAATTATAACTCTAAGCGCGCACTCACAACTCACGCACGCATGTGCACGCTTTAGACAATGACACATGTAACAATTACGCAAAAAATACATTCATTCAAATATACTCATACCACAAACAGACCAGACACTATATGCAAGAGACAGCTGGCGATGGGGTGCGTAGTGAGGTCATAGTGTTAGAACTGCTTGAAAAGTTAAGTTTTGAGGGCAGACTGGAAGGAGGTGGGAGAGGGTTTCTGACGGAGAGAGAGTGGAAGAGTATTCCAGATGGATGGGCCGTAGACAGAGAAGGAGCGGGACCCGAACGTGTTGAGTTTGGAGCGAGGAATGCGGAGGCGGAGAGGGTCGGAGGCAGAGCGAAGAGAGCGAGAGGGAATGTATGGGTGAAGTAAGTCAGAGAGATAGAGAGGAGCGGAGTTGTTGAGGGACTTGTAGCAGAGAGACAAGGTCTTGTATTGAATGCGTTGGGAGATGGGAAGCCAGTGTAGGGCTTTGAGCAAGGGAGTGACGTGGTCAGATTTCTTCTTTCTGAGGACGAGGCGGGCAGTATTGTTTTGAACGCGTTGGAGAGGGAGAGTGGTGGAGCGGGGAAGGCCGGAAAGAAGGGAGTTGCAATAGTCGATGCGAGACAGGATGAGGGAGACAGCAAGTTTGGTGGCAGCTTCAGACTGGTCTGTGTGTGCGTGTGTGCGTGTGTGTGCGTGTGTGTGTATGTGTGTGAGTTTCTATATTTCCGTCTGTTTGTCTCTGTCTCTATCGGCCGGCCTGCCTGCCTGTCTCTGTGACACAAATGCACCTGGTACTTCTCACCCGTGCGACCTCGATGACATTGTTAACAGAAAACGTGCACTGTTGGAGGTCAGCTCGACAAATCGTTATTTTTAGCTATTTCGCTTTGTTTATCGACGTTTTTCACATGCCAATTCATTCATTAATTGAAATGCAATCTTTTTTTGTGAAAGTGGTAACTTAATTTAGTTTAGATTTGTTTAATTTATTTTATAATATATTCCCCTTTTAAGAGAGGTGGGGGGGAGAGGGAGTGTGGCCAACCGTTCAGACATATGCACAAGCGCAAGCCCTCACATATAAACAGGCACTCACACAAGCGCTCCTGATCGGCCGGACGTCATTCAGTTGCTGAGACGAGGAAAGAAAGGAGGTACAAACACGTACAATATGTAACAAATGACAAGCTGCAAGGATATATATCACAATTCCAATCACACTTTACTCGTACAACTCAACCAACGAACATTCACTGACACACGCTAAACTCAATAAAAGTGATGGGATGAAAACCAATCAACAATCACAATGGCATCAACATGAGTCAAATTCAAAAGAAGGAGGGAGAAGGAAAGGCAATAGAGAGTTGATGGGAACGACTACACCTGGTTAGAGATGGTGAGGTTCGATCCGGATCCCCGTGATGAGATGATCGGAACTTGCCACTTCCGGTACCAAGAAAGGGGTAGACGATGACTCGGACGAAGGCAGGCGATCACGTAGAAACCACGTCACAATGAAGAGCAGAGGTGAAATAAGTAGAGTTAAGAAAGGTAAGATAAGCCTTTCCCCCTGTGGGGGTGCAGGGGGTTTCAGTACAAATAGTATCCCCATTTTCTAGACATTTAGTGCTTTAAATTCCCACTGTCGCTGTCTTTCTCCTTTGTTCTTTCTCATTCCTATTCTGTTTTATCAATCTACTATACTATCTTCTTCTTTGCTAGACCAGCCACCTACCTTTTATCTTGAAAACTCTTCTGGGACAAAACTTCTCATTTGTGTGTGCGGTCTGTTGGGTCAGCTTGGGAATATTGGAAGCTTTCTACTGGGGCTTCCTATGATGTTATTATTTGGCAATGTAGGCATTTTATATGTATGTGTTTTGTTGATATTTTATAATGATGTTTGTATCCTATTTTGGTTTTGTAAACGGGGGTTCGATAAATTAGAGTATAGCCTGAGCGTCCCCTGCGTGGGATGTCTTTATTGTAAAGTGACCGGCTGGTGGAGTGCCTTCAGTGTTACCACTAGGGTTGTTTCGGCAGATCTTTTATGCGGATCAGGGATTTCTTTTAGTGAATTTGTGGTCTTCATTTTGTGGTCCTGATTCGGCTCTTTGCAGTCCGCTGAACCTAGTTAGGAATGAATAACTGCAACAGTTAATGCATTCGAGGTAATCGCAGTATATCCGGGATGGATCCAACATTCCCACTACTCCCCCACTCATTCCTCCCCTCTCTCCATCTAACTCAGTTGTTCTAGCACTGTGCATTACTAACTATAGTCCTTCGTAATTACACTAGCTAACTACACAGAAATTCCACCAAAATCGTCACCATACCTATTTAATTGACATTAAAATAATATCCGCACATTAGTTTAACCACAAGATATAACAAAGAATACGTGAAGATGAAATGAAATAATCTACTGCTTGAAGGATGAATAAATAACTGTCATACACATTCACGCCTCTACTCATCACCACCCATGCTTACTATCACAGCCACGCCACAACATAGCGCAACCTCACGCAAGCATGCGCGCACAACACGGAGTCGCTGACAAAATAAAATGAAAGTTTCGCGTACCCAATACGGCTTATGGAGAGCAGGAACCACCGCCGAGTTGCCCCGCCACGGTGCTGGAGATTGACACATTGTATACTACACACTACCAATCCTGGCAGTACTTCTAGTCCAACTGACTTCTAGTAGAAGTGACAAGAGGCAGTTTTACAGAGCACAGTTTAAGCTTTTGCCTTGTTTAGTCAGTATAACACAGTTGTATAGTGACGCCCGCGCAGTGTAGTGACATCATCGCAGCTTAAGGATAGAGCCGATTTTACAGCCAATCCGAACACAGCGAGATTAGGTAGACCAGTTCTGCCTGGTTCAAGAAGACAGGTAGAAGAGTCATTCTGCGTTCAAACTGCGAGCAGTACACAGCTACACTCCAGAAATCTCTCCACTGACAGACTAGGGAAGCAGGACTTGTTGAAAATTCGAATCAATCAAGTTAGCCACGGCCTGACATTGTCACTAAGGTAAATGAACATATTTTTGTTTCATCGTGATGTATCGATATTATTGTTGCATTATGTTTGTGAAATTTGCTATGCTTAGAATTGAATTGTTAGTCCAACGTTGCGTGACCACGTGGCGAACACGACCGGGTTTGACGCCATGTTGTATACCTGACGGACCCACTGTTGTTTAACCTATATGTATGCTTGCAGACCAGTGGCTGTACCAGGGAATGTGTATAATATTAATTATTTCTCTATGTGTATAGTTAGCCATGATTTATATTTATATATGTATAGGAAATTAGAGTGGAGATTCCAGTGGACCACGGACTTAGCAGAATGTTCGTCGCTTATATATAGAGATGTGGAGCTAATCACTGAGGGCTACTTCGGCCTTCAGTGAGACGCTCTGCACACACCTATTATACAGGGTTTTGCAGAATTTCATCTCATATGTTAGAGACGAGCAGGCATAGTATCGTGAGCCCAACCAGGCGAAAGACAAGAACAAGTCGTCGCTGAACGTTGGCCTGCCGAGGCATGTAAAGCACTGCGAGAAGAGAGCCCACCAGTCCAGCCACAAGGAGAAGACTCCACAACAACACAGCTTATCAAGGAAGCAACCACAACGCAACGCTTCGAACACACAGTTTAGTGCCTACCGAAACAGTGCACTAAAGCTAGTATCAAAGGACCACAGTAGTCCACTCTTCCAGAACTCTGACTATTAGGGCAGAAAGCATCCAGTGCCCGATGTTGTTAAAGTAGCTGCCTAGAACTATCAAGAAGCGAACCATTCGAATTGACATTTGAACTTTTAAGTTAGTTTCATACTAAGCAGATCGTGTATAGAGCAGAGGAAATAAATGTGTGATATTTACTGTTATCAAGAGGCTGGGCTACCTATGTTTCATAGCCGTGTGAGAGCTAGTGTGACAGTGTTCTTTAACCATTTTTCTTTCTACCTCTGTACCCCAGCCTAAACACAGACCGAGCTAAACAAATAAATGTATTAAGTTAAGTCACAGGGAGAATACTAGCGATCCCCGTCGACAATAGACGAGTGGATAATAGCATTCCATTGTGCAGAGCCCAGCAACAATAGACCCACCGTCACATCACGTCACACAAACTCACATGCCAACAAAGCAATCGTCACAAACTAGCTTTCAACACGGCCATTGGAATAAGCTATGCTTCTTTTCTTTATTCACACAACGAAGCTATTGTCAAAGATAACCTAATTTTCTAACAACGCTGCCAACTTTCTGTCACTGAACAAACACTCTCACTGCCTATTGAACTCTGTCAATTTCCTATAGAAAAATCAAAATCATAAGAAGACCCAAGACATTCAAATAAATTGGACTTTCCTCTTTGAAACTCTAGCCTTCAGTGCGCATATTTAAAAACAACAACATTTTTTTCGCCCTCATCTGTCTTGCCCTCGGAAGGTTATAATCATCGCTCACCTTTCGCTACAACTACGTGCACCTCGTGAAACTATCCTTCCACCCTTCATCCATCCCTATTCACTTTCACTATATCACCCACTCTCTCACCTGTACTTTATTAACACTTTCTGATACAACATGCGTCGCCGCGATTGGTCCTGATTTGGCTCAGGGGTGAGTCCTCTTTCAGCGAAGTTGTGACCTTGATTTTGTGGTCCTGAATGGGCTCTTTGCAGTCCGCTGGACCCAATAAACAATGACTAAATAACCAACTAATTAACGCGTTACTGTTATTATTTATTTCATTGAGTTTATTGGAATGCACTTTCGGATTAAATTCTGGTAGATTATCCTGACGGACGTTTTCAGGCAAAACAACATTAAAGCAAGGTCTTCTGTTTGTCGTTAAAGCTTTTGTTGTTTATTTACCTGGGTGTATTGGGATGCACTAAACGTACTAAGGAGAATGGGCTAAGCCTATTTTGTTATATATCAAAGCACGCTTTCAGACAACACAACACTGCAACTTATCTTTAGCATTTTATTGCAGTTTTAAAATTTTATTTAAAAAAAATAATAATTGAATAATAATAATATATTTGTTTTATTTGAGTTTTATTATATTAGTTTTTTTTTAAATGTAATTTTATTACTTTTTATTATTTTGTTTTCCTTTTTTAAATTAAAAAAAAATATTTTATTACAATTATTTATATGTGCATTTGCAATTTGGGGTGTTAGAGAGGACAAGTGGAGTGGAGAGGATACATACAACAATGACAAACCGAAAAAAGAGAAAGGATAAAAAAGAAAAGTAACAAAGAAAATATAAAATCTATTAATATACTTTTAAAGAACAAAAC
Organism: Oncomelania hupensis; assembly: GCA_036898135.1. NCBI lineage: Eukaryota > Metazoa > Mollusca > Gastropoda > Littorinimorpha > Pomatiopsidae > Oncomelania > Oncomelania hupensis. The sequence continues at coordinate 20,858,288 of CM072527.1, read as the reverse complement.
ATGCTTATAGCTCTATTAGGTAAGAATGAAATAGACTCGAAAAGGGACAGAAAGAAAAAAAAACTAATGCATAATAAAGAAAAGGGGTGCACAGAAAGAACACGTCAGATTACAGGTTGACAGAATGCCGACAGAAGGACGCTACAAACGAAAGAAAAGACGAAACCAAAAGAAGTTTAATACATTACAGTGTTTTCTTTCTTTCCTTCTTTCATTATGTTGTTTTCATTCTTTCTTGCTATGTCCTTTAATTGATTCTTTGACTCTTTCTTTGTGTCCTTCCTGCTTTTTTTCTTTTCTTTTTCTTCTTTCTTTCCTTTCCTTCTTTGTTTCTTTCTATTCTTGTTCTTTGTTTTATTTTCTTTTATTCCTTTCTTTGTTTAGTTTCAGGGAAAATAAAGAACAAAGCAGGCTATTTGTTAACACTTCATCAAACTTAATTAAAGTAACCAACCATGCCACTTGCCTGAAAGGGGCAAAAGTTTGTTACTTGGAAAAAAAGTCTCGTCAGTTTTTTTGTTGTTTTTTTTTATTTCCACGTAACCAATGAATCAGAACGAGGCAAATGTCGGTCTGTCTGTCTGTCCGCCGCAATACCACCATCACCTCTCAAGTCCACTCCAGTTCACTCCATTCCACATATCTCTGTTATAATCCAGATTGCTTTTGTGATCACTTTAGACTAGTCATTTGTATTTTACTATATCTATCTGTTTATGCATTTCAGTATGCTATGGAATAACATGTAATAATGATGCTCCCACTGTGAGAGTAAGTGTGTGTGTATTTGTGTATGTAGGTATGTGTGTATGCGTGCGTGTGTGTAAAAGAACGAAAGAGAGAGAGAGATGTTGTTAAATATAAAACATTCTGCCATTGTCCAACACCAAATAATATTCCGATTGTTGTATCTATTGCATGTCAATTGGCGAAATAAATTTCTGTTATCCTGTTATTTCTCTCTTTTATTTCCTTTTCTTTGTCTCCCTCTCTCTCTCTCTCTCTCTCTCTCTCTCTCTCTATCTATTATGATGTAAGACTAGGCTATAAACCTAAAACCTTTATCCTATTAAACGTTGCAATTTAATTTAAATTCCATTGTCTACTCTTTTTCTCCCTATCCTCTCCTTCTGTCCCCAAATCACCCTGTAAACAGCACAACCTGTTCCTTAACACAAAAATCCTGTTTGGTGCAGGGTGGAGAATTTTCCGCGAATCCGCGGATTTCCGCGGAAGGCATTTGCATTTCCGAGAAAAAAATATTGAGTTCCGAGTGTGAGAAGCTGAGGGGCTACCCTTTACTGGGCATAACGGCCAAAAGCGGCCAAAGGTCTAAACAGGCAAAACGTCCAAAAGCGTCCGTATCAACCATGTGGTTATATTCTCGCGTTGTTTGAAAGATTGCGAGACTTCCGGCAATTGACTTCCGGTTTATTCTGTTGTGAAAACATTCGACTGCATTTCCACAAGTTTTCTCTGTAATGCGTTCGTTTTTTTGATTTTTTTTTTCAAATTTTTTTTTGTGTGTGCCTAAAAGGGATGGTTGGGATTCTTCGACTGATGAAGGGGAGTTTACAGGCTTCCAATTATCAGACATTAAAGTGAGAGAAATGGACTTGGAGTCGGAGAAAGAGATCGGTACTGACATTAGACAATTAGTGTCAGTAGTGTGCATGCATACGATCTTTCAGACTGGCATGAAAGTGAAGAAGAGGGGGCTTGTATGGACTTTTTAAAACTTTTTTTTTATACACATGGAGTAATACAAAACAAGACATGACAAGAGAAGTATAAAAAGGTATATAATCAAAATAGAATTTATTTCTGTTCATTTTGCATTTTATTTCATTTAAATCTATACACTAGTCACTAATACCTAAGATGTGGTGTTTTTACTAACGTACCCCTAAATATCTCTAAAATTATAAAAATTCTTGCCTGTTTACAGCTAAAAAATAGACAAACGTGTGCCCAGTAAAATTGGAAATGTGGAGTTTGTGTGTAACAGTGGTGGACCTCAAACTTTGTTAGGCCTACAAATCAAGATTCTTAACTTTTTTGAAAGACATGTGCATAAAACATTCTTTTTGTTGTTTGTTTCTATTCATGTTTACTTTTTGCTTTTTGCTTTCAGGAGGCCCTAAATTACTTTCAAAATTGCATAAAGTCATTTTCTTCTAGGGGGCGAATACCGGGGCTTGGCCCCTGGGCCCCGGCCGGATTTCAGAGATTTCTTGATTCAGTTGTTCTCCACCCTGTTGGTGACTTGCGCAGAAATCAAATTTGTATGGTGCTATAAATACCAGTGTTATGTATAATGTCAGTAACGGGGTTACCCCCCTCCCCCCTATAACGTGTAATCGATAGTAAGAGGTGCATGGCAATCATCAGAGCATGCAGTTATATTACTTGTACACTTGAGACTAAGTTTTAATTTTTCTTTTAAAACAAAAGTTATATAAATATAACACCGTCACTGACATTATACATAAAACTGCTATTTATAACACCATACAAATTTGATTTCTGCGCAAGTCACCAAACAGGATTTTCGTGTTAACGAATAGGTTCTGCTGTTTGGCAACAGCCAAAAAACTATATATACCAGAAAAAAAAATAACCATAAAAACTGAGAATTTGAAAAAAAAAATTTCTCCCCTTCTGGTCGATAAAGGGTAATGCTTATCATGCAGTTAATTGGTATGGTATGTGAGACTCGGTTGTCACTTGCAAGTCAGGAATTGATAACTACACGGAAATAAATGTTGAATAGACTATAAACCTTTTTTATATAGAGAATTGGAAGCCCTATGATATCCATTGTATTTCTTACTACTGTGTGGTATGGCATCTGTTATCGCTTTTTTGGGTCTTTTCATTTTGGAGAAAACCGATGTTACAACACTATAAGAAAATATAACACTTTTGAATATATGTATTGTTAGGCTGCGTGTGCGATTAGTGTTTGGAAATACATTTGCATGGCTTGCCCTCATGTTTTGTTTTATTTGCGACTTCTTCCGGTTTACTTAATGAAAAATCAGAAAGAAAGCATTAAGGGTTTGAAGTTGAAATGAGAACAAAATCTATCGACAGGAAAGGGGATGTAACGGCTTCAATAAAAAGGACAAAGAGGATGCAAGTGTCAGAACTCCAAAATGTAAGGAAGCAAAGACAGAACAAAGCTGCTAAACTGGAAAATGAAAAAAAAGACATCAAAATGCAAATAATACAAAAATAAAAACCAGGGCAAGAAGGGAAAGGGACATAACTAAGACGAAAAGAGAAATAAAGGTTTCAGTTGATTTCTAGAGTAGTGAGGGGGAGGGATAGGGGTAAAGGAACTGGATAGTAATTTAAAAAATAACTATAAATGCCAGGGCTGTATGGATTAGGAAATATTATCTCATGTACGAAATGTGGTGCTTTTCTTTTTCTTTCTGTTTTGTCTTTCGGTCTTTGCTATTTTATTAACGTTTCTTTTAAGATCTTTTCTTTCTTGATTTATTTTCTTGTGATTCCCACCATTTCCTGCTGTCTTTGAAACTTGGATTGGAATTACTGTGCTTTTCCTGGTATTACACTTGGTGATATTTTAAGCCTATTTTACCTCCCCGCGTTCCTCCTTCTCGTCCTTCTCTTTCTAATTATATTGTTTTCTACTTCTTCCTTTTCTGCTCCTATCCAGCTCTCATCAATCCTTCTTCTGTATTTTCTATGCGTTTTGTTTGTTTTGCAACATGTATAATAACATCAATCTTTTTGCAAAAGCGATGTGTCTGAATGGCTAAAGACCTATACTAGTATTAATCTTGTTCGTCTGTGCCTCAAATATCCCTAAGCAATCTTTTTCTTATTTCAAAGTATTTTCAGACGAGTCTGGAATACAAGAAATCTGCACATTTGTGGCTCTATGCTATACATTGTTCTCCAAGTGATGTCTGTCATTCTTCTCTGTATACAGGCTTTCATTTTATCACTTCTTAACAAAATGTTATATATACAGTATTGTCTATGCATCAAGACATATACTGCGATAAGCTGGTGATTTTGTAAGTTTTAAGGAGCACAGAAAAATCTACCAATGAGACACCAATATACATGGTATTTTTTCGTTTGCTAGAGAGACACAAACAATGGAAAATGTTGTTTTTGTGTGTGTGTGTGTGTTTTTCTCTCTCCATTAATCAAGCCACTAATAGCAGTAAGTTATGAAATTTCTAATAAATAAATAAATGAACACTTAATAAAAAAAACACACACACAAACACACGCGCACACACACAGTCTTGTATTTTCATACTTTAGCGGACTGTGGTCTAACACCCCACTTCTGCAGACCCCTATAAGGAAGCGACTTGGCACAAAACCAAACATATGTGTAGAGTCAGGAGCTATAGGAGAATTACACTATCAAATAAAAACAATGATAGCTCTTGTGGTTCATGAACGAGCTTTTCTAGGTCTTACAGAGGACACACACGTCGAAGAACTTTTCCATACCATTCTGCGGACACACACGTTGAAGAACTTTTCTACACCATTCTGCGGACACACACGTTGAAGAACTTTTCTACACCATTCTGCGGACACACACCTTGAAGAACTGTTTCCATACCTTCTGGGGACACACACGTCTAAGAACTTCTCTATAGCATTCCAAGGACACACACGTTGAAGAACTTTTTTTCATACCTTCTGGGGACACACGCTGGAGATTGTAATAATAGAGCAACTCACATGCAGTGATTGGAAGGATATGTTGTTTTTTGGGGGGTGGGGTGGACGATATCTATTCATGGGCAGAGGTGTGTTTTACACTGTTTATGCATGTATGTATAAATGCATGTATTTATTGTAACTGAGTTATTGTTGCGAGCCTTCATTACATTATTAAACATAATAATGTAATTGCCTTTGGGGATGAATAAAGTTGTATTGTATTGGCTACATATAATCTAAACACATTTCTAGTTTTCTTGTGTTTATTTTGTAGTTGCTTGACATTGCTGCCAAAAATTGTGCCTTCAGTGCTGCTATTTTTATTTACCCGTTATGAACATACACGTACAGCCTTCATTCGTGTTTTTTTATGCTATGTTTACTGTACCCTTCTCGGTGTTAAGTGCCTACCATTGTCTTGTGCATTACTAATCTTTTATTACTATTGTTGTTTTAGCTTCATTTTTACAATTGATGTTCATAGATGGCCAGTCTGACGGTACAGACGTGTATGTGTGCGTTATGAAACATGAAGTGACAGAGTGGGAGGGAGACAAAGAGAGTGGGGCATGTGATAACTGCATGCATGATACACTTCACTTATTGTTTATTATTGGTATTATTCCAAGATTTGAGTCCACGCGTAGTAAATGTTCCACTTGTATGTATTGCAATGTGAAAGTTGGACAATAAAGATATAAATTACTAGTGTATTGTTATAGTGTATTACATATAATTATTTGTAATAACCTGATTTTTTGCTGGATACACAATAAAATTATGTTGTCATTTGGCTGAATAAATCCTTTATTCTGTATATAATGATTTGTCGGGTCTCTTATGAAAGCACGGATGTGCTTAGTGCACGACTACTTCTCCACACTTAATAGAAATATAAGCTGTCATAATGACAAAATATATAGAGAAAAAAATTCTTACATGCCATGTGCAAATATATACTTTAGTATCCACAAAGTACCTATTGCAGACACAGATTCAACATGAACACAATATATAAGGCTTGAGCGTTTATTGTTTAAGTTAACTTAAAATGCAAAACAAAACAAAAAAATGCAATACAAAATAGAAGGGAATTTAAACTGGTCATTGACGAGAGAGTGAAGTCATTTCCGAGAGAGAGAGAGAGATAGAGATAAAGAGACTGAGAGAGGGAGTTAGTCATTGCTAATAAGAGTCCAGCGGACTGCGAAGAGCCGAATCAGGACCTCAGCTTGTGTGAAAGGACTCACCAACCAACCCCCCCCCCCCCACCCCCCACGCATCCGTATAACAGATCTATAAACAATCCTAACGCTAACATTAAAGGCACTCCACCAGCCAGTCACTTCCCACGCAGGGGATGCTGAGGTTATACTCTAACTTAATCGAACCCCCGATTATAAAAAGCAAAGTGGAATACAAACATCATTACAAAATAGTAACAAACACATACATATAAAATGCCTACATTTTTTTGTCACTTTACAATAAATACATTCCCACGCAGGGGACGCTGAGGCGCACTCTAATTTATTGTGCCCCCGTTTACAAAAACAAAATGGAATATAAACATCATTATAAAATAGTAACAAAACACATACATAAAAAATAAAATGCCCACATTGCTAACTAATAATTTCATAGAAAGCCTAGTGACCGTTTGGTAGAAGCATCCAATACCACCAAGCTGACCCAACAGACCCAGTACACAAATGAGGGGTTTTGGGAGAGTTTTAAGAAAAAAGGAAGGTGACTGGTCTAGCGAAGAAGGGAAATAGAAGATTGATAGAACAGACTACGGAAGAGAAAGAACAAATGAGAATGACAGAAACAGTGGGAATTAAAAGCACTAAATCTCCAGAAAGTGGGAACACTATTTATACTGAAACCCCCGGCATCCCCACGGGGTGGGGGGTGGGGGGGAGTTTTCAGGAAAACAGGTAGGTGACAGGTCAAGCGAAGAAGAGGGATAGTAGATTGATAGAACAGATTAAGAAAGAGAAAGAAAATGAGAATAACTGGGAATTTAATAAAGGAATTTAAAGCACTAGTGAGGATACTATTTATACAGAAACGTCCTAGGCATCCCCACAGGGACACCTTCTTTAACAAAGATACACATGAATAATTAAGTTAACTGCAGCAAATGTAGTAACTTACTGTACTAAATTTCACTATGAAAAATAAGATGCTGACTATGCTCAGAATCCGTAAATTAATATTAATATGGCATGACATTATTATTAGTGTTTTAGTTATTAACACAAAATTAAAATCAAAATGCAATACAAAATAGAAGGAAATGTAAACTGAAGTCATTGACGAGAGAGAGAGAGACAGAGACAGAGAGTGAGAGACCAGAGAGACAGAGAAAGAGAGAGGGAAAGAGAGAAGAGATAGAAAAGAGAGAGAGAGAAGATAGAGAGAGAGAAGAGAGAGAGACAGAAACTAACCTTTCCAATACTAGTCCATTGTCAATTCTCAAAAGACAAATAAACAATTAATGATACAGAGCAAGTTCAAGAACTCCCACATCAAAACTTAAACATACTTCATTCTAGTGACCAAATTATTTTGGGGTCTTATTTAGTTAGTTAGTTACTTATTGCTTACAGGGTCCAGCGGACTGCAAAGAGCTAAATCAGGACCTCTATTTTGGGGTCTTACAAATGACGCTGCTTTTCACTGTGTGACAAAAACAATAATAAAAAATGAAAAACTCCATGTGCTTGCAAAAACTGAAATTTTTTGTAAACCCTTTTAACAAAGATACGCACGACTAATGCAGTTAACTACAGCAAATATGTCAATTTACTGAACTTAGTTACTCATTGCTTATAGGGTCCAGCGGACTGCTAAGAGCCGAATCAGGACCTCATTTACTGAACTAAACTGCACAATGACAACACTGCTTTTCATTGTGTGACAAAAACAATAATAAAAAAATAAATCCTTGTGCTTGCAAAAAATTAAATCTTGTGTAAACCCTTTTAACAAAGGTACACACGATCAATGCAGTTAACTAAAGCCAATATCTCAATTTACTGAACTAAACTGCAGTGAATATGCTCAGAATCATCAGGCATGGGAATTGCCAAATGTAAAAACCGCTGGAAAAAAAACTGGCAAAAGATGAGTGCACCTGTTGATGGCAGGGGAAAGGGGGGAAGGGGGCAGAAGACTTTGTGCTGTTCTCAAAACAAAAAAACATTGATCTTTTTCAAAAATGTGTTCCCAAACGCTCGGTCATATCTTCTTCTCTTCTTCGCTATGACTAGTTTTTTTCGTTTTTTTTTTTAACCATTTTGGATAGCCATTCCCACTTCCACCTATCTCGGACACCTTCATCCTCGAAGGGATCACCACGGTTAACAATTTTAAACATTATGTATCGCCACATTAAACACAAAACAAATGCTACAACTCGAGCAATTCGAAAATTCCAAGATGGTGGCGATTAAAATGAAGCGAGGTTCTAGAAAATGTAAACTGGCAAATGGACCTACAAATATTTTTTACGAGGATTTCTTTTTTTTACGAGAGTGAACTCAAAATCCTCGGATCCGAGGACAATTCCCATGCCTGATCATAAAATTAATATAATACAACATGACATTATATTAATATTATTATTGTGATTTTTCACTCTTGTACTAAAATGACAAACTGCAACAGTGACAGTCATCATCAATGACCCCACTTAATAGTCTACAGCTGTTATAGAGCAGATGGATGGCGGAGGATAACTACATTGTCATGTGTGCTTCGCACGCGAGTTAAAAAGACCTTGAAAACAAAATCTGTATAAAACAATAAAAACTCAGCACAACTGTAACACATTGGTAGTTTTTATAATTTTATAATTGTATTTCTACAATAGTCTTTAATATTCCTCCATGTTCTTTTAGTGAGTGCAATTTCCCCTTTGATGGCTTTTTCAATGTCATTTTTACCAGGCAACTTTCTTTCCATAATGAACTTGGCAAAACAACGCCTCACAGCATCCTGCTCTTCTGTAGACCACTTTTTATGGTGAACAGGTTTTCGGCAAGCACCTGAAACAGTGCAACAATACTTTGTGGTTAATATTAAACACCTCAGGGTCAATAAAAGTAAACAGACAGTCTCCCTCACTCATCTGACATCACAGTCTGATCCAAATCTGATTATTACTTCTTTTTTCTTCTTTTTTTAAGCAAACTGACCTGCCCGACACTAGGGTTTACCTGCCCTTGGCAGTCAGGCAATGGGGTTCTACCATTGATATATATACTAGATGGATAGACAGCCAATGCATGGCAAAGAAAAAGAAAGTGAAGTAACGGAAGTAGTCAGACTCGACATGCGCAGAAGGTGATTGCTCGTAAGATACGCATGGATACGGTCAATTTCATTCATTCATTGCGCTCGTGATCTGCGTATGACAGGCCATCAGACTCAGTGTTGCTGAGTAAATAAATTAAACTAAAGGCTCTATTTCTTGTGAGACCGACTTTTTAGCTCTTGACGAGTCTTGTCTTTATTGCTGCTGATCTACATACTCAGAACACGCATGTCCTGAAGAAAATACTTCGTTAACCTAAGAAAACACGACAGTCTACCAACGTTTGTTTACACTAGAAACTGCCGGCGATACGAGCATCATCATGGTCAGTTACTCATCCATTTGACGTAAACAAATCAATCTCCAATCTGCAAGCTAAGATTTCACAGTCACTGTGTCAGTTTGATCTAAGATGTTGGCATTTCTGATAATGGCTGCTTATCATATAAAATATCAAATTATATATACATAATAGGGGGAACAACTTGTACTTTTTACAAGAGACAGAGAGAATGACAAAGGATAAAATCATGCCCGTTAGTTAGTTAGTTAATCATAGCTTATAAGGGTCCAGCGGACTGAAAAGAGCCGAATCAGGACGTCGACTTGTGCAAAAGAGGACTCACCGAAACCCCCCCCCCACCCACCCACCCATAAAAGATCTGCAGAAACAACTCTAACAGTAACACTGAAGGCACTCCACCAGCCGGTCACTTTACAATAAAGGCTTCCCACGCAGGGGACGCTGAGACTATACTCTAATTTAACATACCACTGGTTACAAAAACAAAATAGAATATAAACATCATTACAAAATATTACCAAAGCACATACATATAGAATGCGTACATTGGTAAATAATAATTTCATAGAAAGCCCTAGTGACCATTTGGCAGAAGCGTCCAATACCACCAAGCTGAACCAACAGAGCCTGTACTCTAATGAGGAGTTTTGGTAGAAATTTCAGGAAAAAGAGTAGGTGACTGGACTGGTCTAGGGAAGAAGAGAGATAGTAGATTGATAGAACAGCTTTAGGAACAGAAAGAACAAATGAGAATAACAGAAACAGTGGAAATTTAAAGCACTACATTTCCACACAGTGGGCATACTATTTATACAGAAATCCCCGGCACCCCCACAGGGAGGGGGGGGGGGGAGGAATCATGCCAGTGACAACTCTAATACTATCTTAGTTATATATAGATTAGATGGTACATATATTTATGTGCATATCAATCAATCCATTTTATGAGTTAAGAGATAGTAAAGGTTTAGTATAAATGTATATGATAATGAGAAGAACAGTAATAAGAATAAACAAAAGACATATTTATAAAAAAACAAATTGCAGCAATTAGCCATAGGGAATGTTTATATTTCTTTCCTTTTCTAAATTTGTACTTCACTCAGATAATTTATTAACTGCAAGTGTTTAGTACACTCATATGTCAGTGCAAAGTTCAAGATTAGCAAGCATAATCATTTGAGTTAGCCGACTTTTTCAAATTAACACCCCCCCCCCCCTCCCCCATTCACACAAATCATAATGTTTCCGTCACAACTGAACCTCACTTCCTGATCAGCAACGTGTTTTTCCTACAGACACCATTTTGTTGTTGTTGTTGCAAACCCTATAGTAACACTGTTGGCTGCAGAATCTTCAAGATGCTGAAGGTGGCGGCCCAAATGGAAAGTAGAACAATCTGTATTAAACAATAAACACTCGGCACAACTGTGACAAGGCGGTACTTTTTAATAACTGTATAATTGCATTCCTGCAATTATCCTTTATATTCCTCCATAATCTTGTCCTAGAGAGTGCAATTTTGTTTCTTTCAAGGCTTTTTCTAAGTAATTTTTACAAGGCAGTCCCCCCCTTCATCCCCCCCCCACCCTGTATACAAGATCTGCAGAAACAACCTTAACGGTAACAGTGAAGCCACTCCACACCAGGTTGTCACCACAACAAAGTCATCCCACTCAGCCTCTCAGGGGACTCAAAGGCGTTAATACTGTAAATGATCATAAACATTAGAAAATATTAACAAACCACTTACACACTGCGAAAATCAGATACAGCCAATTGCCCAATGGACTGTTCACTGTCACTCTTACTAGTGTCAGTTATGATGTCTGGATCAGGTAGGATGTCTGAATCAGGTATGTCTGGATCACGGGAACTTCTTTTGCTCCTTAAAACACGCTCTCTTTCTCCAGTACGACCTTTTGCCTTTATAATTCCCCTGAAACAATGCAGACACAGGTGGGTGTGAGAATATATATAATCTAAAAACATAATAAAGCTATGTATCAATAGCATGGCTTCTAAAACATCAACATTGAACACTTCCTGCATCCAATACGTCAGTTTCCTGTGCACTGGTCAGTTAGCCATAAGCTGTTACTCATCCATTTGATGTACACACATCACAATCTGCAAGGTGTGACAACTTCAGTCATGTCCAGCTCTCACAGTCGTACAGCAGAACTTACAACACCAAAGCCCTAAGAGTTTTATCTTTGTGTAGAAATCAATTTCCCTGCTCTTCCAGACCTTGTTCAGTGAAATACTGATTTACAGCTTCAAAGTAGGGGTGAGAGAGAAACCCTTCAACTAAAGTAGTATAAAATCAGAAACCCTGACAGTGACAGTACATAGCCTATCATGTCCACTTTCTATGTGGACTATCTTTTTGGTGCCACTGAAATTAAAAGCCATTATCCACTGCCCAACATTTACCACTAACCAGTACTCACTTTTTCAAAAGGACGTTAAACACTTCACTTGCAGTGGACAATGACAATGTCTTATCTTTGTCCTCCATGTTAGTTTTGTTACAGGTTCTGAAAAAAGGCAAGTAAAATACCATTCAACATTAAGCTCTTCTGCTTGCACAACTAAAAAGCACAGTCAAGCACGTTTACAGTTTTGTCAACAGTTTGGTCTGCAGGGTGGGTGGGGGTGGGTGTGAGTGGCAGGGTCTGTCTCCAAGGGTCATATCTGATGAGGTGGGTAGGGGGCTGCCTCCATGGGTTATATCTGATGAGGTAGGTGGGGGTGGGGTGGGAGTAGCAGGGGGGCTGTCTCCAAGGGTCATTCTGATAAGGTAGGTGGGGGCGGGATGGGGATGGCAAGGTGCGGACTCCAAGAGGGTCATTATCCGATGATTATGAAAGTCTAACTCTAAATCATAAGAAAATAAATAAATGAAATTAAAAATTCAATAATTCTTCTGACCATGTAGACTAATAGTATGAGAAATGCTCGTTAATTAACATCATGTTCAACTCTACTACTGGAGTTTTAATAATACGCAGCGCCGAGATCTGTCGTCTGCTATGGAAACAGATCAACATTCATGGTACAAAGATTCAGATTGGAAGCAAATGACTTTGCTCACCCCTCAGTTATCAAATAGATCTAGAAGCACACCAGAGATTCAAAAACATCTTTCTTTGTTTATTTTGTATACACTTCTTTGTTGTTGTTGTTGTTGTATCAAATTTTATTCATCAGATTAACATAAGTTGTACTGATGTAACATAAACAAATTACAAAATCTACCATGCGCACAGCATAGATATTTTCCACATTATCAAACCATAAACATTATTATACTACTGACATACACATACATTTGTAACAACATACATTTCCTTATAACAATTAGTTAACATTAAGAAACTTTTTTTTTAAATAAATAAATAAACAGTGGAACCGTTCAACTTCACCTGTGAAGAACGAAGTATTTATAAATGTCATTTTATGTCTTACAGAAAGTTGAAGTTTGACTAAAAAAAAAAAATAATAAAAAAAATAAATAAATAAAATAAAATAAAATAAATTTATTAATTTTAAAATAAAATTATAATAAGAATAATAATAAAATTAAAAATAATAAAATAATAATAATAGTAATTATTTATTAAAAAGAACTAAGAACACACACACACACACACACACACACACACACAAACATACACAAAAAACCCTCAAAAATTAAAACAAATTAATAAATAATTCCCCCCCCACCTTCCCTTCCCTCTCAAACCAAAATAAATAATTAATAAATATTTATTGAAACTAATAATGCTTAATTAAATAAAAGAGGTACAAAAAATTAAATTAAAATTTAAAAAAAAAAAAATGGTTCTGGACTAATTGTTAAAAATTAAAACAACAAACACAAACAAACCATTAGATGAAATTGAAAAATTCATGACTTAAAGAAATCTATGCGCAAACAAACAAAACATTAGAAGAAATTGAATAATTCATGACCTCTTATTAAATCTATGAGCATTAAGCTCAATGACCAATCAGAATGTTCTTCTGGATATACAATACTTGAGATTGAGATAGGTAGTTTTAATTTATTTAATATAATGAGTAAAGGCTGAAAATGGTTATAATTTTTTTGACATTCAAATATTAAGTGATTTACATTAAATATGCTACCACAATTACAAAGTACTGGAGGATTTATGAAACGAGCACGCCAAGCATTTAGCCTTATTCTGTGAAATAAACTGTTAATATGAAAAGATTTTGAAATAGATATAACATTTTGTGATACTGGTGAATTATCCAAGTAATGTTTTTCAATGACCTCTTGCTTGTATTGCTCATTCCACTGATTCCAAGCACATCGTTTTATTTGATTGTTAATTTCATTTGTTGTCAAGTTGAAAAATAAGTTAATGGATTCATCTGAAGATGCAGCACTCTTTGCTAAGTGGTCAACAATTTCATTTCCTAATATATGTAAATGGCTAGGTATCCAAATTAATGAAAGATCCGATCCCCTGGTAATGATTTGATGACATAACATCTTTATTTCTGTTAGCACTTCCTGCCTCTCTTTACTAACCCAAGAAGACAAAGCCGATAATGCTGATTTTGAATCAGAAAAGATTGTTATTTTTAAAGGAATACTAGTCAAATCAGTTATGAAAGATAAACTCATTAATATTGCAATTAGTTCCGCTGTAAAAATCGTACTACCTTTCGGTAAAAAATATTGTCGGGATATTTTAAAATCGGGAATGTAAAATGCTGCTCCAGTATTTCCATTGTCCAAAACTGATCCATCAGTATAGATGTGCAACGAATTTTGAGAATACAAATGAATATATTCTTGTGCAATTGTTGCCAATAATAATAATAATAATAATTATAATAATAGTACTTCTTTGGTCACGAAAACCTGCGCTCACGCGCCATTATGGCTAGCTAGCAAAAACCGACTCCAGAGGCATCTAACATGTCATCTATGTATGCTGTTTATCCATTCTCAAACTTTTGGCATCGTCAAACAAAATAATATTGTAAGTTATGCTCCAGTTAGCACCCAAAGAAACATGAATATATATACTCACACTTTCTGTCGGGAAATCATGTTGTTTCTGCAAATTGATGACGTCAATACATGGCTTACGTCAATACCAATGAAAGAATAGCATTGCGCATGCGCGCATTTGCCCGCGAAACACTTCATACTAGCAAAGCCCCGTGTGTGAACGCGCCACGGAGAGAGAGGGGGCAAGATCGGCGTTTGAATACACACAAGCGTAAACTTGAGCGGACTTTTTTTTTTCGCGCTCAAATTTGCACAAGTCCTTAGAAAGCTCATAAGAAACACTGTCGCAAAAGGAAAAGTTCAGCGGACGTCCGCTGAAGTTTGAGGTCCGCTGAACGTGGGAGTGTTTCGCACAAAAGTCCGCAGTAGTCGGTAAAAACGTACTCACACACACACACACACACACACACACAAACACTCACCCAAAACTAAAAGTGCATTAAAAAATGTTCGTTTTTTAGACGCGCCAGAACAAAGCAACAATGTCCTCTTCATGCATCCAGAGGCCCAGACAAGGAATGCGCTCGCTAAATGATAACCCTTTCCAAAAAGCAATGGAAAATCGACGAAGCAGACGCGAAATTGGAGATAAAAGGTCGTTTATGATTGGCTGGCCCGTTAAATCACGTATTAAATTGGCCTTTTTACTCCGAATCAGGCAGTAATGTGCAGCTGCGACATGGCGAGACTTCATTTAAAATAACATAGATAGATATGTAGATAGATACATATATAGATACACATTGAGATATATATATATATATATATATATATATATATATATATATATATATATATATATATATATATATATATATATATATATATATATATATATATATATATATATAGATCCTATCCCGTAGTAGGTATATATATATATATATATATATATATATATATATATATATAATATATATATATATATATATATATATATATATATATATATATATATAGATCCTATCCCGTAACTGGGAGGTCGTTGGGGCACCACAGATTATCGTTTAACCAGCGTACTCCATCTTTCTTTGTCCTCAGCAACCCTGATGGCTTCGCTCAGTGTCAAGCCATTCAATTCTCGAATGTTGTCCTCTCACCTCTTTTCGGTCTTCATCTTCTTTTACCTCCTTGCACTGTGCTGCCTTGCAGTATGATTTTTGCAAGGCCTGATGATCTGGTGGCGTGGCGGCACCATCGGTGTTTTCGTTTCTTCACCACTGTGAGCATGTCATCGTGTTGTCCAATGGCTTGTCGGACTTCGTCGTTGGTGATCTCCTGGGTATAGGAAATGCCCATAAGTCATCTGTAGCACCTCCTCTCCATGCTTTGTATTCTTCGTTGTAGATCTCCTGTGATGGGTCATGTTTCGCAAGCATATAGGAAGATGGAGACGACAAGCGAGCGCAGCAGCCTTATCTTGGAATGTAAACTGATGGTCTTGTCTTTCCAAATGTGCTTTAACCTTGCCAGGGCAGCAGTAGTTTGTGCGACCCTGGAGAGGACTTCCTTGTCTCATTGTCTAATATAATGGCTCCTAAATATTTCAAGCGTTGCGCTGTGTTGAGGGATTTATCTTGGACTTTGATGCCCATGTTGATGCCATTCGTGCTGTTGGTCATCATTTTGGTCTTCTCTGCACTTATTTCCATTCCATAGGCTCTGGAGGTGGTGTCAAGCCTCTGTTCCAGTTGTTCAAGTTCTTGCTTCTCTCCAGCCAGTCCATAAATGTCATCCGCAAAACAAAGCTGACTGTGCCTTCGTGATCTGCTAGGGCATCTGACATGATGCGCTCTAGGAAGATGTTGAAGATTGTTGGAGAAAGTAGGCATCCTTGGCGCACGTCGATTGTTGTTCTAAACCAGTTTCCGATGGTGCTGTTATAAAGAACTGCACTGGTAGCCTTGTCATACAGGCTTTTGATCACTTTTATAATGTTAAGGCTGATGTTGTACACTCACATGGTTACCCATAGTGCTGAATGCCAGAATCGGTCAAACGGTTTCTTGAAGTCTACGAACACATGATTTAGATGTTGTTGGTGCTGTAGGTATTTCTCGCAGATTATTCTGAGGTTGAAAATCTGTTCAGTGGTATTTCGCCCTGCCCTGAATCCTGCTTGTTCTTCAGCTATGATTTGTTGAGCTTGGGGTTTCAACGTGTTAGGTATTATTTTCAGGAGGACCTTGCTGGTATGACTGATGAGGCTGATGGTGCAGTAATTTTCACACTCCTAAAGGTTACCTTTTTTGGGGAGAGTGATGACAAGTGGGTGCAGGGTGTAGGCCATTCCCCACTCTGCCAGATCTTGTAACAGATAATGGTGAGGGCGTCAATCATCGCTTCTCCTCCTGCTTGAAGCAGTTCAACGGGTATGTTGTCCACTCCCTCTGACTTCCCATTCTTCAGCGATTGCACTGCTGCCTTAACTTTTTCTCGGAGAACTGGGAGGATTTCTTCTTCTTCTCTTTTCTCGGGACATGCTACATAGAACTGGTGGGTCTCCGTTTGGTGTGTAGTTGTAAAGGTCAGAGCAGAACTCTGTCAATCTATCCAAGACTTCTTGTTCTTCTGTATGGCATATGCCAGACTTACTTTGGATCGTGGAGACTTGGGCTGTTTAACATTTGTCAGCCGCTTCACAGTCTGGCAGGCCTTCTTACTGCTGTTCTTGTTCAGAATGTTCTCTGTTTCCTGGCATTGATCTTCTATCCAGTTAACCTTTGCTGTACGCAGGCCTTTCCGGATGCCATTGTTGATTTTTTGGTAGGTGTCAGCTCCCGTGAGGAGTTCTTTTTCTTTCATCTCTCTTCGTTTATCAAACGGGTCCAAAACTTCAAGTGTGATAAAGGGCTTTTTTCTTTGGGCGGTGCTTGCCAAGGATCTCAGATGCGGCATCTGTCACAGCTGAGTTGAAGGTGCTGGTCATGATGTTGACATCTACTTCACGAGCTCCCAAAATGAGTAGTGGTGCAAATTTCCCTCCAATTGTGACCTAAAATATTTCTGCCACCAGGTCTCGTGCACTTTGTTGTGTTTACTTTCTTCAAGTGGAGCCGGAAACACATCATGACGAGATCGTGGTCACTTCCAATGTTTGCTCCTGGAAAAGTGCGTGCCCTGCCAATGTTGATGCTTGATCTGAAGCGTTTCTTGACCATGATGTAGTCGATCTGGTTGTAATGCTCCTCGCTGGGACTGTGCCATGTCCATCGTCTGGATTTTTGTGGAGACCATGCGTGTTTGCCAGTATCAAATTGTTGTATCTGGCAAACTCCAAGAGCCTCAGACCTCTGTCATTTGTCTTGTTGTTGCAGTGGGGTCCACATTTGCCTCCCCAGTTGTGGTGAGCATCTTGGCCAACCTCGGCATTCCAGTCGCCTTGCACTATGACTATGTCCTTCGTTGGAACGTGGTCAAGGATAGCCTGTAGATTTTCATAGAAATCCTCTACCTCGCTGTTATCATAGTCGGATGTTGAGACATAGGCTTGGATAATGGTGATATTGAAAGGGGCTGCTCTCAGACGGATGGTCATGAGTCTACTGGAAATTGGGCGGCAACCCATGACAGTTGCTAGAATGTTCTTGTGGACCCAGAAACCAACACAGTGTTCGTGCCTGTCAGCTCTTCCGCTGAAATAAAGCTTGTGGCCTTTGTCGGTCGTTGTTTCACCTGGGCCTTTTCTGCGCAGTTCGCTGAAACATAAAATGTTCCATCGATAGTGGTCCAGCTCGGGAGGCCAGTTCTTCTAATTTTCCCTCCGCAGTTAGAGTCCTGACATTTCATGTTCCTATTACGATGTTGTTTCTGGTGCGGATCTTGCTAAGTTGTCCATCAGTAGTAAACTTATTACCACCGTCCTGGTGGCCAACGGAAAGCGCGGTCCTTGTGTAGCCGGGCGACGACCGATCCGGTATGGAGTGAATGGTTCTTTTCATCATACAGTGTGTCTTGGGCAAGAAAGACCTGGCAGGGCTCACTCCTCTTCAGGGTGTTGGCTACAGCCGATATCCACGAATACACTGTGGCTCGTCTTGGCCCCGAGCACGTGGTCGTTGAACCTGTAGTAACGTAAGGTTCCTCCGCCCTGACCGGTGACGTCTGTGTAGAAGACTTTCGCCCAGTGATGCCGTGCTGACATCACCCCTGTTAGTCGCCTCTTACGACACGTCGGGAAACGTTGGGTCTATTATATTCAGTGCCCGAACATACAGGGCCTCTGTCTATCTATCTATCTATCTATCTATCTATCTATCTATCTATCTATCTATCTATCTATCTATCTATCTATCTATCTATCTATCTATCTATCTATCTATCTATCTATCTATCTAGATAGTTAGATAGAAAGATAGATAGATAGATAGTTGTGTGGGTTTGTCTTTTTTTGTTGTTGATCGAGTGGCATTCTTCATGACTGTGAGAGTGTGTCCATTTCTTTGTGCGTCTCTCTTTTATTGACTTTTGTCTGTTGCTCTGCCTATTCTCTTTGCATCCTTTCATTCATGTCTATATGCATCCCTATGTCTCTGTCTCCCTTTCCCTCCACCCTCTCTCTCTCTCTCTCTCTCTCTCTCTCTCTCTCTCTCTCCCTCTTTCCAAGACTTTTTCCAAGACCACGCTTAAACATATTCGTCCTATTCTGGTCCAAGCGTGTGGAATTCAGTACCAAAAGAGGTCAAGAAATGTAAATTATTCCCATCTTCCATGGTCTACATTCCAAGATAAGAATGCTGCGCTCCCTTGCCATCTGCTTCTTCCTATACACTTGCGAGACATGGGCACTCACAGCAGATCTACAACGAAGAATACAAAGCGTGGAGACGAGGTGCCACATAAGACTTCTGTGCATTTTCTATACTCAGCACATTACCAACGACGAAGTCAGACAGACCATCAATAACACAAGCCATTGGACAACACGATGACATGCTCACAGTGGTGAAGAAACGGAAACTCCGATGGTATGGCCACGTCACAGAGCATCAGGCCTTGCAAAGATCATCCTGCAAGGCGCGTTGCAAGGAGGCAGAAGAAGAGGGAGACAGAAAAAGAGGTGGGATGACAACATTTGCGACTGGACTGGCTTGACACTGAACAAAATCATGAGGGTTGCTGAGGACAGGAAAAGATGGAGTGCGCTGGTTAAACTATCTTTGGTGCCCCAACGACCTTAGAGTTACGGGGTAGGATAAGATAAGATAGGATACCATCTTTTAAAACAAGACTACATAAATATTTATGCTCTCTATGCTCCTAATAGTTAAGATGATTGTATACCTCTTTGTTCTTAACTACCCTGCCACAATTTAAATTACTGAGAATGTGTGAATTTAGATGAATGTGGGTGTGCGCGCGTGTGTGTGTGTGTGTGTGTGTGTGTTTGCGTGCGCGCATGTTTGTGCAGAGGGAGGAGAAAAGGGATGAGGAGGGGAAGAGGGGTGGGAGTATGTGTATTAAAATGCATTAATTTGCTTAGTGATTAGTTACCGTAGTTAAAGAATATGTTTGTTTCAAATTATTTTATGTTAATTATTTTGTTTGTTCTGCGTTGTTTATAAAGGACTAGCTAAGATACGTCCATAGGACCTGCTATTATTCTATTAAAGGTTTCAACTTCGACTTCGACTTCTCGCTCTCTCTCTCTGTCTTTGTCTCTGTCTCTGTCTGTCTGTCTGTCTCTCTCTGTCTCTGTCTCTGTCTCTCTCGCTCTCGCTCTCTCTCTCTCTCTCTCTCTCTCTCTCTCTCTCTCTCTCTCTCTCTCTCTCTCTCTCTCTCTCTCTCTCTCTCTCTCTCTCTCTCCGTCGTACTTTTAGTTGCTCTTGTTGTTGTCGTTATCCTTCTTGTTCTTCTGCCAATTACTGATCCTCCTCCTCCTCCTCCTCCTCCTCATCATCATCATCATCATCATCATCATCATCATCATCATCATCATCATTGTCGTCGTCATAATTCTTTGTCTTGCTTTCTTCTCCTCTTTCATCTCCTCATGTAGTCCCATCTCCTCCTGAGCCTGCTTCATCCATCGTCTTCCTCCTTCTTTTCCTTCTAAACAAGATTGTCCGAAAAATATTCAGTTTCCCAAAAATGTAGGAAGCATGTCAGAAAATCTCTTTTTCCATGTCATTATGACCCTCGCGTTTAAAGCATCTGTGATAGGATAGAGGTGTTAGAAATTGTCTTTAAAACTTCAAGAACTAAATTAACATTTAGTAACGGAAGAAGAAAACTTGGTTCTGTGCTTTTGCTAGAAAGGCTTCGCATAATGTTAGTCGAATAGCGCAGTGGTTGGAGCACTCGCTACTGTGTCGCAAGTTAAGCCCCGTCCAGTGCGGTTAGCACTTGGATGGGTGACCGCAAAACGTGAAGCAACAAATAACAACGCCCCCAGTTGACTCAACTGTGACTGAGTACCTACTCTCTTAAGGGTGGGGAAGGTAAAGCAGCGAGGGAGAGAGATGGGCATCACCCTCATTAAGCTGGCCCAAGATAAGTGTGATCTCCAACATCACGCTCCCCTACGGCCACAAGGCTATGGGACTACCTTTACCTTTATCTTTTTAATGTTAGTCTCCGTTGGCCAATATTGTTGTAGCAATGTTAGGAACTTTCTAGAGTTATTTGTTTACCGTCGATTCGTGTATCGGATAGTCAACTAGAGGAACAGTGTGTAAATTTCTATGACCTGACACATTACCTATTTCCAATGACCAGTTTTATTATGATTGGTTATTGATTGCGTCATTTAGGAAATTCCTACGTTTTTCTACATTGTAGCGAGTATTAAAAAGCGCTGTATGTGCGTATAGATGGTATTTTTTGGGAGAGAATTTATGAATACAGTTGATTTAGTTAGTGCTTTATTGCTTATAGTTAGTAAGTCATTGTTTATAGTTAGTATTTCATTGTTTTTAGTTAGTAAGTCATTGTTTATAGTTAGTTTTTTAGTGTTTATAGTTTGTAAGCCATTGGTTATAGTTAGTAAGTCATTGTTTATAGCTAATAAGCCATTGTTGATAGTTAGTAAGTCATTGTTGATAGTTAGGAAGTCATTGTTGATAGTTAGTAAGTCATTGGTTTTAGTTAATAAGTCATTGTTAATAGTTAGTACGTCATTAATTATAGGATCCAGCAGACTGCCACGTGCCAAATCAAGATGCTGTCTGCTTCTTTTGCTCAACGGCCACTTCTGCCGAGCTATTGAGTGAACGGGCTGCGTGTATACCAATTCCTGTGACACAGTTTAAAAGCATCGGGACTGAATTGCCCTTTACGCATAACAATAGGCTACTAGCGTTTGGTCTTGTAAGTTTTAATAAAGCGTTTCGTCCAGGTTGTCCCTATAGTTCCAGCCACAGATGACCATTTTATCTGTTGCACCTGTTCATTGCCAGAACAATTGTATCAATTTGTTCTCAACATGATAGAGTATAACTACTTCCCGCTAGATAGAAGAATTCTTCATAAGCAAGTGTTACACTGGATGTTGGTTTTGTTTTTATCAGTAGTTGATTCAGCCCCAATGCTTGAATCCTCCTGATAAGTGTAACTCGGATTCGTTTATCCACCCAACCTGTCCACTCAACAACAAGGCACGGAGTCGTCGTATGTAGTTTTCCAACTTTATTCAGCGAACATCAACAACTGGCATACAATCGCTTTTTCCACTCTTTACAACTTTCAACTTTCTAATCCTCAACTATCAACTTTACAATACAACCCACTTTTGAAACAGTGTGGCACTTATATAGTCTCTCTAACTCCAGAGAAAAAAAGAACATTCGGGCAAGACACAATTATAACCAATCAGAACAAATTTCATCATCACTGTCTCACGTCATAGAACCATATTTAGAATAGAAGCGTCTCTAGTTACCACTAGAATTATTTACACGCTTCGATCGATTGTAAACAACCAACTCTAGAAAATTCTCAAATAATATCGACCAACTAAAATTATCAACGTTATACAAAGCTTCTTCTAACAGCAACGCAAAATCAAATCAAAGGTAAACACACTCTATTATTGCATGCCTTGCAGAATAAAATTATCTATCTATCGCGTGCGTCACACATGAACTACCGTGCGCGTTTCAACGTAACAGCAAGTTAGTTAGTTAATCATTGTTTATAGGGTCCAGAGGGGTGTCGGATAGCGCAGTGGTTGGAGCACTCGCTACTGTGTCGCAAGTTAAGCATCGTCCAGTGCGGTTAGCACTTGGATGGGTGACCGCAAAACGTGAAGCGACAAATAACAACGCCCCCAGTTGACTCAACTGTGACTGAGTACCTACTCTCTTAAGGGTGGGGAAGGTAAAGCAGCGAGGGAGAGAGATGGGCATCACCCTCATTACGCTGGCCCAAGATAAGTGTGATCTCCAACATCACGCTCCCCTACGGCCACAGTCTATGGGACTACCTTTTTACCTATAGGGTCCAGCGAACTGCAAAGAGCCGAATCAGGACCACCATTATATGCAAGATATTGCAAAATCAAAGGTGGCGGAAACAGTTTAAATCGGTTTATTATATTTTTTTAGGAAGAGAAAATATTTGCTGTGCCAACGAGATTAGCAATTCACGGCTCTTTAACATCCCAGCGGGAATCGAAGATAAATTCCAATCCGAAATGTAGGGGAAAACAAAAAGCCGAACCGGAAAAAGCACGGATCAGATTTTTTTATTACCACCACATTTTATTTTGATTTGTTTGTTTGTTTTACTGATTTTGCTGACGTTGTTATCCTTTTGTTCATTAATAACCACATTTTACATTCGTTTGCTATTTTTTATGAGCGAGGATTTTTTGTTTATGTTTTTTGTGTTTTTGTGTGTGATTTGGGTTTGTTTGACTTATTTTTGCTGGGCTTTCATGTTCCATTTTTAATCAATAAAGGCAGATATTTAAAATACTACATTGGGTTTAGATTTATCAGCTATGTGTTTATAGTTTTGTTTTGCCCTTATAATTTTATATATCATAATTAGATTGATTTTGTTTACGACTAAATGTTTTGTTTGGTTTTTTACTTTAATTTTTTTTGTTCAGTATGAAAACTTAAATAGTCTAGTTTGTTAAAGACCGTATATGGTAAACAATTCCTTTTAATATCTATCAGGTTTCTGCTGGAACTGAAGCTTTATTATTGCGTGTTTTTTTTTGTTTGGTTATCCAGGCTTTCTTTAAAAAATCTTGTAAAAAGAGGGCATCTCGCCATAAATAACTTTGTCCCATAAATTGTCCTACCATGGGCTCGGCCAAAGCCACTGGCAGCCATCTGCTTGTCGTCTTCTTCCGCTTCTTCCTTTTATATTTCTTCAGTTTCTCACATATCGGGCTTCTCCTCCTCAACCATTTTACTCTCTCTTCTCCTTCTTCTTGTTCTTGTTATTAATAATAATAATAATAATAATAATAATAATAATAATAATAATAATAATAATAATAATAATAATAATAATAATAATAATAATAACAGGCAATTTATACAGCGCTTTCCAAAATCACAAAGCGCTTTACACAAACAAATGTAAACACAACATGCGTACATTGGTCAATAACACGCAACCACATATACATCTCAACACCAAAAATAACTAACAACACTCATTCATGGCGCCTAAGAAAAGGCCTCTCTAAAAAGGTGCGTCTTCAAGTTCGTTTTAAAAGACGCTAGTGAAGGACTGTGACGGACGGACCGAGGTAGCGAGTTCCAGGTCTGAACGGAGAAGAAACTGAAAGCTCTACCACCGTGTCTCACCCTGTGGTATTCTGGTACACGGAACATCCTTTCATCTGCAGAGGAGCGGAGAGACCGAGAAGGAAAATAGCTAGGAGCAGTTCCAGAGATGATGTGGTAGCAGAGACATGAGGTTTTATATTTAATTCGTTGTTCAATTGGGAGCCAGTGTAGCTTTTCATGGAGAGGCGTGCAATACTGTGATTTCCGGGCTTAGAAGATGAGTTTAGCTGCAGAGTTTTGGACTTGCTGAAGAGGTCTAAGGACGTTCTGTGTGCAACCTACAAGGAGTGAATTACAATAATCCAATCTAGACAGAATGCATGCGCTAACTAGTGTTTTTGTTGCTTCTTGTGTGAGATACTGTCGAATGGAGCTTATGCGTCTAAGTTCAATGTATGCAATCAGACAAGTTTTTGCAATGTGTTGCTGCATGGAGAGATCCTGATCGAGAAAAAACCCAAGATCGCGAACAATGTCAGAAAAAGGAAATAGAAGTAGTTACAACAGTAATAGTTGAGGGAAGAGAAGAGGGGTCTGCAGATGACGGAGAAACACGGAGGGCCTCAGTTTTGTTATCATTTAGCTTGAGACGGTTGTTTGACATCCAAGATTTTACCTCAGTAACACAATCTTGAAGGGTCTGAACTAAATGATTGTAGTTAGAAGGAGAGTCAGAGTGATTAAATTGGGTGTCATCAGCATACATTTCGTGGCGGACAGAATGTGAGTTAATGAGACGTGAGAGAGGAGAGGTGTACAGAATGAACAGAATAGGGCCAAGCACAGAGCCTTGAGGAACGCCAAAATCAAGCGGTTGTGCGGTAGATTTAATACCGTTTACGAGAACAGCTTGTTTTCTTTCTGAGAGATAAGACCGAAACCAGTTAAGAGCACTGTTTTGGATTCCAAAATCGTTATTGAGACGTGATAACAGAATTTCATGATCGATAGTATCAAAGGCGGCCGAAAGATCCAAGAGAAGAAGAACTGAAATTGTGTCTTTGTCTAAAGAAATCAGAAGATCATTATCATGTTCTCTTCTTCCTCTTGTGTTTTAAAATCCACAATAATTTACCCATTTTATTCTCTCCATCCTGCTGTTTTATTGTATGTCCCCTATACGCTATGTGTCCGGGGACTCTAATCTACCCTTTATTGTCCCCATTCTAATGTCCTATGAAAAAGGCTTAAACATCATCATCATTATCATCATCATCATCGTCATCATCATCATCATCATCATCATCATCATCATATGCTATTTATAATAATAATAATAATAATAATAATAATAATAATAATAATAATAATAATAATAATAATAATAATAACAATAATAATAATAATAATAATAATAATAATAATAATAATAATAATACATAGATTTTTTCTCACGCATTTGCACACATAATAGAAAAAAATACATATCAAAATGGTGAACAAATATGTCCAATCATTTGAGTATAACAGTAACATGAATATTTACATATGGAGGAAGAAATACCCAAACCTTTACACACCATACAGCCACAGACACAAACACACTTCACACACACACACACACACACACACACACACACACACACACACACACACACACACTGCACACTGTTGTTGGTTGGATTTTATTGGCAAGACTGATTTTAATGATTTGATTGAACGTATTTTTATTACATCAGATTTAAAGAAGATTTTTCAAAATGTTGCGTGTGAAAGTTTGTTTGAATATGTAAGAGTAACAGGCTTGTTTTTAAGATTTAAAACATTTTATAATAATTTAGGATAACGTTTCTCTGGTCCTGATTTGGCTCGGAAGAGTCCGCTGGACCTAAAGAAATAACCATGTAATGTAATGTAACAGACACACACACATCACACAGACACACACCACAAAGACACACACACACAGCACACAGACACACACACAACCACACACAC
This sequence comes from Oncomelania hupensis, assembly GCA_036898135.1. Taxonomy (NCBI): domain Eukaryota; kingdom Metazoa; phylum Mollusca; class Gastropoda; order Littorinimorpha; family Pomatiopsidae; genus Oncomelania; species Oncomelania hupensis. The sequence goes on along the minus strand of CM072527.1, from coordinate 20,832,198 downwards.
ACACGCACACATCATCATCATCATCATCATCATCATCATCTTTTGGATGGATCGGATACCGATCGCCGTGAAAATATGTTCTGCCATCATTCATATTAGGACCATTCCTTTTATCCTCAACAAAGGCTGCGGAGCAGTCTGTGGAAAGGTGGGGTGTGGGAGACAGAATGGGAGAGGGGAGAAAGAGAGAGAAAGCGAGAAGGGAGCGTAGGGACGAAGAATGGGGTTTAGGGAGAACAGTTATTTGCGATTAATAGGTGCATGCAAGCGGGAAGATGTTTAAAATGATAAATCACTCGGCTGGCCTGCTGTTCCACCCAGCAATTCCAGATGCCGATCCTTTGTCTTTTTGCTGTTTAGATTTTAAGATGAGTTATAAAGGTCTAACATTTAGAAAGATTGCAGCGTGTGTGTTTGTGCGTGTGTGTGTTTAGAAACGCCGTTATTTGTAAACATTCTTTATACTCTACCAACGTTCTTTTGACGGCCCCGTTATTTTGACGTCAAAAAAGTGTTCCGTTAGGGTTAGGGTTGTGTTAGCTTTAGGGTTAGGTTAAGGGTTTGGGTTTGGGTTAGAGTTCCAATCATATCCTATCCTATTCCATAACTCGAAGGTCGTTAAGGCACCACAGATGATCGGTTAACTAGCGTACCTCATCTTTTGCTGTCCTCAGCAACCCTCATGGCTTCGCTCAGCGTCAAGCCAGCCCATTCTCGAACGTTGTCTTCCCACCTCTTTTTGTCTCCCTTTTCTTCTGCCTCCTTGCACCGTACATTGCAGGATTGTCTTTGCAAGGCCTGATGCTCTGGTGTCGTGACCAAACAATCAGAGTTTCCGTTTCTTCACTACTGTGAGCATGCCATCGTGTTGTCCAATGGCTTGTGTGATAGTCTGTCGGATTTTGTCGTTGGTGATTTTGTGGTATTGGAAATGCCAAGACGTCTTCTGTAGCACCTCATCTCCATGCTTTGTATTCTTCTTGTTAGGTCTGCTGTGAGGGCCCATGTTTCGCAAGCGTATAGGAAGACGGAGATGACAAGGGAGCGCAGCAGCCTTACCTTAAAGTGTTGACTGATGGTCCTGTCTTTCCAAATGGGCTTCAATTTTGTCAGGGCAGCAGTTGTTTGTGCGATCCTGGAGAGTATATCCTGTCGGAACCCATTGTTTGATACAGTGGTTCCTAAATATTTGAAGCTATGCACTTGTTGATTGACTGGCCTTGGACTTTGATATCCATGTTGATTCCATTGTGGTTTTTTTCGGTCAGCATATCGGTTTTCTCTGTACTTATTTCCATTTCAAAGGTTCTGGAGGTAGTGTCAAGCCTCTGTACCGGCTGTTCAAGTTCTTGTTCCTCTCCAGCCAATCCAGGCTTTAGATTACTTTAATAATGTTAGGGCTGATGTTGTACACTCTTATAGTAGCCCACAGAGCTGCATGCCAGACTCGGTCAAACGCTTTCTTGAAGTCTACAAACACATGATATAGCTGTTGTTGGTGCTGTAGGTGTTTCTCGCAGATTATTCAGAGGTAAAAAATCTGATCATTATTATTTTGCCATTCCCTGAATCCTGCATGTTCTTCAGCTATGGTTGTTCAGCTTGGGGTTTCAACCTGTTTAGTATTATTTTCAGGATGACTTTGCTAGATAACTGGTGAGGCTGATATGCTGCGGTAATTTTCACACTCATGAAAGTTACCCTTTCTGGGAAGAGTGATGACAAGCGGTTAGAGTTAGAGTTATGGTTAGCTTCCAAAAGATGGACACATTTAAAAAAAACTTTAAAACAACGTATTGGCGTTTTATAAAAGTCATAACAACAGCGTTTGTACAAACGCGCGCACCCGGTTGTGTATGTGTGTGAATGTGTGCGTGTGTGTGTGAGTTTGTGTGTATGTGTGTGTGTGTTTTGTGTGTTTGTGTGTATGTGTTTTGTGTGTGTTACGTGTGTGTGTGTTTGTGTGTGTGAGTTTGTATATATGTGTGTGTGTGTTTTGTGTGTTTGTGTGTATGTGTTTTGTGTGTGTGTTACGTGGGTGTGTGTTTGTGTGTGTGTGTGTGTGCTTGTGTGTGTATGTATATGTGTATGAAGATGTGTTTGTGTGTGTGAGATGGAGAGGGAGATAGAGAGATGTATTACAGTATTTGATTTATCCACATTATTGAACAGTCATCGTCTTTGACATAATCAAAACAAACCACTATGACCTCCTCCAGCAGGATTAAACACAATCATCTCATATCTTCTACTTCCTACTCTTCAATCAGTTTTATTTGTCAAATTCGTTTCTCTCTCTCTCTGTCATCTGTCCCTCTCTCAGTCCCTCTCTCAGTCCCTCTCTCTCTCTCTCTCTCTCTCTCTCTCTCTCTCTCTCTCTTTCTCTTCCTTTCTCTGTGTCTGTCTCTCTCTCTGTACCTCTCTCTCTCTCTCTCTCTCTCTCTCTCTCTCTCTTCTTCTTCTTCTTCTTCTTCTTCTTCTTCTTCTTCTTCTTCTTCTTCTTCTTCTTCTTCTTCTTCTTCTTCAGTCTCATCCTTCCTCAATTGTAAATGAATATTATTCTATCCTATCCCGTAACTCGAAAGTCGTTGGGGCACCACAGATGATCGTTTAACCAGCGTACTCCATCTTTCTCGGTTCTCAGCAACCCTCATGGCTTCGCTCAATGTCAAGTCAAAATGAATGTTGACTTATAATAAATAATTCACGAAAGGAGACTCCGCCGTCCAAACAGTCCCTGCCCAAGCTATTGGTGCTTGCAACGAGCAGCCTAGCCAAAATGGCTACGTAACTAGTCTCAAAGTTTATTAACTTGTGAAGTAAGTAGAGAATGGGAGCGGAGTTTATAAAGCATGCACGGCATGCTTATTGTGAGATGCAGTTGTAAGGTATTCATTATGAAATATTTTCTGTTTTGAAGAGAATAATTGGAAATGTTGTATCTCTTTTCTCTTACAGCGGTTTTATGTTGTGAGCATACACTGTAGCTGCGTGATATGTGCTTCTTCTTTTTCTTTTTGCAATATGTTTTTATTGTTTGGTTATAGTTGATTGTTTAATATCTTATTATTGCTAAAACACTTAACATCAAACCATTACATCGAAGAGAATGAAGTCTTCAATAGGTTAATATCATTATGTTGATAAAAGATATACAGGGATAAAAGTACACAAGACAGAAAGGGCCCATCAATATTCATAGATGTTAGTGGTCCGTAGTTCACAAGCTTATCAGGCACTCTGTGATCTCAAGGGAGGTCAGTATGAGTCCGTGCGAGCGGCAGCAAATTATCTGCCCTTCGTTAATTATTAACTTCATAACGTAATTGTCAGGTGGTTTGGAGCGAAAGTTACTATCTGTGAAAGCGGGCCCCAGTATTGGTTAAGGCGGTAGAGAGATGAGCTTGTCAGCACGGTCTCATTAGCTGTATTTTGAGAGAAAGGATTAAAGAGCCATAGTACATGAAAAGAGGTATGCGAGAGAGGGAGACGTGAAGGGTGGGAAATGAGGATATGGAAAGAGAGAGACAGACAGACAGACAGAGAAAGATAGACGAGGAAGGAGGGGGTTGGTAGGTTGTGTGAAGAGAGAGAGTGAGTGAGAGAGAGAGAGAGAGAGAGAGAGAGAGAGAGAGAGAGAGAGAGAGAGAGAGAGAGAGAGAGAGATGTTTTTTTTCCGTAGAGGCCTATTGGTGAAAGCATGGAACCTGGAGACGGTAGCGTTGATCATAACAAGGGCATTACACGATATGGGTACCGGCTTCGCAGATCCCCAAGAGAGAGAGAAAGATTGGCGGGTTGGGGGAGGGATAAGAGTAGAGGGGGGTGTATGATGGAGACAGGAAGGTGTCTGATGATAGCCCTTCAAACACCTATTTTGAAATCATTTCGTTCTCTTATCCTTAACTCAAACCTTATCTCA